>BLBF01000005.1:53609848-53637944 GCA_015471245.1 Laticauda colubrina | reverse complement strand
TGGGCAGCCATATAAATTGTTTTAATAAATATGGTAAGTAAATAAACTAATTCTCAAGTCTGGTTACCACTTTAACCTTGTCCAAATGTCAGTTTGTGAAAATAAAGATAGATGAAGGTGTGTGTGTGTCTGTGTGTGTGTGTGTGTGTGTGTGGTTTAATTAACAGAGGGATACATTAACAGAGGGATACAATCAAGATCAGGTGAGGTACTAATCACACTTTATAAAGCTTTAGTAAGATCACACCTAGAGTACTGTATCCAGTTTTGGTCACCACATTATAAAAAAGATGTTGAGACTCTAGACAAAATACAGAGAAGAGCAACCAGGATTATTAGGGGACTAGAGACTAAAACATTTGAAGAATGGTTACAGAAACTGGGCTTGGCTAGTCTAGTAAAGAGAAGGATCAGGGGAGACATGATAGCAGTCTTCCAATATTTGAGGCGCTGCCACAGAGAGGAGGGGAGTCAAGCTTTTTTCTAAAGCGCCTGGAGGCCAGACAAGGAATAATGGATGGAAACTGAACAAGGAGAAATTTAACCTGAAAATAAAGATAAACTTTTTAACAGTGAGAACAATCAACCAGTGGAACACCTTGCCCTCAAAAGTTGTGGTAGCATCATCATTTGAAACCTTCAAGAAGAGATTGGAGTACCATTTGTCAGAAATGGTGTAGGGTCTCCCACTTGGGCGGGGGGTTGAATTAGGTGACCTATAAATTCCCTTCCAACTCGGATTATCTGTAAATCTGTTAATGACTGTATCGGGGGTCAGTCATCTTTCTGTGCCCCAGATGCTATCACATCATCCCCAATGGCCAAAGGACATCCTAAAACTGCAGAAATCTAACAAGATCACTAAGTCTGCACAACCTTAAATCTTTTTATTGTAAAATCTTGTAAAAATTTCAGACAAGGAAGCAAAGCTGTAGAATGAAGGTTACTGTTGAGCCAAGGAAGTCCTTAAGAGTGGAAAGGGAAGATAAAAGCAGGGGCATCTTAAAGAGGAGTGAGGAGGGTGTCCAGATCTGTCAGAAGAAGGTGCAACATTGTGATCCAACTGAATCTTTTGTATGTACATTTATATCATACACATAAAAAATGAGCAGAGATTGGATCCTGAAACCACAATAGTATTCCGCAGATTGTAATCCCACTTTGCAGATGCCCAAGGATGAAAGACAATGTTACCTGAGCCCAAAATTTCTGTTGTTAAGCAAGACATTTGTTAAGCAAATTTTGCCCCATTTTATTACTTTGTCCGGTATCCAAGTGATGAAATCCATTTTAAAAGAAAACAACGAAGTCCATCTTCAAAAAGATTTCTTTTATTTAAGAAAGTATCAAATTGGCAAAGTCCATGGCAATTCTGGATCTGACCCAACCTGGAATTACCCCACAATATTAGAAGCTAGAAACACCTCCCAAAAATCACATTCTCCAATTGAAGTAATTCAACATTGCTTGATGTCATAAATCTCCACTTCCAAGGGCCCAAGCATGGACAGCTTGTTTCCCATGGAAAGAAAGATCAGCTAGCCAAAACAACTCTCTCATGTACACTCCTCCCCCCTTAGGAATGTGTCAAGCCCGAAACCCTTCCCCCCTTGACTGTCACAGAGAAAATAAGAAAAAGCATATATTACTAAGACAAACTAAAATGGCTACACTTATGTCAGTTTCGGGTTTGACATACCTTTCTTGCCACAGTTGTTAAGTGAATCCCTGCAGTTTTTAAGTTAGGAACAGCATTGCGAAATGAATCAGCTTTCCCCATTGACTTTGCATGTCAGAAAGGGGTAAATGGGGATCACGTAACACTGGGGCACTATAATTGTCATTAATATAACCAGTTAAGTTGCCAAGAGTCCAAATTTTTATCACATTGACCATGCGGATGCTGCCGTGGTTGTAAGTGTGAAAAACAGTCAAAAGTCACTTTTTCAGTGCCATTATAACTTTGAACAGTCAGTAAATGAACTATTGTAAGTCGAGGACTACCTGTACTTCCTTTTGTTTTCTTTCTGAAGAAAAAAAATCCTCCCTTTCTAAATATCTACTATTTTATTTCGAGCATTTTTTTTTCTCCTCTCCAAAGTCTCATTCTAGTTTTGTTTCTCTTTTTTGTCTTCTCTTTTTTCTTCCCTGGAAGGACTATTTCAGTTTTATACTTTTTTTTCTTGCCCAATGGCTTCCTACCAAACTGTCTGTAAAGGCTAGGTCACACTGGCCGACGGATGCAAAATGTATGCAAAAAGGACACAGCGGACGAGCAAAATTTCGGGGGTGGCTCCATCCATTGTTATCCACTCTCAATAGTGCCCCAAATTTGCATAAACAGAACGGAAAGGAACAGAAAGGAACGGACGGGGTACTACGTAGCGAGGATGGTAAGCGGATGTTCATAGGAAAACTAGTGGATGGAAGCGGATGACACATCAACAGGGCTTCCGGGGGAGAATAGAGAAGCGGATGCATAGCGGAAGGAGCGGATGCGTAGCGGATGACACAGATGCATCACGGACGCCTATAGGATGTATAGCGGATGCGTAGCGGATGCATAGCGGATGCAAAGTGTTCACTGCGCATGCGGGGAGGATGAATTGCGTCAGCTCCGTGGATATAAAAGGATGCAGCTCGCAAGCAGTCACCATTCAGAGGAAAGACCTGCTGCCAGAGACATCTTGAAAGAACACCATGGTTCGTCAGTCAGGGAAGAAGAGGAAGCCTGTGCCTACTCCTGCCAGCCCTGGCAAGAAGGACAGAACCATCATCCCACCCCCTGGCGCTGACTCTGAAGCTGCTGGTGCTTCTGCTGCTGCTGGTGCTGCTGGTGCTGCTGGTGCTGCTGGTGCTGCTGGTGCTGCTGGTGGTGGTGCTGCTGGTGGTGGTGCTGCTGGTGGTGCTTCTCCTGCTGGTGCTGATGGTGCTGATGGTGCTTCTCCTGCTGGTGCTGCTGGTGCTGCTGCTGCTGCTGCTGCTGCTGCTGCTGTGGTGGACCAGCCCCAAAGCCCTCAAAGCCCTGCTGCTGAAGGCCCTGAAGCCACTGCCAGAGGGAGGAAGAGGCAAGGCAAGGAGAAGGGAGAGAGGAAACAGTACTTCATTTCTGAGGACCATGAGGAGGAGGTGCTGGAATGGCTGAGGGAAAACGAGTACCTGTGGAGAAAGGGCCACAGACTCTATCGCGACACCAAGAGAAAGCAGGCAGTGTGGAAAGACAAGGCAGAGAGCCTGGGCTACACTTCAGATGTACTCCTGGGATGGTGGAAGCACATGCACACCTGGTATGGCAAACTGCACCTGAAGAAATCTGGCCAGGCCGCTGTCAAGCTCACTGACCGGGAGATGTGCGTCATGTCCAAGTGCAGCTCCCTGGAGGGTGAGGTCCGCCACCAAGGAGCAGCCCCTCTGACACCCCTCTCCCTCAGACAGCCCACTGATAGCCACTTCTCTTCCAGCCAGGAGACAGCTACCGTGTCCAGGCAGGTATCTTTGGAGGGCCCCACGGCAGAGACCCCCCTGACAGCTGCACTCCCCATGCCAGAGGAGGTGGAGGATCCCCTGTCTCAAATGGAACAAGAGGAAGCAGCAGCCAGAGACCAACCCACCCCCACCCCTAGCTCCACCTCCACAGAAAGCAGGCAGAGAGGCAGATTGGAGGGCCAGAGCCACACTGTCTTGCTGGAGATCAGGGACACCATCAAGACCAGCACAGATCTTCTCTCTCAGCTGGTCCACAGTGATATACCATCCTCAAACCGCAAGCCCTTCATCACGTACGTGAGCCAGACCCTCATGGACCTGCCCGAGGCCCAGTACCAGGTGATGAAGGAGAAGATCACAGCACTGCTGCACCACACTCCAGGCCCAGCTGAACCTGCTCTGACCCAGTCCAGGACTGCTCCTCTGCCCCAGGCAGAGGAGCCCTTCCACGGCTTTCAACAGCCCCTCACCTACCAAGCCTACCACTACCAGGACTTCCCACAGCAGAGGCAGCCCTTCCCAGTCCAGGCCCAGGTTCCTCGGATGCCAGAGATGCCACAGACACCTCACCTGACCCAGCTGCAGACCAGAAAGCCCCACTACACTCCTCCTTCCTCCACCCCACAGTCAAGCCCTTCCTCAGAACATCTGTCATCAGTACTGTGCCTGACATCCCAGGTCCTTGAAGAAGGGTCTCTCAAGCTCACAGGACTGAGTCAGCTCTCTGAGAGCTTCCTGAACACACCATCCCCTGTTGTACTCTCGGGGCCAGGCACCCCAATGGTGCCTCAGACCAGCACTCAAGCCACAGCCACCTCCACAGTCCCTGGCCGCTCGACAGCTGAGACCATGGACATGCCTCAGAGTGACTGAGAATAATGCCAGAGACTGAGCTGTTACCTGTTCACTTTATCTTTGCTTAAAGACACTTTACTTGGTTCATTTTGCTTTTTTGATAAAGTCATACAGTTTACTGAAGACAGTTGTTAATAAAGCTTATCTTTGCTTCACACACTTGGTTCATTTTATTTACTTAATAAAGTGTTGGTGAAAACTTTGAAAAAAGGCTTAAGCCTTTGCATTGGGATAGGTAAGGATAGTTGTGGGATGGGTAAGGATAGTTGTGGGATGGGTAAGGGTAGCTGTGGGATGGGTAAGGATAGCTGTGGGATAGGTAAGGATAGTGTAAGGATAGCTCTAGGATGGGTAAGGATAGCTGTGGAATGGGTAAAGATAGTGTAAGGATAGCTGTAGGATGGGTAAGGATAGCTGTGGGATGGGTAAGGATAGTTGTGGGATGGGTAAAGATAGTTGTGGGATAGATAAACCTCCAGTGCAAGTATAGTGGGACTGTATGGTCCACCCTCCCAGCTGCCACACATATGGACCTTTATTATCAATAACAATTTATTCATTGATCAACACATTTCAAAATAAACAAAACTCTTTATTAATGTCCTATTCATTTTAGGGCCACTCAACATACATGGCACAATCTCATCAGTGTTATGAGACGGGCTCAAGGAAGCATCCATTAAGCGTCTATCATCCTGTCTTGCCACTCCACTGCTCCAGCTGGGGAGTTGCACCAGTGTTTCAGGAGGTTGCACTGCTTCTTCCCTTCACGTGAAGCTCTGTTGGGCCTTGTACATCCACAGTGTCTATCAGGTTTAGTCCTTGCCTCCATTCACCAGGCTCCATGTCCCCATTCCCTTATTGATGGTCCACAAGCCTGTTCTGCAACACTGGGTAGCGGGTGCACATGAGATTGTGCAGGATGCAGCAAGCTTCCATGATGCTCCTCACAGTCTGTGGCTCATGCTGCATGGTGGTGAGAAGTACCTGGAACATGTTGGCCAGGATGCCAAAAGCATTCTCCACCACCCGTCTTGCCCTGGACAGCCTGTTGTTGAAGATCCTCTCTTCATAGGTGAGGTATCTGGAACTGTAGGGCTTCATGAGGTAGGTTCTGAGGGAGAAGGTGTCATCACTCACGATGAAGTAGGGCACGTCTTGTGTGTCATTGAGTAGGGGGTCTGGATCTGGAAAACCCATGATGAGGTTGCGTTCCAGCCCATCCTTGATGTCACTGGCGTTGTATACCTATACCTGCTATCTGAAGCAGACCCGTTGCCTGAATCATTGATGTACATGAACTTGTAGTCAGCATCAACCATGGCAAAGAGGATGATACTGAAGAAGCCCTTGTAGTTGTGATAAGAGGACCCTGAGTTGGCTGAAGCTTTGCAGGCCACGTGCTTCCCATCTATGGCTCCTAAGGTGTGGGGAAAGTTCCACATCTGATACCACTGTTCTGCAACTTTCCTCCAGCCTTCTTCAGTGGTAGGGCACTGGAGGAGCTCCTCCACGTATTCTTCAATGATGGCCTGCACCACTTCTCTGACCACTTTGCTGATGTTGTTGTGTGGCACCCTCCACGCATACTGCATGTTTCTGTATGTGGTTCCAGAGGCCAGGTGGCACAGAGTTAGTGTCACCTACAGTCCAGGGTCCAGGCTGGGATGGAAGGTGGTGCTCGGCTTGGTTAACCTGGGTCTCAGATGCTCAACAATTTCATCAAACATGGCTGGTGGCATCCTCATGAAGTGATGGAATGCACGAGGGTCTTCATTTCTCATCTCCACCATCAGCTTGTCATAGAGTCCAAACTCCACTCTTCTCCCGATCTATCATTGGACCCACACAACTCTTGGACGTCTCCTTCTTCTCCTTGTGTAGAAAAGGTGAAACAGTTTGAAGAGGGCTTGGTTCTGGTGTTGAATGATGGCAGCTACCATAAGGAGTGTGTGATGATCCATGGTGGAGATCAATGGATGATGTGGAAGAGCAAGAGCAAGGGTGAAGAGGTCTGTACACCACGGCTGCTGTACTGATAGTGATATCCAGGTGATTTCCTCCCCCTTTTTATAGGAAATGTCGGTTTTCTGCTTGGTGTCCTTCCACATACTCCAGGCATACTCCAGACATCCTAAATATCCAAGATACATCCCATATACAAACGTTTTGTCCGTTTTAATGCTTTATATACGAGATGCATCCGCTTACATCCTTTCTATTTCCATGCTACTAACGCTGTGTGGACGTTCCATGTACCTTTCGCTTCCTCCCTCTTTCCATTTTCAGCTGGAGCGGATGTGAGTTGAGGGGATGCCCAGAGGATGCCGAGAGGATACAGCGGACGTGTAACAGATGACAACGGACGTAGAACGTTTGTTGCCCGTATGTGTCGTGGATGTACATCGTACGCGGCGGAAAGTTCATCCGCTCAAAAAGTTTTGTGCAGCTTTTTTGAGCTGCACAAAACTTTTTGAGCTGGTGAAATCTCAGTGGACGGATGTTTGACGGATAGAGCATATGAAACACGTGCACAGTGAGTACACAATGGATGCATCGCGTTTTCAAACGGATGGCAAGGGTTTTTGTCCGTTTTGCATCCTCTTTGCATCCGTAAGTGCAGTGGGACATGGGCTTAGGACCTCACCACAATGGGTTGCTCTCTATTTGTATAGATGGAAAGCCACCCACAATAATTTATTTTATCATAAATATTTTTTAAAAAAATCATAAGATATTTTGGGAATCACAGAAATTACCTGGTGTTACCAAAGGAGCATTGATTGTAAAATACAGCTTTCCATGTACCTGTCTTCTTTGTTAAGAGTTATTCTATGGAGGCAGTTTGCCTACATCCCAAATAACATGATTAAGATCTATGATTAGGCAGCTCGGGTGAAAACGTGGCTCTTAATCTTTGCCTGTCAGCTCTAATAAGCACAGTTGGTCTGGATAATTGTAACTTGAAATGCTAATAATCAGAAGGAAGAGTTTCCCAGGATTTTAGCAAGATGCAGGGTTTGCAACAGTTTATTAGGATTACTAAATTAATCCAGCTTCAGGCAAAGTGATCCAGAGGATTCTGAACTTAATCTAGTGGGATAATATTTTACTCCACTGATGGGTTAACATCCCAGTTTTTATGTTGGTGTACTTTCTTTGAGTTGAAAGGGGAAGTTTAATTCACATTCTTTTATGCGAGGCCAATAAAATTAGCTCACCAAACAAACTTGTTTATAAACTGAGAAAATACCTATTCATACCTTATATGCCCCTGAACCAGTTAAAACAATTTAGAATTTCAAAGAGAAGATGTGGGTATAGAAGATGACTGGGTCGCTTAAGCTTTCTGAGAATTATATGCAAACTGATAGAAGTTTGCTAAACATGCCATGTCAAAAATTAATTAATTTACAAGAGAACCTAATGCAACTTCTTTCATCACTTTTTCCGTGGTCACCATGATTTGTGAACCTTTTTTTGCTGATTTGTTTGATTCATTTAACAATTGTGTGATTCACTTCATAATCACATGATTTGCTTAACAATCGCCATAAAAGAGTATAAAAATTGGGTCTGGCTATGTGATGACTCAACTTACAACTACAATGATTTATGACTGAAATCTCAGTCCCAATTGTGGTTGTGAATTGAGTACTGCCTGTACATAATAACTTATACCACTGCTTTGTTGTGTGCATACACACCCACACCCACACAAAAGGAGGGAGGGAGGGAGAGAGGGAGAGAGGTGTTTGGGAACAACTGCCTTTAAAAGGACAAAGTAAGACAGTCATGGTACCTATTTTTGCATTTGCATTTCCTGAGCCGAATTGGTAAAGAGCTAAAGAAGATAAGAATCTGAAATTTTCATCCCTTCCTCTGTCTATTCTTCATTTTTCTGAACGACGAAGGTACATAACTTTTACTTCAATCCATTTTTTTTAAGTTTCAGCCTTATAACCAAATCATTCATATTACAAGTGCTTATGATGAGCAGTCTGGATTATATATGATCTACTTGAGACAAGGTTGGGTGCAGCTATTAAAAATCTTGGCAAAGCCAGGCAAGGTCATTTGAGAAAGCAACTATTAATCTTTATTTCGCTGATGTGCTTAATAAGATGAGCTTGATTCTCAGCTAAGGTTAACATTGTTTGTCATTACAAAATGTTGATCACCAAGTATTGGGGGGCAGGTTAATTTCCAAAGATTTCAAGATTACATGGGACTATGCATTGTAATATGTGTATATAGGCAGAATGTGCTTTATTGTGGTCAGAAGTTCAACAGAAACAGCTCACAATGAGTGAAAGCTTGCATTTATTTATTCACAGCAAAAGAACATAAAGGGATCCTTATTTATTCTTCAGAATGTACTTGAGGTATCAAGGGAAGATAAGTTGACTATATAACTCTCTTCTTGTTTATTCTAGGTATTCATAACAATAAGTTACATAATTCTTTCAAAATTGCTCAGAAGTAAGTAAGTAAAATAAATGTGCATAAGAGAGGCACCTGGGGAAGGAGGCTTTCAAATCCTATTACTCATTTTGAAGGACTAAAATGAAAGAAAATAGTAATGCAAGTCTTGAATGCATTAAGGGCAATATCCTCCAAAATCAAATTTGTGATTTAAAGATAGCACAGAAGACTGCTGAAAATGCCCTGCAATTGTGTCACTGTACTAAACCTGGACCGGAGGAATATAAAGCCATACATCTCCTTGGGAGAAAATATGCAATGCTAAAATGGATTTGTTTTTCTCCAATATTTGTACGCAAACTAACTTCATGGCAACAATGAAACAAAAGTCAGCCACATCAATCTGAAGTTCTTCACCTTAGTCAAAAAACAGTTAACCAACAGTGAAGTGGGGACTTCATGTCATATAACGCCTCTTTAAAAGTGGTTGGACCACCACGGGTAACAAAATTAAATACTACCTCAAATTCAGCTTTATTCCTGTTGATTACCCGAATACATCTTTTTAGGCTTTTTGACATAAAATGTAAGTGGTTAGCCATTCTTTTGTGTGTGTTCTTCTTTCCTCCAAATTTTGTTTTCAATCTGTCAGTGTTCTAATCTGTCAATGTTCTAATTCAAAGCACTAATCACCAATGCTTAGCTTTTCAAAACCAGTCAAAATCAGCAATGTATTGTTACCTGCTACTTAGGTCTTTTTCAATTCCTATTTATCCATTTAGATACACCTATGTAGTTTGCTTGACATAAATAAAACAGTCATTTTACCATTGCTTTTTCTGGGATTTTGTTTCAATTTTCCATTCTACTCTCCTCTCGTGGTACTATATTTCCATCCAAGAACTAACCAGATCTTATCTTGCTTAGCTTTTCTGAGTTCAGTCAAGGTGGACTATATGCTGCCATGTTTTGTGACCCAACAGTAACTCCACTACCTTTTTTCTATTCCTTGCTTTCCTTTGAATGGGGAGCAAATAAGTATTCTCATAAGAGAAAGCAAATCATACATGATCCATTAGGTTGTGAAGACAGAAATGTCATTTTAAAAGACAAGTGCAGCACTCCTTTAGTTATGTAGAATTGTTGTACAATCCCATGCAGTTGAACTTTTCCACTGTTCTTTAATTAAAGAAATCAATTATCAAACCAATTATTATTCTGTATTGCTTGTATTGACATTATCACTATTATAATGCAGATAAATATGTTGGCTTCCCTCCCCCCCCCATTAATTTTTTTTATGACATTTTTTTCTTGGACTCTGAGTAGCAGAGGTTACATTTCCAAGTGTAGAGGAAAACTTGGCACTCTGTTACTGATTCTCTACAATAACATTAGTACAAAATTAAGAAAAATAACTTAGAATCATAGTTGAATCAGGCGGAATAAGTTTCGGGACCATTGATGACAAGAAGCATTAAATCATTGTTCTCCAGATTCAGTGCTATTATTAATCACTTAATAGACAAGATTAATGTTTGGTTACCACTGCACAGTCATTTCATGTGAACTGGTAATGGGAATTAATCTCAATAATGAAGGAAGAAATAAGTGCTCTATCGCTAGATACTCCTGATACTGGATGTTACAATCCTGCTGGCAGGCAAGAAGTGAGATAGGAATTAATAGGGAGAAAAAAATAAATCTTTTCCAGTTCAGTGAAAGACAGACTTTATTTGTCAGCCATGGGATTGTTGAGAAATCAGGATGTCTCTGAAAGTTTTGGCTCCATGATCCCCCACAAATAGACATTTTCAATGTTAGGCTTCCTGGATGTAGGAAGAACAGAAGTAGAAAGAAGTTTCAGATTCAAGATTTCTGTCTCCAACATCGGAGTTCTATCACTGTACTGGAAAATAGAATCAAAAGCGTCATTTTATGGTTAAAACCAAAATAGTGATCAAGTTGCCAGTTGGTTTCTTTTTTAAAAATGGATTTAATAAATATATATTTTATACTAATCAATATACTAATCAAAAACATCATCAAAAAAGCACAACATAGAATGCTCTTTCTGTGACAACTCAGAAAGCTCAAACTGCCCAAGGAGTTGCTGATCCAGTTCTACATAGGAATTATCGAGTCTGTCATCTGCACCTCTATAACAGGTTAAGGCTCTGTCACACTGGCCGACGGATGCAAAACATTTGTAAAAAGGACACAACGGACGAGAAAAATGTTCCATCCATTGTTATCCGCTCTCAAAAGGGGCAAAAATATGCATAACCAGGGCAGACAACATGGAAAGGAATGGATGGGGGGAGGACGCAGGGCGGATGGAAAGTGGATGCTCCATGGAAGCCTAGTGGATGGAAGCGGATGGGAGCGGATGGCACATCCGCAAGGCTTCTGGGGGAGTGCAGCAAAGCGGACGCGGAACGGATACAGCGGATGCTGAGCAGATGCCGAGCGAATGAAGTGGATGCACAGCGGATGCCGAGCGGATGAAGCAGATGTGGAGCGGAAGCCTAGCGGATGCCTAGTGGAAGCCTAGCGGATGCCTAGCGGATGCCTAGTGTTCACTGCGCATGCGGGGAGGATGCATTGCGTCAGCCCCACGGATATAAAGGGAAGCAGCTCCCAAGCAGGTCAACATTCAGAGGAAAGACCTGCTTCCAGACACATCGCCTGCCTGCCTGCCTGCCTGCCTGCCTGCCAGCCTGCCTGCTTGCCAGCCTGCCAGCCTGCCAGCCTGCCTGCCTGCCAGCCTGCCTGCCTGCCAGCCTGCCTGCCTGCCTGCCTGCCAACCTGCCTGCCTGCCAGCCAGCCAGCAACCCCACAACTATGGGGAAGAAGAGAAAGCCTCAGCCATCTGCTTCCAGCCCTGGCAAGAGGGACAGGGCCACCCTCCCACCCCCTGGCCCTCACTCTGCTTCTGCTGGGGCTTCTGCAGCACGGGCTCGCTCTTCTGGGGCTGGGGCTTCTGCTGCTTCTGCTTCTGGAGGAGCTGATGCTGCTGCTTCTGGCGGTGGTGCTTCTGCTGGTGCTTACTCTGCTGATGCTGCTTCTGGCGGTGGTGCTTCTGCTGGTGCTTACTCTGTTGATGCTGCTTCTGGCAGTGGTGCTTCTGCTGGTGCTTACTCTGCTGATGCTGCTTCTGGCGGTGGTGCTTCTGCTGGTGCTTACTCTGCTGAAGCTGCTTCTGGTGGTGCTTCTGCTGGTGCTTACTCTGCTGGCGCTGCTCCTGGTGCTGGTGCTTCTGCCGGTGCTTACTCTGCTGGCGCTGCTCCTGGTCCTGCTGGTCCTGCTGGTGCTCCTGATCCTGCTGGTGCTCCTGGTCCTGCTGGTGCTCCTGGTCCTGCTCGTGCTCCTGGTCCTGCTCGTGCTCCTGGTGCTGCTGGTGCTGCTGGCGCTGCTGGTGCTTACTCTGCTGATGATGATCCTGGTCCTGCTGGTGCTGCTGCTGCTGGTGGTGTGGAGGAGCAGCCCCTAAAACCTGGAAGCCCCTCTGATGAGGGCCCATGTGGTCCTGCCAAAGGGAGGAAGAGGCAGACGTGAGAACAGGAGAGGAGGCAATACAACATCGAGGAGGAACATGAGGATGAGGTGCTGGAGTGGCTGAGAGAGAATGAGTATCTATGGTGGAAGGGACACAGGCTCTATAGGGACACCAAAAGGAAGCAGGCTGCTTGGAGAGAGAAGGCGGAGAGCCTGGGCTACACTTCGGAGGTGCTCCTCAGCTGGTGGAAGCACATGCACACCTGGTACGGGAAGCTGCACCTCAAGAAATCTGGCCAGGCCGCGGTCAAGCTGATGGACAGAGATAACTACGTCATGGCCAAGTGCAGCTTCCTGGAGGGTGAGATCCACCACCAAGGAGCAGCCCCTCTCACAACCCTCTCTCTCAGGCAGCCTGCGGAGAGCCAGTCCTCTTCCAGCAGAGAGTCAGCTCCTGTCTCCAGGCAGGTGTCTGTGGAGCGTGCTACGACGAAGAACCCGCCGACAGCTGTACTAACCGTGCCGGAGCGCATGGAGGATCCCCTGATGCAGTGGGAGAAAGGAGACGGCACTTCCACCACAGTCCAACCTGCATCCACCCCCAGCTCCACCTCCAAAGAAAGGCAGAGAGGCAGACAGGAGGGACAGAGCCACACTGTCCTGCTGGAGATAAGAGACACCATCAGGAGCAGCGTAGATCTCCTCTCTCAGCTGGTACACACCGACTCCTCATCCTCCAACTGCAAGCCCTTCCTTACCTATGTCAACCAGACCCTCATGGACATGGTGGAACCCCAGTGCCAGGTGGTGAAGGACAGGATCATCGATCTGCTTCACAACCCTCCAGATCCAGATGAACCTTCTCCCACCCAGTCCAGGTCTGCTCCTCACCCCAGGTGATGTCCCTCCCATTCCAAGGCTTTCCACAGGCCCTCACCTACCAGGGCTACGGCTACCAGGAGGTCCAGCAGCACAGTCAGCAGCCCTTCCCAGTCCAGGCACAGGTTCATCGGATGCCACCGTTGCCACTGGTTCCACTGATGCCACCAATGCCACCCACGCCACTGCTGCCACCGATGCAACTGATGCCACCAATGCCAGCTCTCACCCAGCTGCAGACCAGACAGCCCCACTACACTGCTCCTTCCTCCACCCCACAGCCAAGCCCGGCCTCAGAACATCTGTCATCGGTACTGGGGCTGACACCCGATGTCCTGGAGGAAGGGGCTCTCAACATCACGGGGCTGAGCCAGCTGTCTGAGAGCTTCCTCAACACACTGTCCCCTGTTGTCCTCTTGGGGCCAGGCACCCCAGTGGTGCTTCAGACCAGCACTCCAGCAGCAGCCACCTCCACATCACCTGGACCCTTTACCCCTGAGACTGGGCACACCTCCAAGTGACCAAGTGGGGTGCCAGAGACTGGGTGGCTACCTGTTGACTTTATTTGGACACTTGACTTGGGTCATTTTTCTTTTACAGCTTGTTATTAATAAAGATTATCTTTGCTTCACACACTTGCTTCATTTATTTTATAAAATAAAGTCTTGGTGGAAACTTTTAGAAATGGTTTAAGCCTTTGCATGCTTGTGGGATGGGTAATAGCTGTGGGATGGGCAGGGATACCTTTGGGATGGGTAATAGCTGTGGGATGGGCAGGGATACCTTTGGGATGGGTAATAGCTGTGGGTTAGATTAACCTCCAGTGCAAGCATAGTGGGACTGTATGGTCCACCATCCCAACTGCCACACCTATGGCCCTTCATTATCAATTACAATGTAAGCATTGATCCACACATGTCAACATAAATACAACTCTTTATTAAATGCCCTGTTCATTGTAGGCCCACCCAACATACATGGCCCAATCTCATCAGTGTGATGAGACAGGCTGAAGGAAGCATCCCTTAAGCATCTATCATCCAGTCTTGCCACTCCACTGCTCCAGCTGGGGAGTTGCACCAGTATTTCAGGAGGTTGTGCTGCTTCTTCCCTTCACATGAGGCTCTGTTGGGGCCTTGCACATCCACATTGTCTATCAGGTTTTGCCCTTGCCTCCATTCCCCAGGCTCCATGTCACCATTGCCTTGTTGGAGGTTCACAAGCCTGTTCTGCAACACTGGGTAGCGGGTGCGCATGAGATTGTGCAGGATGCAGCAAGCTTCCACGATGTTCCTCACGGTCTGTGGGCGATGCTGCATGGTGGTGAGATTTACCTGGAACCTGTTGGTCAGGATGCCAAAGGCGTTCTCCACCACCCGCCTTGCCCTGGACTGCCTGTAGTTGAAGATCCTCTCTTCATAGGTGAGGAGTCTGGAAGTGTAGGGCTTCATGAGGTAGGTTCTGAGGGAGAAGGCGTCATCCCCCACGATGAAGTAGGGCACATCTTGCATGTCATTGGGCAGGGGGTCTGGATCTGGGAAGCCCTTGATGAGGTTGCGTTCCAGCCCATCCTTGAGGTCACTGGCATTGTATACCTGGGCTTCTGAAGCTGACCCGTTGCCTGAAGCATCGATGTACATGAACTTGTAGTCAGCATCGACAATGGCAAAGAGGATGATGCTGAAGAAGCCTTTGTAGTTGTGATAAGTGGACCCTGACTTGGCTGGAGCTTTGCAGACCATGTGCTTCCCATCTATGGCTCCAACGGTGTGGGGGAAGTTCCACTTCTGATACCACTGCTCTGCAACTTTCTTCCATCCTTCTTCAGTGTAGGGGCACTGGAGGAGCTCCTCCATGTATTCTTCAATGATGGCCTGCACCACTTCTCTGACCACAATGCTGATGGTGTTGTGTGGCACCCTCCAGGCATACTGCATGCTCCTGTAGGTTGTCCCTGATGCCAGGTGGTGCAGAGTCAGTGCCACCTTGATCCCAGGGTCCAGGTTGGGCCGGAAGTTGGTGCTCTGCTTGGTCAACCTGGGTGTCTGCCGCTCCACAACTTCATCAAACATGGATGGAGGCATCCTCATGAAGTTCTGGAATGCACGAGGGTCTTTGTTCCTCAGCTCCACCATCAGCTTGTTGTACACTCCGTACTCTGCTCTTCTCCCAATCCATCTTCGGACCCAAACGCTTCTTGGACGCCTCCTTTTCTTCCCGTAGAACAGTTGAAAGAGCCTGTAGATGGCTTCGCACTGTTGCAGAACGATGATGGCTACCAAAAGGACTGTGTTACAATCCATGGTGGACATGACTGGATGCTGTGGAAGAGCAAGAGCCAGATGAATGCTGCAGAGGTCTGCACAACAGGGCTGCTGGACTGAAAGTGAGATCCAGGTGAGTTCCTCCCCCTTTTTATAGGCAATATAGGTTTTCCACTATGTGTCCTTTTGCATCCTCTAGGCATCCTCTAGACATCCTTAATATCCGAGATAGGTCCCCTCTGCGACCATTTTTTCCATTTTAAATGCTTTCTTTGTGAGCTGCATCCGCTTTCATCCTTTCTCCGTCCGTGCTACTAACGCTGCGTGTCCGTTCCGCGTCCGTTTCGCTTCCTCCCTGTGTCGCTTTCTGCTGGAGCGGATTTGAGTTGCGCGGATGTGCAGCGGATGCCTAGCAGATGTATCGGATGAATAACGGATGACGACGGATGCAGAACAGATGTTTCCCATATGCGTTGCAGATGCAGAACGGACGCATTGGATACATTTTCTGCTCAAAAAGTTTTGAGCAGCTCAAAACTTTTTGAGCGGATGGAACCTCAGTCAACAGATGCTGGATGGATAGAGAGGAAGAAAAATGGACACAGTGAGTACAGAACGGATGCATCGCATTAACCAATGGATGGCAAGTGTTTCTCTCCATTTTACATCCTCTTTCCATCTGTTGGTGCAGTGTGACCTGGGCTTTGGACACAGACTTCAGAGGATAATTAGGTCTGCAGAAAAACAACCTAACTTCAGTCGAGGACCTGTATACTGCATGAGTCAAAAAGAGGGCTGTGAAAATATTTACAGACCCCTCACATCCCGGACATAAACTGTTTCAGCTCCTTCCCTCAAAACGACGCTATAGAGCACTGCACATCAGAACAACTGGACACAAGAACAGTTTATTTCCAAACACCATCATTCTCCTAAACAAATAATTCCCTCAACACTGTCCAACTATTTACAAAGTCTGCATGACTATTACTATTAATCTTCTCACCACTCCTTATTGCCCATCCCTTCCCACTTGTGACTGTATGACTGTAACTTTGTCGCTTGTATCATTACGATTTATATTGACTGTTTCCTCATATAATTTGATTTCTTATTGGATCCCTATGACTATAATTAAGTGTTGTACCTTATGATTCTTGACTCTTGACAAATGTATCTTTTCTTTTACATACGCTGAGAGCATTTGCACCAAGACAAATTCCTTGTGTGTCCAATAACACTTGGCCAATAAAGAATTCTATATCTGAATTTTGATAATTATTTTTATGTTTGTTGTGCCCCAAATGAGTTCAGGAAACTCAACCAGAGAATCCTCAAAAATCTCTCATGTTTTTCACTGGATGACTGTACAATGAAAGTGATTCTTCAGAAAAGAGTCCACTATTACTGAACCCTGAATACCATTGGCTATTTTCTACAACAGTAACATTAAAATGTGTGTTTTTAACAGTTGGGTTCTTTTCTGTGGCATGAAGAGTTAGTTCCTTCATGTAACAAATGCTTTTCCCAAATTACTTTGCAATCTGATTAGCGAGAAAAGCACCTTCTTTACAGCTTGCCTGAGAAGATTTACTTCTAGTTAATTAAAGATCAGCTTAGAGTTTTGTATGTTTGCTATTTAACTTATTATGAGAGGTGATTTCTTTGTGTGGAATTGATAAGCACCCAACAGGAGGTAGCCACAGAGAGATGAGGAATGGGGAAGTGAGTACTGGATCAGTTGGTTGGGCAGAAGAATATCCTCTTCAGAAACCAGAGAGATTCCTCCTTCACTATCTTTCACATTATGTCAGAGTATCTGACAGTCTTTAGAGCTTTAGATCTAATGCTGTTTTAAGATGAAAGCTACCTGGAACGATCAGTGACTCAGTCATCTTTCTCAAACAGTTTTATTCCCTGCCATACATCTTTCTTTCTATTTGATGAAAGTAATATATTTTCCACATCAATCTTAAATTTATTCCAGAAGAAATACAATACCTTTTGACTAATGCAAGGCTACGATATAAAGGTTAATTCCAGTTGAAGTTATCAGGACCTATATTACCTGGATATTACCCAAGCACAAGAAAATCATTAAAGGCCCTGTCCCACTGCACTTACAGATACAAAGAGGATGTAAAACATTAAAAAAAACTTGCCATCCGCTGGAAAAAGCTATGCATCCATTGTGTACTCACTGCATACATGTTTCATACGCTCTATCCCTCGAGCATCCGTTCACTGAGATTTCATCCACGCAATAAGTTTTGAGCTGCACAAAACTTTTTGAACGGATGAACTTTCCACCGCGTATGATTGAACATCCGCGACATATACAGGCAACAAACGTTCTATATCTGTTATCATCCGTTAAACGTCCGCTGTATCCTCTTGGCATCCTCTGGCCATCCTTGCAACTCACATCCGCTGCAGCCGAAAATGGAAAGAGGTCTTCTTCAGTATCATCCTCTTTGCCATGGTTGATGCTGACTACAAGTTCATCGACATCGATGCTTCAGGCAACAGATCAGCTTCAGATGGGCAGGTACACAATGCTAGTGACCTCAAGGATGGGCTGGAATGCAACCTCATCATGGGTTTCCCAGATCCAGACCCCCTACCCAATGACACACAAGATGTGCCCTACTTCATCGTGGGGAATGACGCCTTCTCCCTCAGAACCTACCTCATGAAGCCCTACACCTCCAGATGCCTCACCCGTGAAGAGAGGATCTTCAACTACAGGCTGTGCAGGGCAAGACGGGTGGTGGAGAACGCCTTTGGCATCCTGGCCAACATGTTC
The DNA here is from genome assembly GCA_015471245.1 of Laticauda colubrina. NCBI lineage: Eukaryota > Metazoa > Chordata > Lepidosauria > Squamata > Elapidae > Laticauda > Laticauda colubrina. The sequence goes on along the minus strand of BLBF01000005.1, from coordinate 53,619,731 downwards.
CAGATACTTCTTACCACCATGCAGCATGAGCCACAGACTGTGAGGAGCATCGTGGAAGCTTGCTGCATCCTGCACAATCTCATGTGCACCCGCTACCCAGTGTTGCAGAACAGACTTGTGGACCGTCAACAAGGGAATGGGGACATGGAGCCTGGTGAATGGAGGCCAGGACGAAACCTGATAGACACTGTGGATGTACAAGGCCCCAACAGAGCTTCACGTGAAGGGAAGAAGCAGCGCAACCTCCTGAGACACTGGTGCAACTCCCCAGCTGGAGCAGTGGAGTGGCAAGACAGGATGATAGATGATTAATGGATGCTTCCTTGAGGCTGTCGTATAACACTGATGAGATTGTGCTATGTATGTTGAGTGGTCCTACAATGAATAGGACATTAATAAAGAGCTTTGTTTATTTTAAAATGTGTTGATCAATGAATAAATTGTTATTGATAATAAAGGTCCATATGTGTGGCAGCTGGGATGGTGGACCATACAGTCCCACTATGCTTGCACTGGAGGTTTATCTATCCCACAACTATCCTTATCTATCCCACAAGCATGCAAAGGCTTAATCATTTGTTAAAAGTTTTCACCAACACTTTACTAAGGTAAAAAAATGAACCAAGTGTCTTAAGCAAAGATAACCTTTATTAACTGTCTTAGGTAAACTTTATGACTTTATTCAATAAGCAAAATGAACCAAGTAAACTGTCTTAAGTGTGTTAAGCAAAGATAACATTTATTAACTGTTTTAGGTTAACTTTATGACTTTATTAAAAAAGCAAAATGAACCAAGTAAAGTGTCTTAAGCAAAGATAAAGTGAACAAGTAACAACTCAGTCTCTGGCACTATTCTCAGTCACTCTGAGTCATGTCCATGGTCCCAGCTGTTAAGCGGCCAGGGACTGTGGAGGTGGCTGTGGCTTGAGTGCTGGTCTGAGGTGCCATTGTGGTGCTTGGCCCCGAGAGTACAACAGGGGATGGTGTGTTCAGGAAGCTCTCAGAGAGCTGACTCAGTCCCGTGAGGTTGAGAGGCCCTTCATCAAGGACCTGAGATGTGAGGCCCAAGACTGATGACAGATTGTCTGTTGACAGGCTTGGCTGTGGGGTGGAGGAAGGAGGAGTGTTGTCGGGCTGTCTGGTCTGCAGCTGGGTGAGGACTGGCATCTGTGGCGTCAGATGAACCTGGGCCTGGACTGGGAAGTTCTGCTTCTGCTCTGGGAAGTCCTGGTATTCGTAGCCTTGGTAGGTGAGAGGCTGTTGAAAGCTGTGGAAGGGCTGTGACATCACCTGGAGTGGAGGAGCAGACCTGGACTGGGTAGGAGCAGCTTCAGCTGGGCCTTGAGGGTTGTGCAGAAGTGCTGTTATCTTCTCCTTCATCACCTGGTACTGGGCCTCAGGCAGGTCCCTGAGATTGTGGCTCACGTAGGTAATGAAGGTGTGGCAGCCTGAGGATGCTCTGTCCAAGTGGACCAGCTGAGAGAGAAGTTCTGTGCTGGTCTTCATTGTGTCCCTGATCTCCAACAGGACACTGTGGTTCTGGCCCTCCAGTCTGCCTCTCTGCCTGCATCCTGTGGAGTTGGGGGTGGGGGTGGGGGTGGGGGTGGGTTGGCCTCTGGTGGCTGCGGCTTCTTCCTCCATTTGTGACAGGGGATCCTCCAAGTCCTCCCGCATGAGGTGTGCAGCTGTCAGGCGGGTCTCTGCCATGGGGCCCTCTGAAGGCACCTGCCTGGACAGGCTAGCTGTCTCCTGGCTGGAAGAGGACTGGCTGTCTATGGGCTGTCTGAGGGAGAGGGGTGTCAGAGGGGCTGCTCCTCGGTGGCGGATCTCACCCTCCAGGAAACTTCACTTGGCCATGACGTACATCTCCCGGTCACTGAGCTTGACAGCAGCCTGCCCGGATTTTTTGAGGTGTGGCTTGCCATGCCAGGTGTGCATGTGCTTCCACCATCCCAGGAGTACATCTGCAATGTACACCAGGCTCTCTGCCTTGTCTCTTCAAGCTGCCTGCTTCTTCTTGGTGTCACGATAGAGTCTGTGGCCCTTTCTCCAGAGGTACTCTTTCTCCCTCAGCCATTCCAGCACCTCATCCTCATGCTCCTCGGAAACAGTGTACTGTTTCCTCTCTCCCTTCTCCTTCCCTTGCCTCTTCCTCCGTCTGGCAGGGGCTTCAGCAGGGCCTTCAGGGGCTTGAGCAGCAGGGCCTTCAGCAGCAGGGCTTTGAGGGGCTTGAGGGCCTTGGGGCTAGTCCACCATAGCAGCAGCAGCAGCAGCAGCTTCAGAGTCAGTGCCAGGGGGTGGGATGCTGGTTCTGTCCTTCTTACCAGGGCTGGAACGAATAGGCACGGGCTTCCTCTTTTTCCCTACTGACGAACCATGGTGTTCCTGCTAGATGTATGTGGCAGCACGTGTTTCCCCTGAATGCTGACTGCATGCGTGCTGCATCCTTTTATATCCATGGAGCTGATGCAATTCATACTCCCCGCATGCACAGTGAATGCTTTGCATTCGATATACATCCGCGGGGCATCCGCTTTGCTTCCTATAGGCATCTGTGATGCATCCGCTTCATCTGCTATGCATCCGCTTCGAAATTCTCCCCTGGAACCCCTTTGGAGGTGTCATCCGCTTCCATCCACTGTCATCCGCTAGGCTTCCTATGAACATCTGCTTAACATCCCCGCTACGTACTACCCACGTCCGTTCTTTTCTGTTCTTTTCCGTTCTGTTTATGCAAATTTTCACCACTTTTTGGAGCGGATGACAACGGATGAAGCCACCCCCGAAATTTTGCTCATCCGCTGTGTCCTTTATGCATACGTTTTGCGTCCGTCGGCCAGTGGGACCTAGCCTTTAATCATTGATTTAAAAGCATCAGATCCCAGAATTTAAAGTTTTATCTATAACTACAGTAATACACAAAAATCTACTTTATGTATAGCAGGGCTCTGATCTAGCAAGTAATATCACATGGAGAAAACGGCTTTTAAGTAAGGACATCAGTCCTGCAGCTTGATGATAAATCCCTCATGTTACCAACGACTCATTAAAATGAGAGCAGATTAATTAGTTGTCAGAATGGGCAACCTAGAGCATTATCTACATCCCATGCTAGTCTTTCTTTCTGTCCCACATTTGTATAAAAATGAAAGGCGGTAAATAGTAATACAATAGTATACAAATACATATGTATAGGTACACACACACACACACACCTCTTTAGTCCTTTTTATTTGAGGTGTAATCAGGGCAACTGAATGGAGCTGAGTGTTTACTGGCTGGATGCCCTTCCTGATGCCTCTGCAGAGTTCACAGCAGATATTTTCTTTTTCTGTCCTGAGAGAGAAACATCTTCCTGTGCTAGGACTGAATTCTCAACCTTCCAACTGGGAGGTGAGAGTCTTCACCTCTAGGCCACTGTGCTGCTCAATACACACACACACACACACACACACACACACACACATTACTCAGTATTACTCAGTGTCCAAAGCTCTAAATCAACATCTGCATGCCATGGAATCTCAGCAAAACAAAAAAAAAGACATGATATTCACCAAATGGGGTGCTAAAATCACTTCAGTGCCTCAACCAGCATTTCCACTAGCCATTCAGAAGCTTCCTTGGTGGAGTCACTTTGCTTTTAGAAACAGAAGGTGACAATACTTTGAAGAAATGTTTCCCTGAAACTTCATTGCAACAAAACATCCCTTTGAAGCTTTGCATACACCTACTAATTTTGTTAATTAGAAGAGGGCAAACAAATTAAGTTTAAACTGATAAGACCCTGGTCCTCCTGGTCAAATAAAAGGTATATCAAAGAATATGAAATCTAACTGGTTTGAATAAAGTTTGCCTTGAAATCAAAGGGGAAGATAAGGCATCAGTTCTTAAAGACTTTCTGGTCCTGGGCTGTTTGGACTTCAAATACTGGTATAAAAAAGCTCAGCCTTTTGGTTAGGACATAGAGAGCAAATGGTTGTCTTTACAGATACAATACTGTTGATAGTTTATAGATATATAATAATTAGTCTAAAATGTAATAATTCTATATATTCTGATGCACTGTTCCGATTCATATTCTCTCATTCCTTTTCCTTTTCAAAAACAAATAATTTAACATTTCCTCATCCTATAAATTTTTCCTTGGGTAATTAAACTTTATTTTTAACTCAAGACCCCCATAGTTTCAAGCAATACTTTTGAAGTATCTTTATACTTCTTATCCTTGTGTCTCTCAAAATGTATGTGCTTTCTTTCTTCTAAGGTAGTCTTTTGTTTGCATTTCTGTTAACTAGGCAGGACAAAAGGATGTTTAATGAGAACAATTAGCCCCATTGTGCTGGCCACATACTTTTCCTACCCTAGATTTTTTTTTTTTTATGGTGATCTTGAGGTTCCTGGATTGTTCATAAAACTCTGATTTACTTATCTTAGCAGGATGAATACACTAAATATCTTCAGACTACCCTAGGGAAATTTTGGATTAGGCCATAATTTTGCTACAGTGAACACCTCCAGGGATCTTATCATAACCTCTAATGCTTAGGATTATATTGAAAAGGTTTAGTGGGTCTGATGTAAAAAGAACCACACCCTGGGATGGTCTGAAGTTATTTAGTTTATTCATCCTGCTAAGATAAGTAAGTCAGAGTTTTATGGGCAATCCAGGAACCTCAAGATCACCATCTTAAAAAAAAATCTAGGCTAGGAAAAGGATGTGGCCAATACTGCATGTATCTCCTTAAGTGGTGGGATCAGGGGTGTCAAGCCCGCAATGACATGTTGTCGTCATGTGATGTAGCACAACTTTTTCTGCTTCATTAAACCGGGGGAGGGTGTGGGCAGTGCATGATGAATCTGGCCTGTGGGCAGCAAGTTTGACAGCCCTGGGTGGGATGGAAGCAAAATTCTGTTCACTTGCAAGGCAGATTCTAAGTTAGAGAACTATGTTTTCATAGAATAACATGAATGTATTTAAGTAAATCTAGGTTATGCTTGTGTTATGCTAGCCCAAATAAACTGGGAGTTGTCTTAACAGCAAGATATGCATCATCTAGTTAGGGTTCAGCTAAGATGCTTAAACTAATCTTTTTCCTTTCTAATGAGGAAAAGTGTTTTAATTTTAGAGCCACTGATGTTAGAATCCCAATTTTTTATCATTTTCTTTCTGAGAATTTACTAGATTGCTATGGCTTATGTTATATGTTGATTGTTTTTAATTTATGTTGAAAAGAAATTGTATATCTCTCAAAGACTGATTTGATTGAGGCAGCTTTTCAATTGTGGATGATGATGATGATGATGATGATGATGATGATGATGATGATGATAATGATGATGATGATAATTTTCTTGGGCAATCTTTTTCCTACCAAATATTGAAAAATATTGAACAAATCTGACCAGATTTAGATTTTTAGATCAAATTGCCCATTTAAATTGCAACTATATATAAGCTGTTTTCCTGTTCTTTGAAGAAGAGATTGATTGCCTTTCTCATCCTATCTGCTATGTGCCTCAAAGAACCTACAGATTGTCATGATTCTGTTTGTTGTTATTAGAAATGTCTATGACTCAACAAAATAATTGTTGAATCATAGACATTATTGAATTGTTGAAGTTGTTTCCCAAGGGGCAATGTGTCATTTCTTCTTGAGTGAATTTAATTTTCTTCATTTAACAAAGGACTTTTATCTATATCAGTGTTTCTCTTGGCAATCCTCAAATGTCTGAACTCCAGCGCCCAAAATTCCCCAGCTAACCAGTCCTGGGAGATGGAGTGCACACATCTGAAAGCTGCCAAGGTTGAGAAGCACTTCTATTACAGAGTGAAGTTTCTTCTATAACTTTGTTAGCAGTATTTCAGGTACAATATCTTATTTATTGTTGCTCTGAAAAATGGTACACTTCAAAAGATTCATTTTTTTCCCTAGAAAATCCTTCTTCTGCTTGCCTCTGTTGTCATAATCTCAGACATGTTAGATGCATAAGAGAAAAACTGAAGAAACCCTGTTGCAAGGGAAGTATTTATAAATATTTAGAAGTTGTTAGCCAGATTACTGGGTCTCATATTGTTACAACCATTAAAGTGCATGCAATTACCCTTTATACATTTGAATATAGTTCATTTGGAAGTCAGTTATCCATGCATGTCTCACCTGTCCTACCTCTTACTACTTTAACCTAACCTTTCAAAAGTGATAATGAACAGTGTGTGATGAGATATAGAAAAACCATGGGGTTTGAACAACAATTTATAAACTACTGTTTATCTGTTGTTTAACATAACCTAATGCACTGTCTTTTCAGCTATTCTTCAAATTATTGTTTTTTTTAAATTTTTTTCAAAAATGTATGAGCAACAAGGCCCAGAGAATAGTGGAACCAATGACACAATACCTAATACATGGGTTTAGGGAGAAATAAACATATTAATATTAGGGGATGCAGATTTAAAATTTCTTGGTAGTAATCCCCATAAAACATAGACAGCTGTGAACAAGGGTTTGGAGATATATAACTCATGTGATATTCTGGCCAGGGACTGAGGAATACAGAGGTATCAGGTTGGCTCCTTTAAGATATGTTCTTGAAATTGGCCTACTGGTATTTTTCAGGGAGTTCTATTACCATCTCCTTTCCTGATGTAGCAGCAATAGCGAAATCAAATCAGATATGCACATCGTTCAGATGAACGATGCTTCTTTATTGTTTATTCTTTATTGCTTCTTTATTGCTTTTTAATTAACAACAAAAAAGGTAAAGAATAAAACACAAATACGATAATGATGGAGATACATATATTATCAAAGAGAAGGTGGGGGAGAATATGTGAAGGAAACTTGCTTACGACCAGAAGATACTGAGTTCAAAAGTGATTAAGAGGTCCACTATCTGTTTAATGCAGGATCTGCTGTTGAGACCACCTATTCCACTGATTGCCAACTCTTACTATCAAGAAATTCCTTCTGGTATCTAACTGGAATCTATTTCCCCGTAGTTTCAGTCCACTGATTCTGGTCCTGTCTCTGGGATAACAGAGAACAAGTTCCCTCTCTCCTCTATACAATAACCTTTTAAAAACCTGAAGACTGCTATATCCCTCCTCAGCCTAATCTTCGGCAAGCTTCATGTTCCCATTTATTTTAAATGTTCTTCATAGAACATTTGAAGGGTTGTCAAACCCTTCACTCTCTTCATAGCCTTTCCTGAACTCACTCCAGTTCGTCAATATCCATATGCAAACATTTTCAATGGGAAAAAATAATTTGAAGTACTGGACACTATTCCAAATGGGGCCTGACCAACAGAGAATTGAATGGGTCTTTTTAGCAACTATATCACAATTGTTCTTGTTTATATTCAACTATTATATCATCCAGATTCTTTTCATATGTATTACTGCAAAGACAAGTCTCCCCCATTCTATACACGTGCCTTTCATTTTTATTCCTCAGTTGCAAGACTTTATCTTTCTCTGTTAAATTTAATGCTATTTTTGTTGGCTCAGCTTGCCCACATCTTTTTGGATCTTCTCTTTCTCTGAAGAGAAAGCCATGCCTTTAGTTTTGTGTCATATGCATTGATAATTCCTTCCTTCCTTCCTTCTTTCCCCCCTTCTTCCCTCCACCCCTTCTTTCCTTCCTTCCTTCCTTGAACAGCATAGAGGTGAGGGCAGAACCGATGGCATTTGACTCATTTTTATTCTCCAAGATGGTGTAGAGCCACTCATGAGCACCTTCTGGACACAATTATTCAGCCAGTTATGAATCCATCTAACAGTTATATCATCTATTCCACATTTCATTAATGAGTAGATCATTAGTGTTTCATCAGTCAAAGTATGGCACCCACGCAATCTATTAAAGTTAGTAACTGTCTCAAAAAAGGAAAAAGGTAGTCAGGCATTAATTTGCTTCTGACAAACGTACATTACGTCTGTTAATTGTTGCATTCCTGTACAAAAGCTCACAAGCATGCTGTTCAACAATAATCTGCTTGAGGACCTTGCCTAATAGAGATGTCAAGCTGACATGTTCTGTTTGGAATCCTTCTTTTTCCCTTTCTTGAAGAAGGAAGCAACTTTGTTCTTTGTAGGTTTTCTGAAATCGCACCAGTTTTCCAGAAATTCTCAAAGATTACAGTTAGCAATTTTGTAATCACCTTTTCTAGTTCCTTTAGTACTCTAGGATGTGACCATCTGGCTCTGAAGACTTAAATTAAATTATCCAAGTGCTCCTGGTCTATTGTGAGTTGGACCCACCCTCCTTCCAGTAGTGACATAATAATGGCCAATCAGAGAATTGTTTCCCTTCTGAGAGAAGATACGTATAAAATATAGATTTCTGCCTTCTGGCTATCACTTATTATCAATTTACCTTTTCTTCTCATCACTGATCTACAAGCCTTTTATCTTTCCATTGGTTTCTGATGTGCCCATTATTGTTCTGGACATTTTTTGCACACCTCAGCTCATTCTGAGTTTTAGTCTTTTTTGACATAATCCTTTTACAATCCTTTCCTGTGACTGCCTTGTATCCTTCTTTGGTTATAAGCCCATCTTTCCATTTCTCTTATTGTCAGCACTTTCAAAACCCTATCTGGTTTCTTCTGACATGTCTTCTGGTTTCTGAAATGTCTTCCATTTTTTTTCTTCCTGTAAGGATTGTTTGGAATTTCCATTTTTCAGTATGTCATTTTGCAGAACTTCCCATTTTTCCTGGACTCATTCTGGATGTTTTACCATTGGAACTGATTTACCATTTATCTTAGTTCTTCAAAATCTTTGCTTCTGAAATCCAATATACAGATCTGAATCTTCTCTATTCCCTTTGATATCATGAACTCAAGAAAGAACTTTTTGCTAAGGCTGCAGTCACTTTTACCTATGTAATTTCTCATTGTTGGTAGGGTTAAATCCAGGTTAATAGACCCCTTCTTCCACCTTCTAACAAATGAAGTTGTCAGCTAGAGAGAAAAGACATTTGTTGTATGACTGACCAATGGTAAAGTTACATTTCCAGGAAATTTTCATTGTCAAAACTTTTTTTTAAAAAAAGGTAAATGAGAATGATCTTAAAAGATGAGGGGAAAAGATGCACCTTAGGAAACAACCAATTTCATTTAACACAGTTGCTTGCTTGCCAAAAAGAATAGAAAATAAACTTAGGAAAGACCCACCCCTAATGGATCAGGTAGTTAAAAATGTCAGCAGCATATTTATCCTTTCAGGTTTGCAAGATTCTGTTCATGTAGCTTTACAGTAAATTAGAATTAGCTTATCTGGTCATGTTTTCTGTCTGTTTTACCTGGAAAAGGCTGACAACCACTGAGCCTCATGCAGCTGAAGGCACCATCAGTGCATGGACTTAACTGCATGAGGTTTAGGGAGATAAATAATCACTTCAGATGGACACTTCAAAGACAGTTCCATGAGAACATCATCAACCAAAACAGTGAGCCAATCAGCGAGTGCTGCCTTATCTCAGGCATAGTCCTTAGCTAATAACTTAAATCTAATAGTTTAACTGACATTGCCCTTTGGCATATTTGGTTAATCTGCCTGTTAGCCAAGTTGGCTTTCAGTATATCTCTAAAGAAAAGGTGGATTTCTTTTACAGAGTTTGGAAATTCTGCTAGCAGAAAACTTTTTTTCACAAATAAGAACTGAGTCTCTGCAATGACTCTTTCACTATAATGACTCTTTCAACAAATTGGTAAGAAAAGCTGAAAGCATTGATTGACTATTGTGGGAAGAGGCCACAGACATGAAACAAAATCAATCAATTTTTACTATGATCGAAGACCAGCAAATAACACAATAATAATAGTTGTTAGGGATAACATTGTTCACCCTAACTGGTTTAGGTGAAATAATAAC
>BLBF01000005.1:53575606-53594848 GCA_015471245.1 Laticauda colubrina | reverse complement strand
TTGCTGATAAGAAAGACCAAAACAAATCTGGATAGAGGATGTGGCAGTACCTAGAGACAGTAGAAGAGAAAAGCACAAAATACAAATACTTGCAAATAGAAATAGAATGACTGCAGCAAAAGAAAGCAAAGATAGTAATAAGTATCTTATCTGCAATTCCAAAACAACAGCAACAATACTTGAACACTACCACATTGGAAAATCATTATCAGACCATTGAAAAAGACAACTTTAGATGTGTAGGAAGGAAAATCCATCTGGTTCAGTTCCAAGCTGGGAGGAAAATGCTGGAAACAATGTGGAGGCTGATTGGAAAGAAAGTGTATTGATGAACAGAACCACCAGAGTTTGTGGTTCTGGTACAGCTGACAAAAAGGAGGTAAGAGTGGGTGGGTTTTTAATATTCTTTGGGTTTTGTATTTGAGCTTCCTGTTCCTGTGCAAGGATATCTTCTTTAATATTCTATTGGCTATTGTCAGATTCCTATGGTGTCATGGCTGGCTCTATAGGCAAAAGAGGAAATGCAAATCCCAGGTGCTTGTTTGAGCTAAACATCTCAAACCTTTTGGCTTGCCTAATTGCTTATTTAGAGTTTCCTGTCTGACCCAGTCTTTCTGACTGGATGATAAAATCTGCATTTCTAAAATCTGGCTTCCTGGAGAGGTCGGAGCTAGCATCGTGACGATACGGCATGCGATCTTGGAGCTCTGAGATCGCTGCTGATATCTTTTCTCCTGGATGGTTCAAGTGGATCTAAACCATCCCGAAGAGACAGTGACTGTAAAGAGCACATCCTGTCAGTCACAGGGACACCACAAAGTCCCTGGTAGATCGAGGAGAAGCTCTTTTTGCCAGTGGCAAAGAGGCAGCCATTAAAGCTGCTGAAGTTGGGACAGCTTTGAAACAAAAGAGAACGGAAAGAGAAAGTGTGCCGGTTTGGTGAGAATTTTTTCTTTACTTTAAGATTTGAAACAACACCCTAAGGAAAAGAAAGAATCTGTAAAAGTTTTGACAGAAGTGGCGATTTTAAACAGGAAGTCAAAATAATATTTTTTTAATTTTTTTTTCTCATTGCTGGATTTTCTACACATGATTTTATATTTTGAAACTGGACTGGGTTTTTTTTTTCTACCACCTATCCTTTCTCTCCTTTTTGACTTTATAATATTCTAGGCTAGAGACTCCCTTCTAGTCATCTTTTTAAATATCTTTTTCCTTTTTTAATTAATTTTTATTGTATCTTGTTTGGAAAAGGAGGAAAGTGAAAGCAGAAGAAACTTTGTAACACTGCCAACTAGAGGCTTGGAAATATTATATCTCTTTTTTTTCTTGACCAGACAAATCTGAGAAAGAACTGAGACTTCTTTTCAAGGACATTGCCTATTTGATAAGATAGAGAGAAGAGCATGGGAGAGTATTATTGCAGGTGCTCTTCTGAGTTTCTCTCAATAACTGGAATCTGCTGTTGAAACTTATAGAAAAAAAGATGATGGAGAAGATCTCTGGAGAAGAGAGTTATAAATTTTATCAAAAGCCTTGGATAACCAAACAAGGTGCAGTGTGCTCTTTTTACTTTTTTTAAGCTGGGCTATTTCTTACTTTAACAAACCTACTCCTTACTAGCTTATTATTTGTAATAGCTATTTGGATTTTTGGCCTTTTGGAACTCTTTCTTTTTGTTTCTGAAGTCTAATTTTTATGTTTGCATTTTATTTTAAAGGAAAAGCTTTTGTATTAATGATTTCCTTCCTTTTTTTTTAAGGGAGTTGTCTCTATTCTTTTTTCTCTCTCCCTCCCTTGTATTTTTTTTCTATTTACCTTCCATATTGGTTTTATCTTTTCTCTTCTTTAGTTTTTTATTTTCTATTTTTCCGCCTTTTCCAGGATTCAACAATTTTTTTTCTTTTTTGTGTGCGTTTATGGTCCTTTCTTCCATTTTTGAGTTTTTACTGCTATCTAACCAATCGATTGGATTAAGGTATACAAGAACCTGAAGAATTTTTTAAAAAATTATTATTATTATTATTTTATTTGGCTTCTTTTTTCCCACTATTTTTACTTGGAATTACAATTGGATTTCACAAGTGAATTAAGGTCTAGAAAAACCTGAAGATTTTGAATTGTCCAAAATGAGTAGGAAACTAACAGCCCCTGGTTCCTCAACTTCTATTTCTTCCTCTTCACCATCTGGAGGACAACGCTCAATACAGATGATGTTGCAGCAAGAAAAAGAACAGGAAAAAGTGACGCTGAAGATGATTATGCAAGGAATTCAAAACATACAAACATGAACAGAGAATACTGAAAAGAGAACAGAGAACATTGAACAAAGAACAGGAAAAACTGATGAAAAGGTGGAGAACATTCAACAAATGATGATGAAGTATGATGAGAGATTCCAAAAAATTAAAGAAAAAGATAAACAAAGAGATAAGAAGATTGGAGACATTGATAGCAGATTAACTGTGGTTGAACAAGATAAAAGTGGGATGTTAAGATGGCAGATGGACAGATCAGAATTTTATCTCAGATTCCAAAATATAGAGGAAGAAAAGGGACAAAACCTAGTTGAGACAATGATAGAAATTTTGGCTGAAGCTTTGGAAATAACGAAAGAGAAGGTGATGGATGGAGTCTTCACAAGATATGCAATGAGAAATGGCTTACCAAGAGAAGTTCACATCAGATTTACAAAGAAAGCCATTAAAATGCAAATACTGCAAGTGGCAAAAGAGAAAATAATGAAATATAAAGACAAGGAGATTGTGGTCTGAAACAAGTACCCAGAAGAGTAAGAGAGATGAGAAGAGAATACCGATTATTGACTAAATGGCTACTTAAAAAAGAGGTGAATTATAGATGGCTGATTCCAGAAGATTTAAGGTTCATATGGCAAGAACAAAGATACAGAATTGATTCAATTGAAAAAGCTGAATTATTTTACACAGAATATTTTGGAGGGAAAGAGGAGGAGGCAGAAAAAGAAATGTCACTAATTGAATTCCAAAAGGACTGCCAAATAGTGATTGAAAAAGAAGAAGGTGCAGTAGATGGAAAGGAGGAAGCCAAAGAACAACGTGAACCAAGATTTATGAGAGCTGCTAAACCTAACTACAAAACATAACCATGGAAGAGAAAAAAACTGATTACAATTAATATAAATGGACTTAACTCAGCTGTTAAAAGAAGGAAAACTTTCCATAAATTAGAGAAATTAAAATTTGATATAATCTGCCTACAAGAAGCACATATTAAAAAGCAACATGAACAATCGCTGATACAGCTAAAATTAAGGAAAATGTTTACTTCTTTGACACAATGCAAGAAAAGTAGAGTGGTTTTATACATTAAAGATATTATCCCAACGAAATTGATCTATACCGATGACGATGGAAGATTACTAATGGTGGAAATAATGGACAATAATATGAAAACACTCCTGATTGCAATCTATGCCCTGAATGACAATCAAGAAGAATTTTATAAAAAATTACATATGAAAATAGTTGAGCTGGACTATGCTAATATAGTTATGATGGGAGACTTTGATGGAATTGTAGATAATAAATTGGATTATACAGCACAGAAAACTACAAAGCAAAACAGAAGACTCTCCCTAAATCTTTTTTTTAAATGATAGATGAAATAAATTTAAAAGATACATGGACAGAAAGAAATGCTAAGACTAAACAACACAACTTCTATTCAAATAGACATTTATCATGGTCCAGAATAGATATGATATGGATGTTAACAGAATAGTTAGCGAATATTCAAGAAATAAATATTGAAACAAGTACAATCCAATAATAATTAAATGGAAAGGACAAAGAAGAAGATCCAGATGGACGTTAAATAATTCTATTTTAAAGGAAACAGACTTCACACAGTGGATGGAGAAAGAACTGGTTTTTTTCTTTAGAGAAAACCAAAAAGAAGATACATCAACCTAGAATGTATGGGATACAATGAAGGCTTATGCCAGAGGCTTGATAATAGATCACACAAGGAAAAGAAATACCATGAAAAGATTAGCCTCTAAGGCATAAGAGGATGAGTATAAAGGACTTGAAAAAGAGCTACAGAAAATGCCACAGAAAAAGGACATTAAGTTAAAAATGGATATAATTAAACATAAAATGGGACTAATAGAAAAAGAAGAACTAGCATAGAAAATTAGAGGTGCAAAACAGAACTATTCTGAAGATGCAAATAAACCAGGTAGATGGTTAGCATATAAATTGAGAAAGGAGAAAGAATCAAGGAAAATATTGCAATTAATAGATGACCAAGGCCAAATTTGCTATTGTAGCAAAGAGAAGAAGGAAATTATACGAGTCTGCTATGCGAAACTGTGCACACAAGAGAATATTGATGAGGAAAGAGTTAAACAGAACGTACAGAATGCTAATCTTTCCCAGATACCTAAAGAAATTGAAACAATGTTAGAAAGCAATATAACGATGATGGAGTTAACTGAAGCACTTAAGAAGCAAAACAATGGAAAGGCACCAGGCACAGGTGGACTTCCGACAGAATTTTATAAAACACCACAAGAATTGTTGAACCTGTCATTGCTAGAAGTTATGAATGAAGTTATGTTAAAGAAGAAGATACCCAAATCATGGTCAGAAGCTTATATTACACTTGTCCCAAAAGAGGAGGCCGATCCATTACAAATCAAGAACTATAGACCTATTTCTCTACTAAACGCAGATTATAAAATTTTTGCTTCAATATTGGCAGAAAAACTTAAAAAATACTTAAACAATTTTATCCATCCTGATCAAAATGGATTTCTGCCAAAGAGACAAATTAAAGACAATATGAGAGTAATCTTGGACACTTTGGAATACTATGAGGCACACCCTGAAAAACAAATGGCTTTGATACTTTTAGATGCACAAAAGGCATTTGATGATGTGAATTGGCGATTCATGTTATTACAGCTGGAACAGATGGGCTTCAGTAAAAAAATTATTCAAGCAATAGAAGCTATATATCATAACCAAATGGCAAAGATAATGATAGAGTGAGAACTGACAGACTTTACTGATATAACAAAAGGAACAAGACAGGATGCCCACTATCACCTTTGTTGTTTGTGTTGAATTTGGAAGTGTTAAACAGAAATATTAGAGAAGAAAAGGACACAAAAAGGGATGAAAATTAAAAAGGAAGAATTTAAGTTGCAAGCATTCGCAGATGATCTGGTTTTCATTTTAGAAGACCACTAGAAACAGCATCGAAATTGATAGAAAAGATAGGGGTATATGGAAAGGTAACTGAAAGATCTTGACAAAGAATATGCTATCAAGACAAAAGGAAGAACTGGTGAATGTACTGAAAATTCAGGTCATGAATAAGATCAAGTACTTGGGGATACATTTGACAGCAAGATGTAGTACACTAAAAGGGAATAATTATATCAAACTTAAGCAGCAGATAGCACTAGATTTGGCAAAATGGAAAAATTTACAACTGTCATTAATAAGGAGAATATCAACAATCAAGATGAATATATTACCCAGAATTTTATATTTGTTCCAAATAATTCCAGTTTGGCTTGGAAAAGATTATTTTGGAGATTTAAATAAAATTGTGTTGAAATATATATGGCAAGATAAGAAAGTGAGAATAAAAGTAAAACTTTTGCAAGATGCCAGAATAAGAGGAGGATTTGGTTTGCCTAATTGGGAGTTGTATTACCAAGCTATAAATTTGATGTGGGTTAAGGAATGGATAATATTAAGAAATACTAGATTGTTGAAATTAGAAGGACATGATCTCTTGTTAGGGTGGCATGCTTTTCTATGGTATAAAGAAACTAAAACACAGGGGTATTTTAGAAGACATTATATATGGGTATCTCTGTGGTTAAACTGGGAGAAGACTAAAAGGCAATGATATTTGAAAATTCCAGTCTGGTTATAGACTATTGAAGCATTTTCTTATCCTATAATATATAAAAAGGAACAAACAGATATGGTGAAATATTGAATGAAAAAGATGAACTTAAATCTATGCAAAAACTGGAGGAACAAGGTATAAAGATGAATTGGTTTTCATATGCGCAAATACATTCAAGGTATGACAAAGATTCTAAAACAGAAGGTTTTTATGATAAACTGACTGACTTAGATAAGATTTTGACAGGTACTGATGAAAAGGTGATTTTAAAAGTGTATGGATCTTTATTAGAAATTAAACTAGAAGAAGAACAAGTTAAAGAAACTATGATTGCTTGGGGGAAGAATTTTGGATATGGGATTGGCAAAAACTATCGTCTCAAAATTATAAAATGACAATGTCAACAGCATATAAAGAAAATTTGTAAAAGATGTTTTACAGGTGGCATTTTCCCTCAACAAGAATAGCAAGAATGTTCAAGAATAAATCTGAAAAATGTTGGAAATGTCATCAGATACCTGGCTCATATTACCATATGTGGTGGACTTGTGCGGATGCCAAAAAATATTGGACTAAAATCCACATGTGGTTGGAAAAAATGACAAAAAAGCAGAAACCAGAGATATTTTTATTGGGAAAATAAACCAGAGATATTTTTATTGGGAATTTTACATGAAATATATCGTAAAGAATTGAAATACCCGATTGTAAATGTATTAACAGCAGCTAGGATTGTATTTGCCAAAAACTGGAAAAATGAGAAAATATCATTACAGGAGGAAATCATTAAGAAAATATTGGAATGTGCTGAAATAATTAGACTGACATTTGAAATCAGAGAACAAGATGATAAACAATTTTATAATATTTGGGATGTATTCTATCAATGGTTAGACAATAAAACATGGAAATGAAATATGTAGATTCTTAGAAAATAATAAATATATAAAGATGTATTCTTTTCTTATATCTAGAAAATGATTGTATGATAGATCTGGGATGATAATATGAATTGTCATAGAACAAATTAAGTAAAATATGATCATTTTGTAATGAATGAATAAAAGTATAGTCAAATGATTGATTAATAATGATATTAATGTATTTAATATTTGATTGAAAATATGAGAATATATACAATGTAATCATAATTGAAGACGACTAAATGGAAGCAAAAAATTATTTGTAAACCAACCAACACATTGTATGTGTGTATATATATATATATATATGTTTTCTTAGGCTTTCGCGGGTACTTACATGTGTGCTGTTTAGCTTCCTTCGGGTATTATCCCACGTCATTGTTGTTCTGTTAAAGTTGTAGCAACGTTTCAGCAGAATCTCATCTGCCATCATCAGGCTTCTGTATTGAGTTAGTTTCTGGTTTCAAATTTGAGGCTGGTCCATTCTGTTTGGCTGGGAGCCTGGATCTGTGTTCATTGGACTTGGAGTTTGATTGATTGGTGTTTCTGGTTTCTTCTGTCTGTTTTGTGGCTTTGATTGGCTGGCAACACTCTGTTCTTGTATTGGAGGCTTTCAGTGCAGCTTGGCTCCATGTGAAGGGACGGCTGCTCTTCATTAGCAAGCTGCTATTCATTAGCAAGCTGGGTTTCACCTGGGTGCCTGGTGGGGGGGTGTTTGGGTTGGAGCTATCAGAAGGAGTCTGTTTTTGCCCAGGTGTTTGCCTGGCTTGTGGCATGGAGATCTTTCTATTTGAGAGTGCAGGCTTCCAAATGATTGACAGTCTGGTGGAATCATCTCTTCTATTCATGCTGTCAGGTCTTTTTTCAATCTCTATGGCTTCTCTGATGATTCTGTGGTTGGGGTTTTCTATAGTGGCTAGGGTTTTAGTGCCATTGAAGTTGATGTTGTGACCTGTGGTTTTCATGTGTTGGACTTGTGAGGAGGTGTGTTCCAGCTTTTTTACTGCATTTTTGTGTTCATCCAGGTGGGTACATATTCTTCTATTGGTCTGTCCAATGTATGTGGCCGGGCATGATGTACAGGGAATTTCGTATATGCCTTGGTTTTCCAGGTCAATTTTGTCTTTGGGGTTCCTCAGGATGGCTGCTATTTTTTTGTCTGTTTTGAAGGCAGTCTTGATGTGATGCCTGTGTAGTAAGACCTGACAGCATGAATAGAAGAGATGATTCCACCAGACTGTTAATCATTTGGAAGCCTGCACTCTCAAATAGAAAGATCTCCATGCCACAAGCCAGGCAAACACCTGGGCAAAAACAGACTCCTTCTGATAGCTTCTGATAGCTCCAACCCAAACACCTCCCCACCAGGCACCCAGGTGAAACCCAGCTTGCTAATGAATAGCAGCTTGCTAATGAAGAGCAGCCGTCCCTTCACACAGAGCCAAGCTGCACTGAAAGCCTCCAACACAAGAACAGAGTGTTGCCAGCCAATCAAAGCCACAAAACAGACAGAAGAAACCAGAAACACCAATCAATCAAACTCCAAGTCCAATGAACACAGATCCAGGCTCCCAGCCAATCAGAATGGACCAGCCTCAAATTTGAAACCAGAAACTAACTCTATACAGAAGCCTGAGGATGGCAGATGAGATTCTGCTGAAACGTTGCTACAACTTTAACAGAACTACAATAACGTGGGATAATACCCGAAGGAAGCTAAACAGCACACACACACACACACACACATGTGTGTGTGTGTGTGTGTGTGTGTGTGTGTGTGTGATGGCTTGATGTTTTTATGTTTTGTTTGTCTATGTTTGTCTTAAAAACCAATAAAAATTAAAAATTAAAAAAAAAATTGGCTTCCTCAGTTTTCCTGTTTTGGGCTGGGAATGGTTTCTGTCTCCCTTAAGATTGTTTTTATTTCTCCTTTAGGGGAAATATTTTATCCTGCCTTTTTAATATTTCCCAAAATATTAAATTCTTCTAGGAGGGGGGGCTTCCTACACATGCAACAACTTTCATTTTGTGTTGATACCTTTAATACCATCAAACAAGAGCCTCTGTTTATCCTAGGTCCTTGGGAAGGACTTGATAGAAGGATAAAAATGCCAAACTCTGTCGAAACATCTGACTGTCCTTGAGAAGGATGGGTGGATGGATTGATGGATGGATGGATGGGAGGGACAAAGGGAGGGAGGGAGGGAGGAGGGGGGAGAGGAGTAGGAGAAGGCATGAAAGTGTAGCATGTAGCTGAGTCCTTTGGTTTGTCCAGTGTTGGGAGTCCCAATGCAGAGAGAAATATCAGAGGAATTAATCTCTTTGATCCTGCAATATTTAAGAGCAGACTGCTTTGAAACCAGAAAGCTCAGATTAAACAAATATACATTTTACATTAAATTTAAATGAGGAAGTATTACCACCTTCAAAACCTAGCAAATATTTGTTTTTTATTAAAGAATACATCGAAAATGAATATTTTGCTTCTTCTTCTGTGGTAGGATTTTCAACCAGAAATCAAAGATTTTCTGGAAAAAAAAAAGATAATGTAGAAGACAGTTGCAACTTTGTGTTAAAGTTGCAGACAGTTGGACTTTGTGTTAAATAACAAATCTTATTTGTTTGTTTACTTAGCTTATAGCATATCAAATATGGACTATTAATATATATCAACATTTCACCTAGATTAGTAGAACACAGTAAAATATAAAATATAAGCTGATTAAATTGCAAGAGAGGGAAATGTGTTCATGTGGGTGTGAGAGATAGAGGGGGGTAGGAGGGAGTGAGAGAGAGAAAGACAGAGGGGGGGAGGGAGGGAGGGAGGTTAGGAAGATATCTGTCAAGGATTCTAAAAATTACTTTGCTCAGATCTATGTCCATATTATAATTGTTAGTTAATGGAATCTAAAACTCCAGGTGTGCTTTCTACTAAACTACAAATAATGGACACTTATTTCAATCCCTAAATTGTGATTCTTATAATAGTATAAACAGTGATTTTGTTTTGAAGATAATTTTTTTAACTTCAAGGGCCTCTTTTTTGTTTTTGATATTAAGAAACTTTTTTAAAAGTTTTTTTTTTTAAAAATCAGTTTCGACTCTGCTTTGCTATTATCTTTATAGTTCGTCTGATTGCTTCATTCTAATGCAGAAATTTAGCATATAAAACCATGTTTTGCAGAATGCAATTGGAAAATTTGCCTCCAGATATTCCAGAGTGGATGCAGTATCCTTAGTATCATGTAGATATTTTTAATCTGGGGCTATGAAGGTGGAATATGTGCTGTTAAAATTCAAAGGATTGATTTCTGAAGACCAGGAAGCCATTACCTATTTTGCTTC
Source organism: Laticauda colubrina (assembly GCA_015471245.1). NCBI lineage: Eukaryota > Metazoa > Chordata > Lepidosauria > Squamata > Elapidae > Laticauda > Laticauda colubrina. Next base: position 53,584,670 of record BLBF01000005.1, on the reverse strand, counting down.
TTTCAAGTCTTTAGTCATTTCTAAACTGAAATGGAAAAGACCATAATATTCTTTGGACTATCTATCTTTAGGTAACTTTTGCTGAAAACTGCATCATAACATTCTGGGGGAAAATGTAGATTTAAGTATGTAATTGTGTTCTGGATTGCATAAAGTTTTGAGAAGAATGAATTGGGACAAGTCATGGAAATCTCAATCAAAAGATTTCTGCTATATACATACATGCATCAGTTTTAAAGAAATGATCAGTGTAATGGTATTATAGTGTACACATTTTGGATTTCTTTTAATTTCTCTTTAATCTTATTTACAGTCTGATCATCTCTTGTACTTAATATCTGTGTGTGTGTGTGTGTGTGTGTGTGTGTACACAGCAGAGACACAGAGAGAGAGAGAGACTATTATTTAAGTCTACCCAGACTATTTCTTTTATCTATAAAATATATTCTTATGCTATGAAGATCTTATTAGAAACAGCTTTCAAAGTAGCTGATTAAAGGTTTTAAATGTCACAATATTTTTACAATAACCCCTTCTGAAATTACATATTTGGAGGTTCAATTCAATAAAGTCTGATTTTGTTTAATTCATCATTTTTCCAACTAGAATAGAATAAAACAGAACAGAAGTAGAGTAGAGTAGAACAGAACAGAACAGAACATTTTATTTGGCAAAATGTGATTAGATACCCAAGGAATTTGTCTCCTGGCATAAGTTCCCATTGTACAAACAAAACAAAATAGTAATAATAATCATAATAATGATACCAACAAGAGAAGGTTGTAGAAAAGATGAGAAAGATAACAATAACACAGCAATATGATACAGTTATATACGTAGACATAAGACAGTACTGTGGAAGAGTAAGACAGGACTGTAGCAGAGTGATGGCACAAAGGGAAAAAAAAACTGTGGTTGTTTTGGCATTCAGTACCCTGTAGCAACTTCCCAAGTGGGGGAGATGACATGGTTTATGTCCAGTATGTGAGGAGTCTATATTTTTCAACCCTCCTTTGGACCTGTGCAAAATTCAAGTCCTGAATGGAAGGCAAACTGGTTGTAATTGTTTTTCTGTAATCCTAACTATCCATTGAAGTCTACAACTGTCCTGTTTCATTGCTGTACTCAACCAGACAGTTATATTACAAATGACAGATTCGATAATTCCTCTGTAGAACTGTATCAACAACTCCTGGGGCAGTCTGAGCTTTCTGAGTTGATACCAGAAGAATATTCTTTGTTGTGCCTTTTTATGGTTCACTTCAAATCCTGGAAGGTTATTGAACCCCAAAACCTGAAGGACTCCACTGATGATACTGTGTTGTCTAATATAGAAAGAGGTAGTAGAATAGATCTCATCTTTACAGTTTTAAGTATGTTCAGCTCCAGATTGTTCCAGCTCGCTTCCAAGACTTCTGGGAGAGATCATTTGTCAATTTGGATCAAATATCAGTAGTAAGTTGATGATATGCAGCCATCTCAACCCTAGGCCAAATTGTACCATTGATCTGTTGTTCCAGTGTCTTGAAGCTATGGATATGTGGATGGAGAGAGAGAGAAAAGCTTAAGCACAATCCTAGCCAGGTTGATATGTGGATCCACATAGCATCCATTTCTAGGGTCCTTCCAACTTTAGTTCCAGATAGGGATTCACTTCTCTATTCATAATGGATATTCAGTTTAGAGGTTTTCCTGGACCTACAGTCTTGGTCTCAGAATAAGTGAGGGTCCTCACCAGGATGGTTTTTTCATGGATCTGTCTTGTGAGCCAGCTGTGTTTCTTTTTAGGTCAGAAGGCCCTTCAGACAATTCATGGTTACCTTGCATGTGGTATTATAATGCACTTACCTGCAGCTGGCCACAGGCAGCTATAGGCATGTAACACCTTTGATGAAGTGGTTGCCAGTTCAAGGTGTTAATTTTCATTTCTAAATCCTTTTGTGCTACAGAGCCTATGTGAGGAACTGCCTATATCTCATAATGTCTGCCTCTCCTGCTTGATTCAACTAAATTGACATGTTTGGGATCAATGTTGCCTGATAAGGCACAAGAAAAAGACCTTCTCTTAATGCTGCTGTCTTCTGAAATAGCATCCCTTTCTTCATCCACAGGATTCACATTGCCCGCACATTACCCTTGTTTAAGTGGGCTCTATAAACCAAGCTTTTGTCCTGTGTTTGTTAGTAGATGCTTGTGTTGAATGTTGAGATGAAGTTTGTTTTATCTTACCAGCTATTCATCCTTTTTTCTTTCTTATATGTTCTTCTATTTGTGCCTGGTATTATACACTACCCAGTCTGGAGTCAGGCAGCCATATAAATTTGATACATGAATATTTTCCCTAATATGATGCAGACATAGATGTTATTTTCACAAGTGCATGCTGATATTCTTTTTATTCAGTTGCATATTTATTTTAAAATTTTTAATGTATTTGTTTTGGTTGGGGAAAAAGAACATTATAATCCTGAATTATTGAATTTCAATTCATAGATAGTTTCAAGAAATGGGGCTCAAAATGCAAGAGTTCCCACCATATATATAAGTTCTTGCTCATGGAAACTATATTTTACCTGCTTAATTTTGTTTATGCCTTTGTTTCACATAGAAGCACTTTGAAAAAGCACAAGTTGGAAATTTTTAAAAACCTATTGGCAAATAAAATATTTATTAAAACTTGTATTTTAAAGTTAGAGTTGAATCAAATGATACTAAAAGAACAGATGCAAGATGTATTTCTTATGCAAATACTTTTCAGGAAACACAATTACATTTCCAGCTGAAATAACATTACATTGGGAAAAATGTTCTCTCTCACTGTAAATCTCTTCAACACTAAGAGAGGAGCACTGTGCAATACATATATTCCTTTTGGTGGAAAAGGTCTTGATTTTGTTTTTAAGGCAATATCAGCTCTTTGGAGGTTAAGTATCATCATATGGAGCTCAAAATATCCAGTTTCTAAAAGAAGTCTAAGTCACAGTTAAGTTCTAATCACTTAAATACTTCAAGTACTTTTTCTTTTCATTGTTAGCAGGTGAATGGGATAATGCCATTATTATTTATTAAAATGTTCTAACTTGCAAATTCCTACCTAAACAAGAAGAAACATAGCATAATGGTTATAATACCACAGAGAGAACAGAGTAATGTCATACAGTGCTTGTATACATAGTGCTCATGGATCATCAAAAAATAGCTTTGTTTCTGGATTTTCCCCATGAATATGGAATATAAAGGCAGAATGAACTCTTCTGTTTGTCACTAGTAATCGTAGGTACCATGATGCTCTGTAACCATTTTTCACACAATAAAAATACACACAAGAAAGAAGATCTCAATAATTCTTCATTATATAAGGAAGAGTTGTGATAATCTGTGGTTTTGTCCAGGTTTTTTTTTCTTTCTAACTCCAACGGATGAAAGAGAATTTGAAAAAGAGAAATCCAAAATAATCTGTGTTGCACCTATTGTATTTAGTTACGAAGTGGACTTGGAGTATCTACATGAATAATTGGTTTTCATAGGTTAAGATTTGCATTTACGTGGCTTCTCACATTCAATTAAATCTCAAAGGAATCCTGCTCTTAAGAATATTGGTGATTTCTTTTCTTCTATTTTAGATCAAGGGCTATTCAGCAGCTGCAATTTAAGGTAGAAAATCCATATTTCAATAATATTGGCCATATTCATTTCTCAACCTAAGTTTAACCAGGAAGATTTAAAATGATAAATTACTCAAAGATAATTTTTGTTTTTTCATACAATCATTTTTTCCCCAAATAAAAGGACTCATTTTTTTTTTCAAATGAATGAATCTAATTTTGTTGCTTAGAATAAAAAGCTGGTCCATGAGGGATGGAATTGGGAAATTCCCAGGGATTGGGGAAAAGAACACAGGCTGATGATGACACTTGTGTAATGTCATCAGTCATTTACTGCAATGCCACTACATAATTTTTATATTATAATGTTATTGCATTTGTATGATATTATTACATTCATGTTGTCATATTGATCTCATCAGTTTGCTGCAAATACTACAGTATCTCATGAAGAAACCATTATATTTTCTGAAGCGTTTTGCAAAAAGGGAGAGGGAAACCTATGCTCAGGTTGCTGAACTACAATCCACTATTATTATTTCCTTTATTGTCAGAGTACAATATGTGTATAATAAGATTGGCTGAACCTCCCTTAGTGCACTCCTCCCAGCACAACTCAGAGTGAGGACAGAAGCCCCTAACCCAGTCCCAATCTTATTACACTATGTGACCTTTCTGGAAGCCTCAATCAAATGGCTGATGGAGAAAAATGTTGAGCATTATTTTCAAGCATATGAAAAGCTACAGGTTCTCTATCCTTCATTTATATGCTGCCTATTGAATTAATTGCATTAGACAAATCCAACACATTATTTTTACCACACTGGTCTGTGTAATAGAAAGTTATATCAGACATATTCAGATAGTGTATAAAATCTAGACTGTTTTTTAAAAAAATTACTGTGTTTCATGCTAATTCTGTACTTCAAAAATGTTTATGTATTATGCAAACATCAAGAAGTTTGGAAGATTAAATACTGCAAACTCTGCTGAATGTAATCATCATCTATGAAAAATGGTAACTTGACAAGCCAGAATATGCAAAAAGAATATGAGTTATTACTCTGTAGTTAAATGAATTATCAACCAAATTAAAAATTTTCCAAAGGAAAAGGGAGAATGAAACATGAGATATAACCATTTTTCCTTCTTTTAGTGGCAACTCTCCATAGCATAAATTTAGAATACGAATGGGTAGCTGATAATTGAGGTCTCTCATCGATCATGGAGATGTCCGAAGCATTTTGTAATGGTGAAGATTACAAATCTCAGGTGGCAACACCCCCACTCAAAAAAAAAATCTGTATTTTTCAACAGTCAGATATCTCCTGTCCAAATTTTTTTGGTGAATATGCTTTGAAATTTACTGCAGATGAACAAATATAGCAGGTGCATTTTAAACGATGGGAATGGAATGTGTTTCAAAGATTATTAACAATGCAACCAAAGGTAATCTTTTCTAGTGAATTCAGAGTCAGATGGAGGAGATTGGAGCAGAAAAGAAAAGAGACAGAAATGCAAAACCTACACTTTTTGGCCTCCATTGCCAATAATCAGTGTCACATGAGATTTCAGACTGCAGTCATTGAACCTATGAAGTTAAAATTCTGCTCCTTTTTGCCCAGTACTGTTTATGGTCCTGGAAGGCCTAAGGAATCAGTCAGGAGTTTCCCAACATTGAAATAGTTAAACACCTAGATACCTACAAGCTTTTATACACCTAGATACCTACAACCTAGACCCCTTAGAAACCTGAAACTTAGATACCTACAACATACAATCTACAAAAATCATGAGTTTGCTTGGCAGTCAGGTTTAAAGGTTTTGTCAACTCTGAAGCTGGCCTGACTGAGGCCTTCTTTGAAGCTTCAGGGTTGCCACAATAAAAATGAGGGTTAAGGAGGGAGGAGTAAAGATAGCTGGGGGTTTGTAGCCAAAACAAAATACTTTCCCCGGGACATTCCAACAGATAGCTGAAGAGAGGAGGAGTGATGTTACCCAGAAACTGGACAGCACTCTGATTGGACCATGTGACTGTTGTCATGTTTGGGAAGAGGGGAAAACTTTTATTTTTAATTAGGTGAAAACCACAGGAACCTTTAGAGTCGGTTTTCACCAGTCTTCCAATATGATATATCCAATAAAATTGTTCTTTGAGGAATCTACCTGCCTCAGAGTTCTCTGTGTTATGAATGAATTACTTGGGACCTTGACAGGCTTTTTCAGGTAGAGGCAATTTATGAAAAAGAGTCAATGTAAAGCACTCATTTTATTTTCTGTGAAGTTATGCAAAAGTAATAAATAAATATAATTGCAATTGTCAATGGATTCTTTGATTAGAATTGGTCAGATGAAAACAGGTTTGATATTTTTATCTTTATAAAAGGAAATGACCTAAATGCTAAGATATAAAACAGTTATGGATTACATTAAAACAGAAATCAAACCCTAACCTGGTGTTTATCTTGTTGCATGGCAGATACATAACACAGTATAAATTACTGTTGCCACTTTTAACATGGTTGCTGCCCTGCAGAAAAACATATAGCAAATACAAAATAGCCCAGAGCAATTTCTGTAGATACACAAGCAAAGGTTTCTGAATGTTCAGTTAAGCGTCTATCAAGGTTGAAGTGATAGATATCTGAAACTGTGTAAAACAATAAATAATTGATACCTAAGAGCAATAGCTCTCCTGCTATTCCCTTCAAGGTACTGATATTCTATAGCACTTTTCCTTTGAATACAGAGTCATTTTTGAGAAATTAATCTACTCTTTCAGGAAGTAAAAAGATTGACCTGGAGTCAGATGAGCTACTTGCTTCTCAGATTTGGGGTGTCAATTTCCTGAATCTGCACTAACCTGGAATAATCCAGATTTCAGATGTCTCAATCCAGAAAAAGTTGCAGCAGAGAACAATTCTAATCCTCAATTCTATGAAGCCTCATACCTGTGTGTATGTTCTACTGAATTGCAATATTGTAAGAAGCATTCTGAAAATGTCTACTTGATAACAACAGTAACCTTTGCACTTTTTCATTCTTTGTTACCAGGATTTGAGATATGAAATCACTCCTTTTATAATCTCCAGGTAGTAATCTGAAAATCAATGACCATTATTGGTCTATTGATCATAGACCAATATAATTGAGTTTCACAGAAAAAATTGAGTGAAGACTAGTGTACTCTGCAAAAACTACAGGAGATGTTACAGCAGACAGGAAGAGATAGCAGGAGAGCAGAGAAGGAGATAAAATGGAAAGCTGAGAACATGCTGTGTTTCAATATAATGTAATGTAAGTTTCAATATACTCTAGAGTATGTATTAAGAACTCTCTGATTTACCAAGTTTCAGGGCAGTAATCTAGCAATTGGTTCTCTCAGATCCAGAGGCAATCAGTACTCCAGTAAATAAAGGGATTTTAAGCTTTATTATTAGCTTAAACAAGCAAACTTAAAATCATAACACAAAAAGCACATACCAAGCAAGATGATACCCAAATCTTATACAAGCTGTCTGGAGTTCCTTAATAATGACAGCAAAGATACCTCAAGGCTGGCCAGTTTCCACAGTGCCCAAAGCTAGATTCTGTGCAGAAGCTACCTACTTGAAGGCCAATACTAACTTTTTAAAAATTAATACCTGGCACAATAACTTAATGGGTGGAAAGCAACTTAGGAGAGAAGCAACTTAGAACTAAAGAAAAATTTCCTGACAGTAAAACAATTAATCAGTGGAATTTGCCTCCAGAAGTTGGAATGCTCCAACACTAGAAGATTTTTAGAGGAGATTGGATAACCATTTGTCTGAAGTGGTGCAGGGTTTCCTGTCTAAGCAGGGGGTTGGACTAGAAGACCTCCTAGGTCCCTTCCAACTCTGTTATTCTATTCTATTCTAACTTCATGGTCTTGCTTCTATGATCAAGAGACCAGGTGGCACATTCAAAAGTCTGAAACTTTCATGAATAAGAAAAGCTTTGTGACTTCTCCCTGCTTCTCCTTTATTCAGCAAGCAAGAGTGAAAAACCAGCAGATTAGGTCAGAATGAGCTCTAAATTTTTAGATTGTTTTTAAGTTGAAAAAAAACCAAAATATGTCACTAGATCCTTCAAAATAACAATGGTCATCACAATATTAAGAACAAAAAAATGCAAAAGGTACATAAATGATGAAAAAAAACAGTGTAGGTAGTATTCATATTGGTGAAATATTTGCTAAAGATAGATAAATTTGATGGTTAAAAATGCTGATGAAAAGTAGAGGAAAGCATGTGGCCCATTGTGAGGAATGAATGCTTATATAAATGACTTTATATAAGCTATTTATACAAGCTTATCGTTCACCCCCTTTTATGCGTATTTGTGTTTTTTTCTGTCTCTCTCTCTCTTTCTCTCTCTCTCTCTCTCTCTCTGTGTGTGTGTGTGTGTGTGAGAGAGAGAGAGAGAGAGAGAGGGATGGGTGTGATCTGAAAAAAATAAAAGTAAGTTGAATGAAGTAGGACTGGGAATGTAGCCTCTGTGATACATGATCAGGAGGGAGATGAACAGTCTAGAGACACGAAATAATGCTATGCTATGCTATGCAATGCTATAAATGGTGCTGAATGAATGCAGATTGAATACAAAAGTGGGAAGTTGATAAGAAGGAAGAAGGTTGAAGTTCATATGGAAGAAAGGAGGACTGAACTACAGCCAAACAGAGAAAGAAAAGGATTGAATAGGATGAAAGAAAAGAAAAAGCCAAGATAGATATGTTTGTTTAGATTAATGAAAAAGAGTGCAATTACAAATATTCAACAAGAAGCAATGAATGAAAAATTAATAGACACTGTTGAAGCAAGAATAATGTTTAAGGATATAGAAGCATGGGGGAAAAAAATCTTGTGGATGATATTGATGTAAACTAGTTTTAATGATATTTCCTTTCCTTCTCTGATGTTTTTAACTTTTTTCGGTGTGTGTGTAAATCATTCAAATATAACATGGGAGTACGCCATCCTAAACCCTGATATGTATATGCCTAGTATTCTAACATGAGACACAGTCTCTCAAGTGCCAGTACGAAATAATGTAATGCATAAAAGCATTTTGTCAAGAGCACTACAAAATAAAAACAAATAAATATCTTGTAGCATGTTATATATGTATGTAATTGGAAATTAAGCTGTTTAGAGCCATTTTATTTTATGTTGTTCATAAAGTTGTTTCAGTGCTCCTCTTTGTTCTCTACCCCAGAATTATAGCTCCAAAATTTCATGTCCCTTTTTCCCATAAAAGATGTTATTACAAAATCTTTGAAATTTAATGTGCTTGTATCATTAAATGTCCTTCAATTCTAACTTTTAGGGGTTTCTTAGTTTTGTTCACATAAATTTTGAGATGTTGGCCTTACATAGTACCCATTTCTTATCTATCTATCTATCTATCTATCTATCTATCTATCTATCTATCTATCTATC
>BLBF01000005.1:53551184-53575596 GCA_015471245.1 Laticauda colubrina | reverse complement strand
ATCTATCTATCTATCTATCTATCTATCTATCTATCTATCTATCTATCATCTATCTATCTATCATCTATCTATCTATCTATTTGAAATATTCAGCACATGAAAATTCACAAGTCAAAAAATGTGAAAATGGCAGCCAGAACCCTACAATCAAAGCTCCATCCTTGGTTTTTTGTTTTTTGTTTACATTTTTCACAATGTACATGAAAAAGATAAAATTTTGCTCACATGTTTCTGGCTGTTATTTTTGACTTTGTTTGACCCCCTTCCTTTTGTTTATCTATATATAACATAGTCATTGCTGATAGATAATGCAAATAACCAATCCACTGCATTTGTGAAAAAAGTTTTATTTGCATACTTGCAATAAATGTAGTGGACATAAAGGAATTTCTGCATGGATACCGTAATCATCATAGAATCTATACATTTCTTGAAATAATTATTTGAAGGCCACATTACTTATCCAAAGTGAGTAAGAAATAATTGACCATAAGACTATTTTCTACATTTAATTATATTTACAGTCAACCCTATTTCTAAAAATCAAACATAGTTGTTTCTTAGGGATAGATTTCCAATTGCAATCTAAGTTTGTAAAGGTACAATTATTAAGCAGGCAGCATCTAATAACAATTGTGAGTCAGTTTTGAAAAAGCAAATAGAAAATCACATTTAGTTCCCAGAGACTAGATGAAGACATTCTATATTTATGATTGATCTGAGTCTTGAAGTGCATAGTTTTTTCTTTTTAGCTCCCTCTTGGGTTTTCTTTTATTTCTTTATTCTTCTTTTTCCAAAGTTGTTAAAATGATCTGTCAGAAATGTTAAGTTTGTTTTCCTGAAATAACAGAATGATCCTTTTCTGTAGAAAAACTAATTAATATTAGAATGTAAAAACATTTTACTTTCTTAAACATTGCGAATGTCACTTATCAAATATATGTACATGATAAACAAATATATCCCTCTGTTTAATATTCTTTGCAATAAATCTTTTATGAACTTCATTACTAGGAAAAAAACATTGAGACATTTTTGAGGACATTTGAGAATTTGTGACTTTATTTTCATTTGAGAATGTAATTTTTTTAAAAAAATTTGATTGAAGGACATACAGTTATGTGATATTTTCAAACCATGGTTAAATTAGCTTAGCCTTTCCTCCTAATGTTGGACAGTTTACATTGACCAAATAGGTTGCTATTTCTATTATCTCTAGCCTACTCTTATTTAAATCAATATTTTAGATATAAGGTAAGTAGTAATATCAAATATTATTTATTGTGTACCTTTTGTGTACTCTGAAATAATATATTGTTAAGAATTGGCTCTATCTCATTTGGAATTTTTATACACACAAATATATTGTTGAGTTTTGGTACAGAAAATTTAAATTTAAAACTAGTATTAGAGTTACTTTCTCTTCCCTTCCCTGTTGTTTTCACTACTGTCCTTTTCTTCCTGGTGATAACATGTGGCAGCATTTTGGATATGCATTAGATGGCTTATATGAAGTGATATTGGAATGATTCTCACATTTGTATTCCTTGCATTATCTCTCTGATATACAATATAGATCCCTAGATCTCCCCCCCCCCCCCATTTCCATCCTCTATTTTGTACTACTGGCTGCATTTTGAATGTTCAGCTGATTTTCTGTATCTAGCAGTGTCAGGTAGTAACAATAGCTGGAATGTATGTCACTGAGCAGAAATCATTTCTAGATAAAAACTCAAATGATTAAATTGGTTTGATCTGTACATAATGTGTATTGGACATTGTTAACACTCATTCATTTTAATAATACATTGCATAATTTAATGGCATCTACTTGTTGGTAAATATGCAAGAAGTTTGCAATATTAAGAACAATGTTATGAGATTTTAAGCAGCAGTTGAATGTCTTGTCTCAGGAAAGAAATCAGACAAATTGGAAGATAATGTAGTGAGAAACTACTTATTTGCCCCCAAACAATTTGCTACATCCTGGTGAAATAAAGATGTTCCTATGCTAAGCAGGGTTTTTATTCCTCACCTTTCCCAAAATAAAAGGACAACACACACACACACACACACCCATGAAAATCTCAGTGAAAACTACTTCTTTTCAAATAATATAATTCAAAGTGTATTCAAAGTAATTGTTCATGTTCCGTCCGGAAAAACGCGAGGTAGACTGGGTTCCAACAACAAGTCTTTATTTACAGTACAGTTGCAAAACGGAACATTGGCTCAAGCCGTGACAGCCCTTTTATACTTTTCTGTCTGCCGGCTTGTAGCCAATGACATTCATTTGATTTTGCCACCTTTGTGCGGCTTTGGGGATTGGTTCCTTTTGAACCTATCCCCATTAGTTTTTTAGTGACCAATCAGAATGGGTTATTTGGATTCTACTATTTATATACAGAACACCCCTCCCCTCTTAGTTCAGTCCTACGTGGTGACGTAGTCGCGCAGGTAGGTGGGGCTTCTCTTGACTCGACTGGACTTGCGCGGTTCATTATTGTTGGAGACTTCGACCGGTTCGGATGGGGTTGCTGTGTCTTCCGTCCTTTTCCATGGAACCGTCCGGAAGGGTGAGTCAGCCATTTTTCTGCCATCTGAGTTTCTTAGGCCAGCGGTTTTGCCGCTCCCTCCCGTTTCCTCCGGGCAGGTCGAGCTGGCCTGGCTGGCCCCTTCGGATGGACTCTTCTTGCAACTTTCTTCAAACAGTGAGTCTTTTATTTGCTCTTTTTGATTGTTATTGTTTTCGGAGTTTAATTTAAATGGTTCTTTATTGATTTCTCGCATTTCCCCCCCCTCTTTGGTTTGAATTTCGTCGTGTTTTTCTATGTGTGGTTGTGTGTTTGCATTTCGTTCTATGTTTCGGGAGCGAAGCTGGTCTATGTGCCGCTTCCATTCCCTGCCGTCATCTACGGTTAGTCGGTAGGATTTGGGGCCTGTTATTTGTGTAATATGTCTGGGTAGCCATAATGGGTCCCCGGTAAAATTTTTAGCATAAACTAAGTCACCTATTGTAAAGGTCCTGCATTGGGTGGAGGAGTCAGGGGGGTTTTCTGGTGTGAAATTTGGGTGCAATCTATCTAGATGCGACCTTAGTTTCCTTCCCATCAGTAATTCTGATGGGGTTTTGTTGGTTGTAGTACTGGGTGTGATATGTTGGAGGGTGAGTAATCGATTTATTTTATTTTGGACATCCCCAGTGTCTATTTTTTCTAAACCCTCCTTGGTAAACCTGACCATTCTCTCTGCCCTACCGTTTGCAGCCGGGTGGGCCGGCGCGGTTAGGGCATGTCTTATACCTAGGGAGGCTAGGCATTGCTCGAACTGGAGACTGGTTAATTGTGGCCCGTTGTCGGACACTAAGACGTCCAGTAGGCCATGGGTTGCAAAGAGTTTGTCAAGTTGTTTTATAATGGTTTCTGTTGTCGTAGATGGCATAATTTTTACCTCCAGCCAATTAGAGTATGCATCCATGACAATCAGAAACGTATGCCCCTTGGTAGGACCTGCAAAATCAATGTGGATTCGTGACCAGGGGCCTCTTGGGGTTTCCCAGTCTCTTATGGGTGCTTTTGGCAGGGACGGCCTGATTCTTTGGCATTTATTGCACGAGTTTACCCAGTATTCGATGTCCCTATCTATACCCAGCCACCAAACGTAGCTTCTAGCAAGGCTTTTCATTTTAACTATCCCTGGGTGGCCTCCGTGAAGCATACCCAGTACTTTGGTTTGTAATTTGTTAGGAATAATTACCCGATCACCCCACAATAAACAACCTTTTTGGATTGAGAGTTCAGTTTGTCTGGTCCGGAAAGGTTTAAAGTTCTCAGTTTTTTGGTTTTCTGGCCAGCCTTTACCTACCCAGTTAAGTACGCGGGCAGTCAATGGGTCTTTTGCGGTGGCTCTGGCGACATCAATCGCAGATATGGGTAGATCGGGGCAAGTCTCTATTTGCAATGCTGTCATCATTGGTGCCGGGTCTTCCTCTGTTGATGGCAATGGTGCTCTGCTCAAACGGTCTGCATGGGAAATTTGTTTCCCTGGGTGATGTGTCAGAGTATAGGAATAGGCTGCCAGGAACTCTGACCATCTAGTCATTCGTGGGGACAGATTATTCGGTGTAGGTTTGTTTCCCGCCAAAATTCCTAGTAGCGGTTTGTGATCTGTTACGATTTGAAAAGTTCTTCCATATAGGTACTCGTGGAAGCGTTTCAATCCGGCAACAATTGCTAGAGCTTCTCTGTCCAACTGGCTGTAATTACGCTCGGCTTTGGACAGGGTCTTAGAATAGTATGTGACGGGTGCCTCTCTCCCATCAGGCAATTGGTGGCTCAGGATGGCACCGACTCCGAATGGCGAGGCGTCGCAGGTCACCGTCAATGGCAGTGTGTTGCTAAACTGGATAAGAACGGTGTTTGATGTTAATAAGTCTTTTATTCCTTGGAAAGCTTTTTTTTCTCCAAGCCCCCATGTCCAAATTGTTTTCTTGTCCAGTAATCGATGCAATGGTTCCGCTATTGTGGCTTTTTGGGGTAGAAACACATTATAAAAGTTTATCAGTCCCAAAAATGCCTGCAGCTCAGTTTTATTCTTTGGTTCTGGTGTGTCTTTTATAGCTCTTACTTTTTTTTCAGTGGGGTGTATGCCCTCTCCATCAGTTAAATATCCTAAGAACTCAACGCGATCAGTCATTAGGCAGCACTTTTCTTTCTTTACTTTAAGGCCAGATTCTCTGAATTTATTTAGGACCTCTTTAAGTCTTTTCTTTAGTTGTGTTGCATCTTTGGCTGAAATTAGGACGTCGTCAAAGTATGGCACGACCCCTCTTATGCCATTTAACAGGCGTTCCATGAGGATCTGGAAAACGCCTGGGGCTACGCTTACTCCAAATTGGAGCCTGTTACATTTGAATACCCTTTTGTGAGTCACTATTGTTTGTGCTTCCGCTGTTAAGGGGTCTACTGGGAGCTGTTGGTACGCCTGTGCCAGGTCTAGTTTGGCGAAAACATTTCCTCCCCCAAGAGAGTGCAGTAGGTGTTGCACAACTGGCACCGGGTACATGCTCTGTTGCAACGCGTGGTTCAGAGTAGCCTTGTAGTCACCACAGATTTGAACCGACCCGTCTGGCTTAATTGGTGTCACAATTGGTGTTTCCCATTTAGCGTGGTCGACCGGTTCTAAAACCCCTTGATCTATCAATTTATTTAGTTGTTCCTCTATTTTTTCTTTTAAAGCAAAAGGGACCCGTCTGGCCTTTAGTCTTTTAGGGGTTATCTAGACTAAACGAAATGGGGGTTCCCCGATACCTGCCTAGGGAGCCGTCGAAGACGTCCTGGAATTCTCAGATCAGGTCTTCTTCCCAGTCAGTTGCGGCCACCCTGTCTACTCCGGTCATCCCGATGCCCAATGGTGCGAACCATTCGATACCCAGGAGGCTTGGTCAATCTCGGTCGACGATTGTTAGTGGTAGTACTGCGACATGTTGCCTGTAAGCGATTCGAAAATGTCCCAGGCTGATTACAGGAATTTGGTTTCCCTGATAATCTTTGAGGGTTAGTTTTTGTTTCTGGAGTTCCTTAATTTTGATGTCAGGAATTAGTTTTTTGAGGGTGTCCCACGACACCATGGATAGGAATGATCCAGAATCAACTTCCATCTCGCAAGGGCTGTCTTCGATTTTTACAACTATTTTTACTTTCTTCCCGCTTTCCGTCTGAGCGCTTCCGATAGTGAAAGTTTGGTATGCTTTCTCCCGGTTAGTGGCTTGCCTGTTTCACTGCCACTTTCTCTCAGAGAGTCTTGGCTCAGGCTTTGCTGGGGAGTCGTTTCGTCTCTTTGGGCTGTAATTCTATTTGTTTCTGCAGACTTTCTCGATATGCCCCCTTTTCTTGCATGGTCTGCAAATGGCATCGAGGAATCTGCAATCGGCTCGGAGATGGTTTCCCCCGCAGCCAGCACATTCCCGCCAATTTCTATTTTCGCGCCCTTTCTTGTTAGCGTATAGGCGGTGGATTTTTTCGTCTTCCTCCCCAGATTCTGATGTCTCTTCGAGTTCTTCATAATGAGTGGTTGTGGGAGGTTGTTTTTTTCCTCTGGCTGGGCTTTTTTCATCGTTACTTGCATTCATTTGTTTCATCTTATCTGCCAATTTTTTGGCAGCTTCAGCAGCCGAGGCTTCTGCAATAGCTTCGGCTACTGATATGTTGGGTTTGTTCAGTAGCTTGCTCTGTATGGTTGAGTCTCTTAACCCCAATATCACTCGATCCCGCATCGCTTCATTTAAGTTAAGAAACTCGCACACTCCCCCTATTTGGCGTAGTGCGGCTACAAAACCAGCGATGGTTTCGCCTTCTTTCTGGTCTCTCCGATAAAACTCGTGCCGCTTTATCAAGTTTGACACTACTGGTGCATAGTGGGCCTTTAATGTTCTTTGGAGCTCGGTCCACGTCAGTTGTTTGACATCTTGGGGCTTTGCCAAAGCCTTGGCCATTTTAAAAATCGCGGGCCCACAGTGTGTCAAGAAGACGGCTCTTTTTCATTGGTCTGAGATTTCCTCCATCTCATTGCTCTCTAGGTACATCTGGAAATGGTCTACGTAAGATTCCCAATCTTCTTCATTGGGGTTGAAGGGTGCGGGCGGCGCATTGTTTCCAGCCATTTCTCTTTGTCTGGCTTGTCTGTCACTGCGTGCTCTGTCTCACGTTTAGGACGATCCCACCTTCATCGCCAGTGTTCCATCCGGAAAAACGCGAGGTAGACCGGGTTCCAACAAGTCTTTATTTACAGTACAGTTGCAAAACGGAACATTGGCTCAAGCCGCGACAGCCCTTTTATACTTTTCTGTCTGCCGGCTTGTAGCCAATGACATTCATTTGATTTTGCCACCTTTGTGCGGCTTTGGGGATTGGTTCCTTTTGAACCTATCCCCATTAGTTTTTTAGTGACCAATCAGAATGGGTTATTTGGATTCTACTATTTATATACAGAACAGTTCAGTATCAATGTAGATAATGTGTCATGATCTACATGAACACATGTTACAAACTTATATTTTGCTCTGCTAGGAAACTTGTATTTCCTTGAAGAGAAGCAGTCTTTAACCCAAAAAAGTGTTATTTTTCACTATTTCTAAATCTAATAGCAAAGTAGCATCCGTTTCTCAAGCCAAAGAATGTCTTAGTACCTCAATTCCATTTATTTAATTAGTGTTTCTCAGACATTCTTTTGCTTATGCTATTCACTGAACACAGATAATGCTGAAACTGCTTTGGACAGAGAGAATGCATCATAGATTTGGACATTGTTATATCTACCTGCCTAATGCACATTACTTTATATTGGCCAATTTATATCTGGACCAGCAAAGTCCCCCTACTTAGCAAATGTTCAAACTCTCCAAACCAGCAGTGGCAGTGATGCCATTTTTTCATGAGAAGGAGCTGCAAATGGTGGCACACTCTTCTCCTCACAAACAATGTGTAACAGCAATGGCAGCAGAAAAGATGCTTCTCTCCTTTTGCCACATCACCATCTGACCTTTTCCTCTGCTCACTCAGAAATGAATTGCTGCTATGTTCTCTATTAGGGGAACATAAGTACAATTCATCAGGTGTTTCACTAGCAACCAAGTAAAGCCTTTTACCTGTTTTGCTTCCATTCTAAACAGATATTTCTTGTACCAGGAAAATTTTATAAACTTCTTATGACCAACCCTGATGTTCTAAAAGCCACACCAATATAAATTTAAGAGGGTCTAATATGTCTGGATTAGTGATATAGTTTCAGTACTAAGTATAGATGTTGCTAATAAATGTCTCCTATAGGGTGATTCAGTCACAGAACATTCATAATTTACAAAAATATTTTCTAATTCTTTCTCTTCTTTCTTGAAAACTGTTTCCAAGCATGTTTCTAGAAAACTATTGCTCCCCCAGATTCTACAGGATTAATGCTATCCATAATGTCAAGGGGGATAACTACTTCAGAATCTTCCAGAACTATCCATTTATAGACATACAATAATATATTATTGATCAAGCTGTAGCCAATAACCAACTCTTTTGTTTTTGGTGATATTTGACATACTGAGCATAATATTTGACATAATCCAGAGAAAATGAAGTGTGATGTCCAATATTGCAGCTATCTCTAACATCATTGATCTGGTTTGTAATTTTGCCATTTAGAAGAACAGAGAGAGTCTGGTGAATTGCTAGCAGGCAAACTGCTGCAAATAAACAGCATACCTGTACACTATATTGATATATATCTAATTTGAGAGTCTCAAAGAACTTTTGCTTAGCAGGACAAAAAGAAGAAGATACAGCTATCTATGTTATTATGGAAAATGTAACTGAACCAAAAGATTTGGGAAGGGGAGAATAGCCAAAGGGGAAGGAAAATAAGAGCATTTGCTATTGAAAGGCCTATATTCTCTTTTGCTAAAACCATCTTCTTTCCTCCTAATGGCTTTTCTGTTTCCAATATATTGCTTCCCTCTTGAATGCCTGATTTTGTTTTTGAAGGACTCCTGTGCATTGCCCTGTAATGAAGTGCTATTTCTATTCACACCTGCAAATGATCCTATTTGTGAATTAATCTTCTTCCCATTTGTCTCTTTCCCCAAATCAACAATCACACAACGTTTTTATAGTTAGAATGGCTCTAATAATTCCAGTTGGTTAAAAACTTTATTAAACCTTAGAGATTAAAAATATCATTTTGATGTCCCCCTTTTCAGGCCATCAAATAATACTTCATGGTTGAAAAATCTTCATTCTATAGCAGAGTTACATTTATGTTTCCATTAACAAACTGCTCCCAAGACTTGTTATTATGATGAGTCTTTGAACCTGAAGGCCTGGTCCATGAAAGTGATCCCCATTGCAGCTCTCATCTAAAAGCTTCAGCTTAATCAGAAATGGCTAAATATCATATATACGCCTTTAGAATGCTCTATTGGTAGACCAATGTGATTTTCTGTGCAGACATGATAACAAGCCTAGATTCCACTACATATATGTGGGACAGAGTACACAGAGAATACATGAAATAAGCATGAATATTCAATGATATTGTGAGCAGAACCGAAGTCATGTTGGATGGCCCATTGAATTAAATAAGGAAGTGTCTCAAACACAGTAGCTCTGCCAAATAAGGAAGTGTTCCAGTTTGTGCACAAGAGAGAAAAAAAAACAGAATGTGGTTAAAACAATGGGGAATTGTAATAAAGTTCTGATGTGTCAGGAACTGTGTAACTGCTTTTGCTAGATAGGGAAACGCATAAACCTTCAAAATATATATGTGTCAATTTGAAAACAGAAAGAATGTGAGCCAAGCCCTCGTACAAAGGGGTGGACAGTTAGGGTATAAAAATACTGCCTGAATTTTGCTCTGGGTTCCTTCAATGACTGAGGGAACCCGCCTCTGCAGACGCGTAATAAACCTTGTTTTCCTTGGATCAGTGAATCTTTTGGTGGTCTTTTCATCAGTTCCACCTCACAATTTGGCAACCAACATGGGGCCCAATGGAATTTTGACTGGAGAAAAGGGACTGGGTAAGTGTGGTGCCACCGCCTCCCATTGTAGAGGGGCCCCTCCCTTGTCTCAGTTGGATCCCGGGGTAACTGCACTCAGCAGACGATCCTTGGAAACAAGAGAGAGAGAAACCAGCCTGACACTCCAGGAGTGTCATTGATCACCTGAAGTGGGGACGCCCACACTCCTTTCGTCTCCAGGAGACCAGGGGTGTATCAGGTGAGTTTGTTGCCTTTCGGGATAGAAGAAGGGATATACTGTCCTTAAATTCTTGGAATTCAGTGACTGCTGGAGGACAGCAGAAATCCCTGAGTTGGGAATCTCTGGGAGATTGTTGGTGGCTAGTGTGGAGAATGGGAAAGGGACAAAGCAAGTGTGAGACATTCCAAGATGGAACAGGTATAGAGATAGAAAAGACCCCAATAAGGCCGATTCCGATTGACTCCCTGTTGGGTCAACTACTACAACAATGGTCGTTGCCCCATCAGAGGACTTACACTAGTAGTCTAGAGAAAAAGAAAATGATCTACCTATGCCAACATAGGTGGCCGAAGTATCCCCTAGTAGACCCTGAGTTTCCTTATCACTGGGATCCTGAAGGGAATACCAGCACGTACTGGATAACTCAGTTGAAAGAGTATATAGTGAAACACCGGATGAAGGAGCAAATACCCTATGTGGAGGTATGGTATCATGTTCATTTCGAAGGTCCAGTTCCACCAGAAACAGAAGTAGGATAGTTTGTCAACAAGGTGGAGGAAAGCGAAACTGAGGACTGGATGAGGAGTCCACCGGCATTGGCTCTGGCAGTCCCGGCACCACCGCCCCTGCCGGCTCTGGTTGCCCAGGCTCCACCTCCACCTGCATATCCAGGACTCAGAAGGGAACTGGCTCAATTAAACAAGGACCTAGAGAATTTGCCTCAGGGAGGAAGGTCAGCCAATCCCGTGTTGGCCTTCCCAGTCAGAGAAGTCCCAAATGGCATGAATGTGCAGGGGAATCCAGTCACCGTTTTCGTGGCTGTCCCCATAAAATCTGCTGAGTTATGGGATCTGAAAAAGACCCTTCCGAAACTCCATGAGAATGCTCATGAAGTGGCGGAACAGTTGGAATTGTTTCTGGGGCCCAATGAATACACATACCAAGAACTGATGTATATTCTTGGACACCTTTTCACCCCCGAAGAGAGGAATCTCATTAGGAGGGTAGCAATGGCTGCCTGGGATAGGAGACATGCAGGGCAACAGGGAGCAGTGGCTGCAGACACAAAGTTCCCCATAGCCGATCCAAATTGGAACATCAATGATAATGCTCATAGGGAGCACATGAGAGACATGAAACACATGATCATTGAAGGAATTAAATTGGCCATCCCTCAAGGGAAAAACTTGACCAAAGCATTTGAAATAACACAAGGAAAGGATGAGTCCCCGGGGGATTTCTGTGCTTGGCTGCGTGAAGGGTTAACCAAGTACTCCGGAGTGGAACCAGAAACCCCTGCCTTCAAGACTCTCCTGAAGATGCAATTCGTCACCAAAGCATGGCCAGATATTCAGAAAAAGATTCAAAAGATAGAGGGATGGACTGATTTGGGCATGACAGATTTGATGAGAGCAGCCCAACAAGTTTTGTGAACCGAGACACAGTTAAAACCAAACAGAAGTCTCAGATGATGGTAGCTGCTGTGCAGATGGCAGCCAAGAATGAAGTTAGGAAAGACAGGGAGACCCGGATGTCAGATCCGAGACCAAGATGGAGAGATGAAAGATCTCCCAGCAGGAAGTGGAGACCCCCTGTTAGGTGAGGAGGTCCAGGGAGCAATCGAGGCAGTCGATTCCAATGGCGGTCCCAGAGTAGAACTTGTTTCAGATGTGGGAAGGAGGGACATTTTGCAAGCGAATTTCCCAAAACCCTGGAGGAACAAAGCTATGTCCTATACGATTAGGGAGGTTCCAGCTCCCCAAGAGTGACCCACGGGGAGCCACTGGTAAATGTGTTAGTGGGTCCTGATCATCAGGAATGGCTGTTCCTGATCGACACCGGTGCAAGCTGGATATCTGTATGCGATCCAGTAAAGGGAGTATGCAGGTCAAAGCAGACTTTAAAAATGGTTGGAGTGAGTGGGAAATCCCAAGAGGTCAAGATTTTGGAAGAGGTGAGATTAGAATTGAATGATGTGGTTACTGAAACAGAAATATTGTATATTCTGGATTCAGGGGTGAACTTGCTAGGAAGAGACTTGTTGGATGTTTTTGGAATAGAATTGTGGGATAGAAGGAAAGAAGTTCGCATGTGTATGTTAACAACGGAAGATGAGGAGAAGATATCATCAGATGTGTGGGCAGGAGGTGAAGGGGTTAGTAGGATGGCAATACAGCCCATTCAGATCAAGATACAACCAGGGATACCTAAACTGTGGACTCGACAATATTCTCTGAGTAAGAGAGGTAGGGAAGGGTTGAAAAGAGTGATTGACAGATCATTGAAACAGGGACTCTTGGAACCTACTATGTCACCATTCAATTCAATGGTTTTAGCAGTAATAAAAAAGGATGGGAAGTATAGATTGGTTAATGATTTGAGGAGGATCAATGAGATAGTGGTTCCTAGATTCCCAGTGGTTCCTGATCCCTATATCATCTTGGGGTGGATCCCTCCCAAAAACAAATGGTTTACTGTGATAGATCTAAAGGATGATTTTTGGGCGCGCCCCTTGAAGGAGGGGAGTAGAGACTTGTTTGCTTTTGAATGGAATGATCCTGAGAGTGGAAGGAAAGAGCAGTTGAGGTGGACGGTACTTCCTCAGGGATATACCGAGATCCCTTTGTTGTTTGGACAGGCGTTGGAAGAAAATTTGATGTCATTTGAGAAAGAGAAAGGAATCACCCTAATTCAGTACATGGATGACTTGCTGTTAACTGGGGAGAAAGAGAAGGAAGTGAGAGCAGCTTCTGTGAGTCTGTTGAATTGGCTGAAGGAGCAGGGGCTGAAAGTCTCAAAAGAGAAGCTTCAATTTGTTGAAAAAAAGGTGACATATTTGGGACATTACATTCAGCAGGGGGTTAGGTCCTTGGACCCTGAAAGGGTGAAGGGGATCATGAGCTTGGCTCTTCCCAGGAACAAGACAGAGGTGCGGAAAGCATTGGGATTGTTGGGGTACTGCAGAATCTGGGTAGACCAATTCACAGTGTTGGCACAGTTTTTGCACAGAAAGTTGCCTGGAAAGGGAGAGCACATAGAATGGGAGGAGGGAGATAGTGAAAGGTGGGAAGAGCTGAAGAAGGCTTTGTCAACCGCTCCGGTTTTAGCCTTGCCAAACCTGAAACTACCGTTTCATTTGTATGTGGCGTTGGCCCAGGGAACAGCAGTTGGAGTTCTTGTCCAAAAGAGGGGGGGGCAGTATCAGCCGGTAGCCTTCCTAAAGCCCATGTCACACTGCACCAATGGATGGAAAGAAGATGTAAAATGGAGAAAAACATTTGCCATCTGTTGGTTAATGTGATGCATCCGTTCTGTACTCACTCCGTCCGTTTTTCATACTCTCTATCCGCCCAGCATCCGTCAACTGAGATTTCATCCGCTCAAAAAGTTTTGAGCTGCACAAAACTTTTTGAATGAATGAAGTATCCAACACGTCCGTTCTACATCTGCTACGCATACGGGGAACATCCGTTATATGTCCGTTGTCATCCATTATGTGTCCACTATATCCGCTAGGCATCTGCTGCGCATCCGCGCAACTCAAATCCGCTCCAGCAGAAAACAGACATAGGGAGGAAGCAAAACGGATGTGGAACGGACACACAGTGTTAGTAGCATGGACGTAGAAAGGATATAAACAGATGCAGCTCGCATATAAAGCATTAAAACGGAAAAAACGTTCATATAGGGGACATATCTCAGATATTTAGGATGTCTGGAGGATGTCTAGAGGATGCAGAAGGACACCTAGCGGAAAACCTATATTTCATATAAAAAGAGGGAGAAAATTACCTGGATCTCACTTTCAGTCCAGCAGCCCTGGTGTGCAGACCTGTTCAGCCTTGCTCTTGCTCTTGCTCTTCCACAGCATCCAGTCATCTCCACCATGGATCGTCGCACACTCCTTTTGGTAGCCGCCATCATTCTACAATAGTGCGAAGCCCTCTTCAGACTGTTTCACCTGTTCTACGGAAGGAAAAGGAGGCGTCCAAGAAGTGTGTGGGTCCGAAGATGGATCGCGAGAAGAGCCGAGTACGGACTGCATGACAAGCTGATGGTGGAGCTGAGGAACGAAGACACTTCTGCATTCCAGCACATCATGAGGATGCCACCAGCCATGTTTGACGAAGTTGTGGAGTGGCTGAGACCCAGGTTGACCAAGGCAAACACCAACTTCCGGCCCAGCCTGGACCCTGGGATGAAGGTGGCACTGACACTGCGCCACCTGGCCTCCGGGACCACATACAGCAACATGCAGTTCGCCTGGAGGGTGCCACACAACACCATCAGCATTGTGGTCAGAGAAGTGGTGCAGGCCATCATCGAAGAATACCTGGAGGAGCTCCTCCAGTGCCCCTCCACTGAAGAAGGCTGGAAGAAAGTTGCAGAGCAGTGGTATCAGAAGTGGAACTTCCCCCACACTGTTGGAGCCATAGATGGGAAGCATGTGGCCTGCAAAGCTCCAGCCAACTCAGGGTCCAATTATTTCAACTACAAGGGCTTCTTCAGCACTATCCTCTACGCCATGGTCAATGCTGATTACAAGTTCATGTATATCGATGCTTCAGGCAATGGGTCATCTTCAGATGCCCAGGTATACAATGCCAGTGACCTCAAGGAGGGGCTGGAATGCAACCTCATCATGGGCTTCCCAGATCCAGACCCCCTGCCCAACGACACGCAAGATGTGCCCTACTTCATCGTGGGGGGTGACGCCTTCTCCCTCAAAACCTACCTCTTGAAGCCCTACACTTCCAGACTCCTCACCTGTGAAGAGAGGATCTTCAACTACAGGCTGTCCAGGGCAAGCTGGGTGGTGGAGAATGCCTTTGGCATCCTGGCCAACAGGTTCCAGGTACTTCTCACCACCATACAGCATCGCCCAGAGACTGTGAGGAACATCATGGAAGCTTGCTGCATCCTGCACAATCTCATGCTCACCCGCTATCCAGTATTGTAGAACAGGCTCGTAGACCGCCAACAAGGCAATGGGGACATGGAGCCTGGTGAATGGAGGCAAGGAGTAAACCTGATAGACACTGTGGATGTGCCACGCCCCAACAGAGCTTCACATGAAGGGAAGAAGCAGCGCAACCTCCTGAAACACTGGTGCAACTCCCCAGCTGGAGCAGTGGAGTGGCAAGACAGGATGGTAGATGCTTAATGGATACGTCCTTGAGCCTGTCTCTTCACACTGATGAGACTTTGCCATGTATGTTGAGTGGCCCTACAATGAACAGGGCATTTAATAAAGAGTTGTGTTTATGTTGAAATGTGTTGATGAATGATTAAATTGTTATTGATAATAAAGGGCCATAGGTGTAGCACCTGGAAGGGTGGACCATACAGTCCCACTATGCTTGCACTGGAGGTTTATCTATCCCACTGCTATCCTTACCCATCCCACAGCTATTACCCATTCCAAAGGTATCCCTGCCCATCCACTGCTATCCTTACCCATCCCACAGCTATTACCCATACCAAAGGTATTCCTGCCCATCCCACTACTATCCTTTCCCATCCCACAGCTATTACCCATCCCACAGGTATCCCTGCCCATCCCACTGCTATCTTTACCCATCCCACAAGCATGCAAAAGTTTAAACCATTTCTAAAAGTTTCCACCAAGACTTTATTGACTAAAAGAACTGACCCAAGTGTGTGAAGCAAAGATAAACTTTATTAATAACAAACTGTAAAAGCAAAATGACCCAAGTAAAGTGTCCCAAGCAAAGATAAAGTCAACTGGTAGCAACCCAGTCTCTGGCACTCTTCTCAGTCACTGTGAGGTGTGCCCATAGTCTCAGGGGTGAAGGGTCCAGGTGCTGTGGAGGTGGCAGTGGCTGGAGTGCTGGTCTGATGCACCATTGGGGTGCCTGGCCCCGAGAGGACAACAGGGGATGGTGTGTGGAGGAAGCTCTCAGAGAGCTGGCTCAGTCCCGTGATGTTGAGAGGCCCTTCCTCCATGACATGGCGTGTCAGTCCCAAGACCGATGACAGATGTTCTGAGGCTGGGCTTGGCTGTGGAGTGGAGGAAGGAGGAGTGTACTTGGGCTATCTGGTCTGTAGCTGAGCGAGGTGAGGCATCTGTGGCATCTGTGGCATCTGTGGCATCTGTGGCATCTGTGGCATCTGTGGCATCTGTGGCATCAGTGGCATCGGTGGCACCTGTGGCATTGGTGGTGTCGGTGGCATCGGTGGCACCTGTGGTGTGCGATGTACCTGTGCCTGGACTGGGTAGGGCTGCCTGTGCTTCTGGAGCTCCTGGTAGCTGTAGCCTTGGGAGGTGAGGGCCTGTGGAAAGCTTTGGAACGGCTTTGACATCACATGGGGTGGAGGAGCAGACTGGGACATCACCTGGACTGGTTCAGAGCAGGTTCAGCTGGGCCTGGAGGGTTGTGCAGAAGACCTGTGATCCTCTCCTTGATCACCTGGTACTGGGATTCGGGCATTTCCATGAGGGTCTGGTTGATGTAGGTGAGGAAGGGCTTTCTGTTAGAGGATGGTATGTCGGACTGTACCAGCTGAGAGAGGAGATCTACGCTGCTCTTGATGGTGTCCCTGATCTCCAAGAGGACAGTGTGGATCTCACCCTCCAAGAAGCTGCACTTGGCCATCACGTAGGACTCCCGGTCGGTGAGCCTGACCACAGCCTGGCCAGACTTCTTCAGGTGCAGCTTCCCGTACCAGGTGTGCATGTGCTTCCACCACCCGAGGAGGACATCCAAAGTGTAGCCCAGGCTCTCCGCCTTCTCTCTCCAAGCTGCCTGCTTCCGCTTGGTGTCTCGATAGAGCCTGTGTCCCTTGCTCCAGAGGTACTCGTTCTCCCTCAGACATTCGAGCACCTCCTCCTCATGTCCCTCTGCAATGGAGTACTGTCTCCTCTCACCCTTTTCTCGCGAATGCCTCTTCCACCCTCTGGCAGGGCCTTCTGGGCCCTCATCAGTAGGGCTTTGAGGTTCTAGGGGCTGGTCCACCACACCACCACCACCACCAGGAGCAGCAGCAGCAGCAGGAGCAGCAGCAGCAGCAGGACCAGCAGCACCAGGAGCACCAGGAGCAGCACCAGCAGAGGCAGCACCAGCAGAAGCACCAGCACCAGGAGCAGCACCAGCAGAAGCACCAGCACCAGGAGCAGCGCCAGCAGAGTAAGCCCCAGCAGAAGCCCCAGCACCAGCAGAGTCAGCCCGAGCAGCAGAAGCCTCAGCAGAAGCAGAGTCAGGGCCAGGGGGTGGGATGGTGGCTCTGTCCTTCTTGCCAGGGCTGGCAGCAGATGGCACAGGCTTCCTATTCTTCCCCATGGTTGTTGGCTGGAGATGTGTCTGGCAGCAGGTCTTTCCTCTGAATGGTGACCTGCTTGAGAGCTGCATCCTTTTATATCCACGGGGCTGACACAATGCATCCTCCCCGCATGTGCAGCGAACGCTTTGCATCAGCTAGGCATCTGCTAGGCGTCCGTGATGCATCCGCTGTATCCGCTCGACATCCGCTCTGCATCCGCTCCTTCTGCTATGCGTCTACTTCGCTGTTCTCCCCCGGAAACCCTGTGAATGTGTCATCCGCTTCCATCCACTTCCATCCGCTAGGCTTCCATTGAGCATCCGCTTAACATCCTCACTACATCCTCCCCCCCTATGTTCCTCCCCATTGTTGTCTGCTCTGTTTATGCAAATTTGGGGCACTTTTGAGAGTGGATAACAACGGATGGAAAATTTGTTCGTCCGCTGTGTCCTTTTTACATACATTTTGCATCCGTCGGCCAATGTGACCTAGCCTTAAGGAAGGGTTTGGAGCAGGTTGTGAAAGGATGGCCAGTTTGTGTTCAGGTGGTGGCAGCAACAGTGATGTTGGTGGTGGAGAGCAAAAAGTTAACTTTTGGGGGAGCTTTGGTGGTGCATTTGCCTAATTAGGTCAACTCAGTGTTGAGTCAGCTGGCTACCACTTGGATGACTGAAGGGAGGATATTGAAGTATGAAACCATTTTGAGAAATAGTCCTGATGTGGTAATAGGGACAGACAAGAATCTGAATCCAGCAGAATTCTTGGAGGGGAGAAGACAGGTGTGGGAACCGGAAGATCATGATTGTCTTTTGCAAGTGGATCTCATGACGAAGGTTAGAGAGGACTTGGAAGAGACTCCATTGGAGAAGGGAGAGAGGTGGTTTATAGATGGATCTAGCAGGGTGGAAAATGGAAAGCGAAAATCTGGGTTTGCAATAGTAACCGGGTAAGGTAAGGTAATAGAGAAAGGGTCACTCCCAGCTGCTTGGTCAACCCAGAAATGTGAATTGCTTGCCCTGACCAGAGCCTTGGAATTGGCTGAGGAGATGGAAGTAACGATTTGGACTGATTCCAAGTATGCATGGGGGGGTGCACACATTTGGGAAAATCTGGAGAGAAAGAGGGTATATCAAGGCAGATGGGAAGCATTAGAGCAAGTGCAGTTAGTAGAGCAAGCCTTAGAGGCATTGCAACTTCCCAGCCGAATATCAATTGTCTATGTGAACGCACATCAGAAGGGGAACAGACCGGAGGTTGTGGGAAACCGATGGGCGGACAAATGGGCGAAGGAAGCCGCAGGGGAGATAGAGTTGGTAATGATCTCTATACCAGTACTGGAAAAGGAGGACAAAAGGGAGGAATGGGAGCCAGAGGAAAAGGAAAAGTTGGAGTTGGAGAAAGAGGGATGTGTCAAAACCCCAGAGGATGGAAAATGTCGGAAGGAGTCAAGGTGGTGTCACCCATTATCATGAGGGGAATATTGGAGAAAGTTCATGAAGGAGGACATTGGGGAATGGAGGTCTTGGTCATGTCCGTTAAACCTCACTATTGGAGTCTGAGGATATGGACAGTAGCTCAGAGCATCTGCTAAAAATGTTTGATTTGTTTGAAAGTAAATAAGAAAGCGGCACACAAGAAAGAGATGGGAGGGCAACCCCTAGTGGGTTGGCCTTTTCAGAGAGCACAAATTGATTTCACTGAGTTGCCAGAAAAGAAGGGTTGGAAATACCTGCTTGTGATCCAAGATCAACTAACGGGGTGGGTAGAGGCTTATCCCACTAGAAGAGCCACAGCTCCCACAGTAACCAAGATCTTACTAGAACAGATCATCCCACGATATGGAATGATGGAAGCAATAGATTCAGACAGAGGAACTCATTTCACCCAAAATGTTCTGCAAAGGGTAATGGAGGTGGTGGGGGTGAAAAGGGAATTACACACGCCATGTCATCCTGAATCCAGTGGAAAAACTGAAAGGGCAAATGGGGAATTGAAGAAACACTTGACCAAATTACAACTTGAAAATGACTTGCCATGGACAAAGAATCTCCCCTTAGCTCTGCTCAGGATCAGAACTTGTCCAAGGAAAGGCACAGGGGTCTCTCCCTTCGAAATGCTGATGGGTAGACCCTATTTGGCCAAATTAGGCAATCCCATACCAGAGTTCAGGGACTTGTTCCTTCGGAAATATTTGCTGGCACTGTCCTGGTCTTTGCTTTCTCTTCACAAACAGGGACTGTTGGTGCAACAACCACCTTTGGCTGGTAGCCAACACCCACACAAGGCTGGAGACTGGGTCCTGACAAAGACTTGGAGAAGTGAAAAACTGCAACCTAGCTGGGAAGGTCCGTACCAGGTGCTACTGATGACTTAATCTTCAGTCCGTACTCGGGAAGGAGGCTGAACACATTACAGAAGAGTCAAGGAAGCACCAGAACCTGAGAAACCTTGGAGAGTAATCGCAGTGGATGGTCAGCCGCTAAAGGTAACTTTGAAGAAATAGCCAGCAGAAACCACCATGGAGGTGTCGGCTGAATTCTGGAGAGGACTATTTGTTACAACTATATTTACATTAATACATCAAAGAAGTTCACAATATGTTGGACCTGCGGGTGACTTTGGAACAGACTTGTGGGATGGCAATAGAGGATCTCAAGAAGGTCTCACATTCTTTGAACATCACCAATTGCTGGTTATGCATGCACATGCCAGGAAGAACAGGTGAAGGATTAATTCTACACACTATTCCACTTGATCAGAACAGACTAAAACCACAGGGGGACGGGACAGAGAAATATGGTGTCGAACGAATATAACAGGAAGGATTTTTGTTCATTTAAGGGAAACGGCGTAGGTGTGTTTTAAGAGAAATGAAATTAGAGGGCTCCATTTAGGAGATTGGGAAAAATGTATTAAGACTTTTGATATGCCATCATCTTGTAGTAACCATAGCTATACCAAGAGTTATCATAAATTAGATTACTTTAATCAAGATCAATATCAGATGTGTATGTATTTTGAAGATATGATTAATTGGACCCGAACATCTAATCAGACCTATGCTATGGAAAACTTTAGGTGGGTATTGTGTGAGAAATATTCATACAGGGAAATGTCACCTCACTGGAGTGGCACATGTACAATCGGGTATTTGATACCAATGATAAATAAACTTGATGGCCTTCCCCAAGGCCGGATACATAATAAAAGAGACTCAGAATCTGGCCTTACCCAGAGTCTCTGGACCCAAGTTTCCCGTGGTCTAATAACACCATTGGGAGTAGCCATGAACTACCAAGATATACATATTCTAAATAATTTCACGGTAGCAATGTTCAATGATACAATAAAGAATATTAAAATGATCAACATTTTAAGTAAGGTTAAAATGATTCTGAAGTAAGACAGGTTGCTCTACAAAATAGGTATGCTTTAGACATTGTAGTAGCTGCAAAAGGGGGTGTGCATGCTCTGATTCATTCACATTGCTGTGTATACATCCATGTTTTCCAACCCAATATTACAAAGACAGTTAAGGTAATGGAAGAACGTAGTCGTTCTAATCCATGATCACAAAGAGGTGACTCCTCATTGCCAGACCTGTGGGGAGCAATATGGTATTGGCTTCCCAGTTCCACTTGGTTGAGATCTACCATCATGGGAATTATATTGATCATTATATGCTGTGTATTGTTGTGTTGTTGCAGTGCAATAACAATGTGTGGGAAGATAGGGAAATCCTTGGATTCATGATTTGAGAAGCAGGAAGCAGAACCTCTGATGATGTATCAGAGAGAAATCACTCTGAAAGAAACAGAGGACCTGCTGCTTGAGTTTGAGACAAGAGTGGAAAAAGAAAAAGGGGGGATTGTGAGCAGAACCGAAGTCATGTTGGATGACCCATTGAATTAAATAAGGAAGTGTCTCAAACACAGTAGTTCTGCCAAATAAGGAAGTGTTCCAGTTTGTGCACAAGAGAGAAAAACAAACAGAATGAGGTTAGAATAATGGGGAATTATAATAAAGTGCTGATGTGTCAGAAACTGTGTAACTGCTTTTGCTAGATAGGGAAACGCATAAACCTTCAAAATATATATGTGTCAATTTGAAAACAGAAAGAATGTGAGCCAAGCCCTCGTACTAGGGAGCGGACAGTTAGAGTATAAAAATACTGCCTGAATTTTGCTCTGGGTTCCTTCAATGCCTGAGGGAACCTGCCTCTGCAGATGCGTAATAAACCTTGTTTTCCTTGGATCAACGAATCTTTTGGTGGTCTTTTCATCAGTTCCACCTCACAATACATATTCAAAGATAGTTATAATTGCAATCTCACAAGGTTTGTCTGATTATCAGAAAACTGGCCCAGAAAATTATACTTAGAAAATGTTGCACCTCCTAAACAATCTCCCCCTTGAAAAAACATTGGACTTTAAGAAAATTGCTAAATAGCTGCTAAATGCTTTTACTGAAAGGCAAGATAATCTAATGAGAACTTAGGCCAGAGTTGCTTTAATAGATTTTTGCTGAAAAGGACAGAATGAGGAAGCTTTAAAATTTATTTAAAGATAAAGACATAAGATATGGGGAAAGGAATATTTGGAACTTGTTAAATTTTTGAAGAACTTTGTGAGAAGGGATTAAAAAAAAGGAAAAGAAATCAAGTTCTAGGACAGTATTTGAGGGTATTAAAAATTAAGATTGTTAAAAGTAAAAGGAAGGAATACAAAATTGGTTTATTTCATCAAGATTAAAATATACATGTTATCTCTAGTAACCCTTAATAGATTTTTGCTGAACAAAGAGGTTTTCAAGGTTTATTAATAGATTAGAGATGAGATAGGAAAAGAAGAGATTATTTGCTATATTTTAAGTTACTGTAGTTGCATATATTTTTCATGAAGAGGGGAAGTAATTTCATTATATATTTCTTTACTTCACTTTATTATGATTTCTACTTTCTTTTCTACTTTTCTTTCTGTTTTTTTAATTTTCTGCACTTTGTATTTTTATTTTTATTCTTTTATGTTCCTTAGTCAGTATTATTTAGTTCTCATCTTTTTAATTCTAATGGGCAACAAAATTATATATTGTATATTAAAAGAAAATAAATTTAGCTCAGAGAACAAACACAAGCTCTGGGGTCAAAGAAAATGATAAAATATTGACTCAACTAAAATGTTATGACAACAAATTGCACATTTACTTCATGAGCACATACATACACCACACAAGTATAATACAGTATATGCAAAAAAAAACAAGCAAGGTTTTCTTTTCATACCTAGAAATTAATATTAAGAATATTTCATCTCATTTCCTCCATTCCTCTTCCTTTTGTTATATCTGAAAAAAAGAGGGCCATACTTCCAATTTTTTTCTTTATAAATCATTTAAAAACACCCTGCGAAATTCATTTTCTTTTTTTTAATAAGCATTTCTAATGGATGCAAAATTGTCTTCATAAACAAGATGGGATGACCTTCAGGGTTGCTGTGGGCTTTCCCCCCCACAAATATGGCAAAAAGCAAAACAGATTCATCCATCTAGGCAGAAGGATGTTAACCATTTAGCCTTCAAATCACAGCAGAACAGCATTATTTGCAGGGCTGAATTATTTTTGTTCTGAAGATGGGTAGGAATTTAATCAAATAATTTTAAAAATATGAATTTATTTAATGCATTTGCCCTAGGATGTGCATGTGGGCTGGGGGGGGGGGGCAGAGGTGGTATTCAGCAGGTTCTGACCAGTTCTGGAGAACCGGTAGTGGAAATTTTGAATAATTCAGAGAACTGGCAAATACCCCTTCCCCATCTATTCTCTGCCTCCCAAATCACAGCTGATTGGCTGGGTCTTCTTTTGTTGGCCTGCAAAGGAGAACGGAGCTGGAAAGCAGGTTAGTGGGGTGGGGAGGGAATGGAGATTTTTACAGTATCCTTTCCCTGCCACCCACACCAAGCCACCCCCACCAAGCCATACCACGCCCACCAAGCCATGCCCACAGAACTGGTAGTAAAAAAATTTGAATCCCACCACTGGGGGGGGGGTCAAAATCTTCAAAATGTTGGTTGCATCATTGTGAAAAAAGCCCCACCCTTTCTGTGGATACATGCATATGAAATACAAAAGGAGCTGGGCTTCAGCCACTAGACCCCATCTGCCATCTTGCAGATGTTGAACTCTTCTGCAAATAGAGCTGCGTTTACCAAAACTTACAAAGCCCACACATTTCTTTATAAGTGGGTTGGAAAGAACCCAAGCATTAAAAAAAAATTCAACACTGTACTTGAGAAAAGAAAACTGACAAATGCATCTGTCAACTGTTTTTTTTAAAAAGAGCATTAGCAAAGCCTGTCAATCTTCTGCCTCTTAGTCTGGGCAGAAAACACTCCCTAAACAAAAGCATCTATCTGTACAGTTATGTTAATGTATAATATTTATGCCATTCATACAGAGAGAAAAAGAAGAAAGGTAAAAAAAAACAAACCTTTTTTTGGATCAATTGACATTTTTAGAAGTTGTAGCAAATTTAACAGAGTTGTCTTTTTTTTTTGTTTTTTTTTTAAAGAAAAAATTAACCTGCTGCAGCAGAACTCTGATTACTCACTCTGGCAAAACTCAAGAGAATGGATTGTGCTGGATGTGAATAAATGATTTTACGCTATAAAGTTTCCAGTATGGATCTTGATTTCTAATAATTTATTAAATGAACATATCGTAACTGCTTTATAGGGTCTGAGCTTCCACACTGTGTAAGCCCATGATTGATTTAACCATGATTTATTGAATACATCAGAATTGGCTGAACTCTCACAGACACTAAGCAATAAAAATGGTTTTCAAAACACGAAGTCTCAGTTCACACTAAATCACAAAGTAGCAGAACAATTATGTTTTAGTGCAATACGAAAACCCAGTCATCTGGCTGGTTGCAGAACTATGCACAGAATTTCTGAAAGGCAGCTTTTTCAATTTTGCCTAGTGAATGAAGCTGTATTTTCACCTTTAAAAAAAAAAAATTCCTCTTATTCGACCACGATTCTTCTCTCCTGAGATGGCTTTTGGCAAGGACGGGCTACCCGTTACCTCCAGATGGTGAACGCCAATTCCCAAAGTTTCCAAACTAGCTCAAACAGATCAGCAAGTATTTGAAAAAAATCAACATATGAAAAGCCATGCAACTCCCCATTTGGTAGGGCTACCATTTTGAACAAAATTTTAAAATTTTGAACAATCGCTAGATGGCAGCAAAGAGCTTGTGTTTTATATCCCTTTCTTGCCATCTCATGGTCATCTGCATTTTTGCGGATTTACATTTAGTATTATATATATAATATTATATATATAATATTATATATATATATATATATATATATATATATATATATATAT
>BLBF01000005.1:53529060-53550784 GCA_015471245.1 Laticauda colubrina | reverse complement strand
TCTTCAAGTTAGTTACTCGTTTATTACTGAGGGCAGGTTTCCAAATGTGAGTTGAGTTCTTCCCATAGAAGATTCTTCCTGGGGCAGAAATGCATTATCAAATAAGGACAGATTACTTTTGTCTTGTTTTTAGCATCTTCTGTAAATACATTTAAATCCAGCTGAACAAATCTAGCTGCATATAACACAGATCTATCAGAAGAGACCTAGATTTGTTACTTGAAATAACCTATCTTTATCGTTGGCTTTCGATGCGATTGTGACAGATTGGAAACTAGCTACAAATGGCTTTGAGAAAGTTTTCATGAAAGAAGCCCTGAATTTTAAGCTCTTCAAAACTAATCATTGCTATTTTAATTTCCACACTCTCTTCTGCTAAATGGAAAGATACACGAATATTGGCTTATTAAGTTTTATCAAATCACACCCAGTACTGCTTATTAAGCTTTGATAATAGTTTATTATAATTCTAAAAACACATTCCTTTTTAATCATCTAGTACGTTTTAAGCAAAACAGAGAATTATATCTATGCCTTGGGTCATTTTTAATGTAGTCTTCCTTTGAGCTTTCTCCTCTTACTTTTCATATCCTTGGTCTCCCTGCTTTTCCTTCCCATGAGCTTTCATAATGTACTTACAGCAATTATCCTTTCTCCTAAATAATCTTTAATTTTCCCTATTCTGGGAAGCAGTGATGGCTAAAAGATTAACCTAGGCTGTAGCTTCTAATGTCTTTCTATAATGGGTAAAAACCTGTCCTGAGATTTGGCATTCAATTATATTGACCTTATTAGAATTGCCAGAGGACATTCTGCAGTCCTTCATTTTCTCTTCTTCTAACATAAAAGGTTGCCTTTCAATTTTTTTTATCTGGTTAGAAAAACTTTTAAGTTATTTTAAGTAATCAAAACAAAAGAATTGGGCGCATAGATAACCTACCCATTAAAACCTATACTTACATAATGATTGAGCAGGGTTGAGCATGCCTCAACTAAACAGCAGTATAGGTGCTACTATACTGTGTTATTAGATTGGGAGGAAAAACACAAAGGAGAAGAAAGAGATAGGAAGAAAGTAACCCTCTCTATGTTAGAAATCCAAATACAGTGATGTTGACACTTCAACAACTGTTGACCAACAGAGGGCATTAGAATGTAGACAGAAAGCATCACTAGATGTAGCAAAGGTCCAGGGTTTTATAGCTGAAGATAGTTACCAATATATACTTTACGATCACTGAACATACCATCAGAAGCCACCAATCAAGTGGTACAAACAGTGAGGTCATCTGCTACCCACATGTTGAAGAAATGATTTCATAATACAGATACTCACCCTAACATGCTTATGTCCATGTCATCATTCCCAGTATAATAGCCAACAGTCACATTGTCCTTGCCAAAATCCTAAAAAAAACCTTAGTAGCAACTATTGGTAGTATCCCGTTAAATAATTTACAACAATTCTTTCAGCAGTATAAGCAAAAGTGAGAAAGTAGACCAATTGTGAGATTTACTACCGGTTCTGTGGACAAGGCTTGGTGGGCATGGGGTGGTTTGGTGGACATGGCTTAGTGGGCATGGCAGGAGAAGGATACTGTAAAATCCCCATTCTCTCCCCACCCCACTAACTTACTTTCCAGCTCCGTTCTCCTTTGCAGGGCAACAAAAAAAGGCCCAGCCGATCAGCTGGGACTCAGGAGGCAGAGAATAGATAGGGGCATGGCCAGTATTCCAAACTACTCAAAATTTCCACTACCGGTTCTCCAGAACTGGTCAGAACCTGCTGAATACCACTTCTGAAGTAGATGTCACGTAATATGATACAGTACTTTCTCCTTGGAAGAGGTCATGTGAATGTCAAAACAAACTTTGGAAGAAGAATCCACCCTACATAGGAAAGGAAGCTCTTGCCAAACAGCTGAAGAACCAGGATATTCAGTCTCTGGTCATCCACTTACTACAGTCTAGAATTAGAAAATCTATTCTAAAATTGATACCCATAACACTCCAGTTTGGAATAAAGAGAACATGATCATTAGTTGAAAAAATCCTGGTTAAAAAGTAGTTCTATATGAATGAGGGGAGGGACTATTTTGAATGCATCATAAAGTGAAAATACAATGCAAATATGCTAATGCTTAGTCATTCTCATACCTGCATAGCAAGAAAAGGGGCACTGCTAATACATTTGGCATTATAGCATATACAAATAATTTTCTTTCCTTGAAATAGTAAGTCTAATGCTATTGTCGGGTAACACTTTCATGCATATTATGTATCAATGGGGTTCATATACAATGCAGGCACCGCTATTTCTTTTGCTGGCAATCACAAGGGGGGCTCACTTTTTTCCAATCTACTAATAACACTGACCTTTTCCATTTCACATGATAACATTTATTAACTGCATTTCTATTTCTTGTTTTGTTCTCTTTTTATTGATTTGTTGCTGCTTTCAGAACTGAGATTTTTCAGACAACAAACATTATATCAGTTTGATGTGTGAAGTATTTTAGTATTTTAGTGGGTAAAATATCTTTGTAATGTGTGCAATGAATCTGATTCTAACTTGATGCTGTTGGCCTGATGATGCCCACACTTACCATCCAGAATCCATGAGGCTGATCAGAAGAGGAATTTGCCTTTTGGGAGCAAACATCAACACACAAGAATAAGAAAACCTGGTGCATAGATGCAGTACAGCAATTCACAAGAATTTTTTCTTTTTAATCCCAGCAATTTTTTCCAACTGTAAATATGGTATGTGAATGTCATTTTATTCATTAGTAACATATTGATGGGACTTTTTTTTTTGCTTAGTTCTCCACGTAGAATAGCTTTGAATAAATAACAGTTGTCCAGGTAGATTATTGGTTACAATTCTTCCTTCCCAACAGCAATTCAGATCAGCCCTTCCAGCTGAAAATTCACACATTCATCCTGTGTTGATACAAACATCTGATATCAGGAAGTCTTTCTTTTATATGAGCAAATGTAGAGTTATAAGTTTAATCCTAGAGTTGGAATGGAGTATTTGTTACTCACAGCACATTGCAGATCCTACATAATGGAAAGGGGACCCAAGCTAGGTAACTGGTTCTACCATAAACCTGAGCTTCCTGTTAAGACGTTTTCCCTAATGTTCAATCAAATACATTTTCCTGTATCTAAGGAATATAATTCTGTATTCTGCACATTGGGAGAATTATAGTGGCCTTTTTCAGATTGATATCCAGTGAAGTCTTTGAAGACTATTATTGCACTTCACTTGTCAAGGTTAAGCATGTCTAGTTCCCCTACTCATTCCTTATAGGATTTAGGGCACCTCCACATGCCGTCTTTGCACCACTTTTAAATTATTTGTAGAATCCCAGGCTGGAAACCCTATCTCCCTTCCTGTAGAATTTAGTTCTGGCTCAACTGTAGTGCATTTCAAATTGTACTGCAGCAATTTCTCTTTTGTGATGAGAAAGCTATGAAATGGGCAGGTATTTGGCAGGAGCATTTTACATCTGTAGGTATTTATTTTCTTAATTTATTTAGCTTCCCATCTCATGTACATCAGGAAAAAACCCCAACCAAAATCATAACAGCAAAAGACCCTTAAAACTTTAAAACAACAATTTTTTAAAAAAGCCCATTAAGAAAAGGTGAGTGTGAATCAGCTTCAGACTTGATGATGATGTAGCTGCCCTCTGTTCCAGTCCTCTGAATCTCATTGTTTTATCTAAAATTGTTCCTATTTGAGCCCTTAAAATGTGGTGCTCAGAAATAATATAGTGCTTGAAGTAGCATGTAATCAATAGAGAATCAAGTAGAATTCTTACATCCTTTGATTTGGAAAATATACCTCTCTTGGTACAGGCGAACATTATGTTTCCTTTTCTTTCAGCCATATTATATGGTTCACTTATATTCAGCTTGGGGACAGTTATAATATCCAGCATTTTTCTTCCACATTCTATTGCCAAACTTCTGTCTTATGTTTAGTATTCTATTTCTTTTCCCTAAATGAAAAACTTTGCATTTGTGTCTCTTTAATTGCATTTGATTACTTTCATCTGGTTTCACCATTTTAAATTTTGTTTTTCATCCTCTTTGAATTATCAAAACCACTTTGAATATCAAATTGATAAGCATTCCTTTCACCTAATCATCCAAGCCATTAATAAATTTGAGATCAGGAACCAAACTGTGATATCTCATTCCTATTTTTTTTTTCAGACTGATAAGGAATCCTTGATGAGCTGTCTTTGAATATAGCTTTTTTCATGTTATCTATTGATCACCTAATACTTATTCAATCTACATTTGTCTAGCTTGCATTTCAAGTTGCTGAAATCCAAGGTTTATTTTGTCTATAGTATTTCCATAATTTCCTGAAGTAATTAAAAAAGAGGTGGGGAGGCAGGGAGAGAAATTGAATGGCAATATTTCTTCTTGATATTTCTAATCCTCACTGAATTATTTTCAAGATGTTTATAGCTCAATCACTCATTGGTCCACTATAGAATCTTTTCAGATGTTGATGTTCCACTGATTATAGTTCTTAAGGTTTTTTTTTCTATTTGAGCATTTTACAGGATTTGTCAAAAAAATAATGGATAGTGATTCTGCCAGCAAGTTTCTTTAATATTCAAGGATGCAATCTAATTGCTTGCTATTTTGTCCCTTCTTATCCCCATGTAGTAATTTATACTGTATTTGAAAGTCCATGACTTCTTCCCATTTTAGTCAAGTTGAAATGGGAAGATAAATAAAACCTTTAACTATTTGTATCAGCACATGTTTACAGTTAAGAAGACTCTACTGAGAATGAAAATTACTTTAGAATAAACACATACAGGGTCAAGGCTGCAATTGTAGCCTTTAAATAAAGTTCCATAGTGAATATGTACTAGATCAGAATACATACAAATGAAAAATAACAAAAATGGTAAAGAGAGAACCAAAATAAGGTATAGAGATATATTAAAATGTCTACCATGCATCCAAAGGCATTTAATTTGCAATTTTTAGCTAAAGTATTAGATCAACAAAAATAAGCACATACACATATTCTTGCAATTAGGGCATAAGCCAACCATTCTCTGAAAAACTACTGTAGGTGGGAATTTTTCCTATGTTTATTAATTACTAATTTTGGGGTTTCTTGCAACTTTCTCTAAAGCCTCTGGCACTGGCCATTGGCCAAGACATGATTTTAGACCAGATGGATTGCTCATCTGATTCAGTATGGTAATTACTATGTTCCTGAATATAATAGGTTTTTCCTTATGTTAAAAACATTTGGTGGTAAAAGAGAGATCAGAATATCACAGATGTTTTAATTATACAAATGCGGTGACAATAATTAACTGCAGACCTATGACAAACCTACTTGACACTACTCACATGTACATCTACTATTCTTTCTCTTCACACTAATAAATATGCATTCAGCATGTATAAGCATGGACTTGGTTTTCTTTTTATTTTGCTGTATGAAATTACAAACTTGAAAGCAGTTCATGAACTGGAAAATAAAAACAGCAGGTGACACCAAGCAAATGGCCAAGTTAGAAAATGTAGTTGTTGGTAAACACAAATTAAGTAGCTTATTTATTAATATTCCTAGTGTTCAAGAATTGAAATTAAATGAGTAGAGAGCTAATGTGCAGTTTTCAGAACAGATACAGTAATATAAAATATTTACTGAGTTTACTACCAATTCTTTTGGGAGATATTATAATAAACCCTGTGTATGATCTTCCCCAAAGTTAATGAGAACCGAATTGACAAGCTACTGAACTGACAAGCTACTGATTTAATTTCCAGCCATTTTAGGATTTCAGTAAATGCAAAAGTTAAAAATATCAGGATTTTTATCAACAATGCTTGCTATGTACAAATGTCTAAGCCAACTACATGCAGATATAGAAATATCAAAGAGTGGTGATTATTCTCCCCTCCAGTGCCAAATTGAATTTACCAAATCTCTGTTTCTATGCACCTCTTTCAGACTCAGCAGCTTTTGCATTCTTATCACATACTACAAGTTATGCTTTATTGAAGTGTAATAATATAAATAGAAAAATGAAACTGTTGAAAGGGGACAGCTCAACTCAGTTCATAGAAGGGTTCAAACAAACTGCAAGGGTGATCAAGTGGAAAATGGAAGAATGAATCCTGTACCTGCTGTAATCATTTTAAGGAAGAGATTCCAAAAGAAGTCATTTATGAAATACACCTGTAGAGATTCCATCCTCTGCCCAAATAGGGAGAGAGAAATTGGAAAGGTTTGAGCAGCATTTTTTTAAAAAAAGCTGTCCATCCTACATATGAGTCTCTCCGTCCCTATAGCAACATTCAATGTGTCATAGAATTAGTCTTCAACTGCCCCTCCTTCTCTTGATGAAAAAGCTTGTGTTCTTGATGTACCAGAAGGCAAAAACTAGTACATCTTTTTCAAGTATAGAAAAATAGTAAAAATGACATTTTTGTCCAGCAGACATCTGTTTAAGGGACAGACATGGTTAAATAAATATCAATCAATGAAAATATTCTATTGTTAATTATAAATAGGGATATATTCTTTCTTACAATTATGCTGAACCTAGATGTTCATGTCCACATTATAAATAAGTTGTTTATCAGATAGTTGTATATAACTACAGATAGTTTATTTGGCACAGGCATTGTGCTAGGACAGCAGTTCATGAAATTGTTTTCATGAAATTGCAGGGATTTGAAGCCACAACACAGTTAGAGGGGAAAAAATTAGGAAGACCAGTTTTGAACATAACAAATGATTAAGCCTGCATGAGCAAAAAACTTGATTTGTATGACATCATTTCACATAATATAAATATGCAATGTTGATTGGTAACACATGCGCACACATGCACCTATATATAAAACACATATTCTCCGGAGATGATATTATTCACATTCAGAAATAGAAAAAATAAACAAGTCATCAGTGACATGTCAAAAATATTAGATTTGTTTATATTGCCCAATTCCCTCGCTCTACTTGATATGTCCTTGAAAAAATTAGCACAATGTGGCAACTGTTTTCATTACAGTAATAAAGTAAAGTCTAATTTTCCATAATTCAGCATAACATTATTCTAACTAGAATCACAAATGCATGATCTGATTTAAAGCAGTTATCCAAGGTCCTGAAATCCATCAATCCAAAGAAATTTAAGATTTACCCTAGATCCTTTTGTACAAAAAGCATGATATTGGGCTATGAACTCTTGTGAATATTTAGCAATAAAAATGAACTTCTCATATTGGTTTACAGTCATTAAATGATTAAAATGGTAAATTGGGGTGTCCGAAAAAGTGTTCAATAACAATCCCATTTTTCAGCATTTGAATAAGAATTATTAGAATTGCTCATCTTAAAAATATTATGTTCCAGTAACCAAAGTTAATTCTATTTTTTTCCATTCCTTGTGTTGTTGTCAGCCCATCTAGGCAATGACTAGCTCCATTACAGGCCACTTTGTGATACTGCTGACTAAAAGATAATTCTTACCATAGCCCATATCACGCTAATCCAGAAAGGAATAGTTCACCTATGTATGTTCATCACTACATATAACTTTCATATGTAAATAAACACTGATTCAAAATAGATAATCCATTGACATACTTTCAGGCACATTGCTTTCCAATTGAATTCGTTTTCATATATACTTGTAAATCAATACATGTAAAGAAATTGTATGATATTGATATTTGTAAATTATTTTATAGACTCTAAAATGGCATGGGTCATTTGAGCTAGGATCTTAATCACTCACTTTTGAAAATAAACTGAACAGCAAAATCCAGAAAATACAATTCAGTCCAGAATACCTTTTTACTTTGCTTTGTTTGTTAGCTTTTTTTTGTTCCTACTATGCACAAGCCAACAAACCTAATTTCTTGGAAAGAAATATTCTATAACTACTCATGAAATAACAAAGCAAAAAAGTGGCAGAAAATGTCTTCCATGGATGCTAGGCTGGTTGCTCCAGGGAAAGAGAAAAGCAAAACAACAGGGAAGAGTGATTTTGTTCTTTTCTTTTTTAAAAAAAAATCCTACTTTTGCCTTTTTATTTAAAAAAAAAAGGATGCAGCCATTTTAAACAAGATCAGCTATCTGGAAAATATATCACAATCTGGCATGAATATTCAAATGGCTTCCAATTTAATGTATTTTGAAACATCATTAACAAAATATTGATACAGATTTTGTGCTGCTGTGCCTCTATCTTCTGTGCCTCTGAGGGGTGAAGGGCTTTTCCAACTTTGAAGAAATGGCAATGTAAGATAATTAGGTACATTGAAACATAATGTTTGAAATCTAAATATCTCTCTTTGAAATGTCCTCTGCTTATAAGGCATAAATTAAGGGAAGAAAAGATCTTACAAACTGTCGAAAATGAGAATGTTTTTAATTGTTTTATATTCTTTTTTTTTCTCCTTTTTCTTTTATTTTCTGTCTTCTCATTTGTGTATGTGTTGTTGATGTGATTTTAATTGTACAACTAATAAAATTTGTTTAAAAAAGAAAAGAAATGTCCTCTGTAGATTTACAAATAAATTCACTGAATATTTATATTCAATAACTTCAAAATTGAACAAGTTACTCAACAGAATGTTTCCATCTAAAATAAATTATTTTCCAACATGAGAATTCATGGGCTTCCATTTCTAAAGCTCCACAATCATATAGCCATTGTTAAAGGGCTTCTCACATAGGCCGACGGATGTAAAGTATGTAAAAAGGACACAGAGAACGAGAAAATTTTCCATCCATTGTTATCTGCTCTCAAAAGTCCCCCAAATTTGCATAAACAGAGCAGACAACAACGGAAAGGAATGGACGTGGGGAGGATGTAGCGGGAATGTAAAGCGGATGCTCCACAGAAGCCTAGCGGATGGAAGCAGATGGAAGCGGATGGCACATCCGCAGGGCTTCCGGGGGAGCACAGTGAAGCGGACGTGCAGCGGAAGGAGTGGATGCAGAGCGGATGCCTAGCGGATACAGCAGATGCATCACAAAAGCCTAGTGGATGCCTAGCGGATGCCTAGCGGATGCCTAGCGGATGCCTAGCGGATGCAAAGCGTTCACTGCGCATGCGGGGAGGATGCACTGCGTCAGCCCCGCGGATATAAAAGGATGCAGCTCGCAAGCAGGTCACCATTCAGAGGAAAGACCTGCTGCCAGACACATCTCCAGCCAACAACCATGGGGAAGAAGAGGAAGCCTGTACCATCTGCTGCCAGCCCTGGCAAGAAGGACAGAGCCACCATCCCAACCCCTGGCCCTGATTCTGCTTCTGCTGGGGCTTCTGCTGCTCGGGCTGACTCTGCTGGTGCTGGTGCTTCTGCTGGTGCTTACTCTGCTGGCGCTGCTCCTGGTGCTGGTGCTTGTGCTGGTGCTTACTCTGCTGGCGCTGCTCCTGGTGCTGGTGCTTCTGCTGGTGCTTACTCTGCTGGCACTGCTCCTGGTGCTGGTGCTTGTGCTGGTGCTTACTCTGCTGGTGCTGCTCCTAGTGCTGGTGCTTCTGCTGGTGCTTACTCTGCTGGCGCTGCTCCTGGTCCTGCGGGTCCTTCTGGTCTTGCTGGTCCTGCTGGTGCTGCTGGTCCTGCTGGTGCTGCTGGTCCTGCTGGTGCTCCTGGTCCTGCTGGTGCTGCTGGTCCTGCTAGTGCTTACTCTGCTGCTGCTGATCCTGGTCCTGCTGGTGCTGCTGGTCCTGCTGGTGCTGCTACTGATGTTGTTGTTGTTGCTGCTGCTGCTGCTGGTATGGTGGAGCAGCCCCAAGAACCTCGAAGCCCCTCTGATGAGGGCCCAGATGGTCCTGCCAGAGGGAGGAAGAGGCATACGCGAGAACAGGAGAGGAGGCAATACTCTATCGAAGAGGAACATGAGGATGAGATGCTCGAATGGCTGAGGGAGAACAAGTACCTATGGCGGAAGGGACACAGGATCTATCGAGACACCAAGAGGAAGCAGGCTGCTTGGAGAGAGAAAGCGGAGAGCCTGAGCTATACTTCGGAGGTCCTCCTCGGGTGGTGGAAGCACATGCACACCTGGTACGGGAAGTTGCACCTCAAGAAGTCTGGCCAGGCCGCGGTCAAGCTCACCGACCGGGAGACCTATGTGATGGCCAAGTGCAGCTTCTTGGAGGGTGAGATCCGCCACCGAGGAGCAGCACCTCTGTCTACCCTCTCTCTCAGGCAGCCCACAGACAGCCAGTCCTCTTCTGGCCAAGAGTCAGCTCCTGTGTCCAGGCAGGTATCTATGGAGCGCCCCACAATGGAGACCCCTCCGACAGCTGCATTCTCTGTGGCGGACTGCGTGGAGGACCCCCTGATGCAGTGGGAGCAAGGAGAGGGCACTTCCACCAGAGACCAAGCAGCACCCACCTCCAGCTCCACCTCAACAGAAAGCAGGCAGAGAGCCAGACCGGAGGGGTAGAGCCACACTGTCCTGCTGAAGATCAGGGACACCATCAAAAGCAGTGTAGATCTCCTCTCTCAGCTGGTACACCGACATACCATCCTCAAAC
This sequence comes from Laticauda colubrina, assembly GCA_015471245.1. Taxonomy (NCBI): domain Eukaryota; kingdom Metazoa; phylum Chordata; class Lepidosauria; order Squamata; family Elapidae; genus Laticauda; species Laticauda colubrina. The sequence continues at coordinate 53,540,228 of BLBF01000005.1, read as the reverse complement.
CACAAGCCCTTCCTCACCTACGTCAACCAGACGCTCATGGACATGTCCGAATCCCAGTACCAGATGATCAAGGAGAGGATCACAGGTCTTCTGCACAATCCTCCAGGCCCAGCTGAACCTGCTCTGAACCAGTCCAATTCTGCTCCTCCACCCCATGTGATGTCACAGCCCTTCCAAGGCTTTCCACAGGCCCTCACCTATCAAGGCTACGGCTACCAGGAGTTCCAGCAGCACAGGCAGCCCTACCCAGACCAGGCACAGGTTCATCGAATGCCGATGCCACAGATGCCACAGATGTCACCCACGCCACAGATGCCACCCACGCCACAGATGCCACCCACGCCACAGATGCCACCCATGCCTCACCTTGCAGACCAGACAGCCCCACAACACTCCTCCTTCCTCCACCCCACAGCCAAGCCCGGCCTCAGAACTTCTGTCATAGGTCTTGGGACTGACACCCCATGTCATGGAGGAAGGGGCTCTCAACATCACAGGACTGAGCCAGCTCTCTGAGAGCTTCCTCCACACACCATCCCCTGGGTGTCAGCTGCTCCACAACTTCGTCAAACATGGCTGGCGGCATCCTCATGAAGTTCTGGAATGCACGAGTGTCTTCGTTCCTCAGCTCCACCATCATCTTGTTATACAGTCCATACTCGGCTCTTCTTGCGATCCATCTTCGGACCCAGACACTTCTTGGATGCCTCCTTTTCTTCACATAGAACAGGTGAAAGAGCCTGTAGAGGCCTTCGTACTGTTGTAGAACAATGGCAGCTACCAAAAGGAGTGTGTGATGATCCATGGTGGAGATGACTGGATGCTGTGGAACAGCAAGAGCCAGATGAAGGCTGAAGAGGTCTGCAGCGCAGGGCTGCTGGACTGAAAGTGAGATCCAGGTGATTTCCTCCCCCTTTTTATAGGAAATATAGGTTTTCCGCTAGGTGTCCTTTGCATCATCTAGGCATCCTCCAGACATCCTAAATATCCAAGATACATCCCCTATACGAACGTTTTTTCTGTTTTAATGCTTTGTATGCGAGCTGCATCTGCTTTCATCCTTTCTACAACCATGCTACTAACGCTGCGTGTCCGTTCCGTGTCTGTTTCGCTTCCTCCCTGTGTCCGTTTTCCGCTGGAGCGGATGCGAATTGCACGGATGCGCAGCCGATGCCTAGCGGATATAGCGGACGCGTAACAGATGATGACGGACGTATAACGGATGTTCCCCATATGCATAGTGGATGTAGAACGGATGCATTGGATACATTTTCTGCTCAAAAAGTTTTGTGCAGCTCAAAACTTTTTGAGCGGATGAAATGTCAGTAGACGGATGCTAGACAGATAGAGAGTATGAAAAACGGACGCAGTGAGTACAGAACGGATGCATCGCATTAACCAATGGATGGCAAGTGTTTCTCTCCATTTTACATCCTCTTTCCATCCGTTGGTGCTGTGTGACAGGGGCTTAAGAATGATGGGCATTGAAGTTAGATTTCTGGAGGGAACCAATTCATGGACAGGTGACATCTTTAGTTTGAATAACCCAAAACTGGCCTAGTAGATTGACAAATTATATTGGACTTTATGTCATGATAGTTAGTTGAATATATAGCAGCTTAAAAGTTATACATGAAAGGGTGCTCATTTGCTGGTTTATCATCAGTTTAAGCACAGAGAGAATGCTTGCTAGACTTGCATATGGCACAGTACTGAGTGGGAAAGCTAATACTTCAAAGGAGAGATATTACGTTCAAAGTAATCTTGATTGAGTGGAGAAATGGTTGAAAGTAACAGACTGACATTTGAAACATATACTGTATAAAATTCTACTATTTATTTTCTGCAATAAGAAACAAATAAAATCAAATGCAGAAGTGGCCTTGATAATAATACTTATGAAAAATATCTTAGAATAATAGCTTAAATTGTTGTAAACTACTCCACATAGGGTTGTACTTAAAATTGACCCGAAACTTCAACTCATCCAAAAAGCAATATTCTGCATGCTTACAGGTCATCATGTAAATGTGGAAGTTGAATTGGCTACCAGTATGCCATTGTTAAGAATGATGGGCATTGAAGTTACATATCTGGAGGCAACCAATTGATGGACCGGTGACATCTTTGCTCTGAATAACCCACAACTGGCCTAGTAGATTGACAAATTATATTGGGTGTGCTGATCATGTCTTTGAAAACCCTGGGTACATTTGACTTAGAAATTCTGAAGACCTACAAGAGATGCAGTGAGAAGGGACAAACTGAGTATATCAGCATTGTAGCATGGATAATGGATTAAGAAATTCAGTCTTATATACAGAGAGTGATGGATTGGGTTATATTTAGTCTTGAGAAGACTAGTCTGGTTTCATACAGAAAAGGTTGAGATATGTTCTCTGTCATTCCAAGTGTGGAATGGAGAACAATGGATTTAAACTACAAGATGGCAGATTTCAACCAAATATCAGAAACTTCCTTACAATGAGTCAATAATTGACACAGTTTCAAAAGGGAAGCAGTTATTCCAAGAAGTGAAACGATTTATTTTGTTGGAAAAGTTTCCTTTTCTTCAAAGGAAGCTTAAACAGTCATCTGTCAGGGATACTATAATTTAAATCCCTTCACAGGGCAGGAGATTGGACTTGATGGCCTGTATGGTACTATTAAACCCCATGGTTCTGAGACTGAGAATGGCTGCAAAAGAAATTAACAAATATAGCTAAGTTAAATTTATAAGCAAAAGGCAAGGATGGGTAATCATTTAGTGATATTACACAGAGACATAATCTTCATAAATTAAAGTTATTACTTGATTCTTAATTTTCTCTAGAAATTAAGATACATATTTCTACTTCTCACTAAGGACATTTGTGTATATGACTATAAAAAAGTCCTCCTCACTCTCTTTCTCTCCCCCTCCCTCCTCCTCTCATTTTTTTTTTTTTTGCTTTATTTCTGATATCTATTTGTCTTTCAAACCAACTTGCCTTCACTTCCTTTCTCTTTTAAACTTGTCGTTGTTTTTCTCTTGCCTGTCTCTCCTTCTGTCTTTCAACTTCTGTTTGAATAGGTAGCTTGTTATCTGTAGAGAGATCTGCAACAGTAATAACTAAATTCCAGGCCCAATTTAAGAAGTCGATATTGTCGGACATTTGCCAAGGTGTAAAGCTCAGCAAGGGAGCTAGAGATGAGTATTAGCAGCCCTGGTTCTCCAATTATCCCCTTCCTAGAATAATAGAGATGGAGTTATATTTAAAGTATTTGAACCTCAATATTTGATGCAGGAAATATCCAAATGAAAGTATCCCACTGTTCCACAGTTTATTATTGCTACTGCAGATATATCTACCCTTTATCAAGGCAGCAATGTGTATAATATTATCATAGGTGCTCATTTCCTAACATTGTAATATAACTGAATTTTCTCCTTTCAGCTCAGTTCAGAATGAAATTAACTAAGCTGAACTAACTTAAATAAATCACATCCATATATTTATACAAATTTTTAATTTTCCAAAACATTTTGGATGAAGGGATTGCATTGCACTTATTCTGATGTAGCATTAAACAAGCTAAAACGTGGAAAGAAAGAAAGAAAGTACTGAAAGTCAAAAAATCCTTCCCCACCTGTACATTTAGCTTGTGAATTTTCCAATTTTTCAGTCCTTAATGATCAACCTGATTGTCTTTTAGATATAAACAGAATAATGATAGGAAATTAATGACTCCATTCAACATATGTAAAATGTACTAGCTTGGTGAAAATGATTTAAACCACACTGTAGAAGTAATATAAAGGAATTATTTGATAATTTAATTAAGTAACTCAGGCATGGATCTCAGTTATAACAGCTGTTGATCACTATAAAATATAACTGCATTCTGGGTAGATGAGTTAAATGTTACTGAATTAGGCTTCCATTTGATGAATGCATAGTCAAGTGTTCACATTCTCAGTCTTTCTCTGATATAACTTTTAGTTTTTCCAAGTTTTTCCAATACTGTAATTATGCAATATCATTCATCCATATTATCTGTTGTCCATTTCTTTCAATCTTGTCAAGCAAAAACATTTTTCCAGTCTATCATCGTGAAAACAAAATATTTCAATTTCTACTTATTGATCACCTCCTTAAGTCTTCAGTTGATTCTCCTACTTGCAACTCATTGTACTCATAGTAGCCTCCCACTAGATTTCATAATTTGAAGGCATCTATCTTCTTTCACTTCTTCTTTCTCAATGCCAAGCCTTACATAGATCTATACAGACCATATAACTATTTTGAAAAGACAAATGAAATAATTAATCAATATTTGTGGGAGGAACAATTGCGATAGCATTTAGACATCTATACCACTTCACAGCATTTTACAGGTCTCTCTAAGCAGTTTACAGAGTCAGCCTATTGCCCCCAACAATCTGAGTCCTCATTTTACTGACCTCGAAAGGATGGAAAGCAGAGTCAACTTTGAGCCAGTAAGGATCGAACTGCCGAAGTGCTGGCAGCTGGCAGTCAGCAGAAGTAGCCTGAAGTTCAGCATTATAACCACTATCCTTGCCCCTCATTATGCATACTGACTTGCCTTCTCTTCATCCCATGCTGTCCATGCATATACTACCAATATCCAGAAGGAGGACTTACTTGTGCATCTAATTATTTAAAAAAAAAAGCTGTATATAAATTGCAAAGTTACTCAATGCAATTTTTATATCTCCTTTTCGTACACTACTGATTTTTGTTTTCCATGTAACAGAAAGAGAATTCATAAGGAACAGGAAAGCTGTTTTCAAATGAGATGGAAAGTCAATGAGGCAGAGACACCAAATCAGATTGTTAATGGATGCAAGCAAATGCATAAGAGAAACAACAGCATTGCTGCTGTGAAAACAGAAGAAAAAAAGCCAGCTCCAGGTGAAACATGGAGTGGAAGTTAGCTTCATGTGTTCAGTTGACTGGGCACACAGAGGCCACTACCAGCTTAATTCTTAGCTTTATGGAATTAGAATAACCCCAAAGTTGCATGTTTTATTTTTTAAAAAAAATAATTCTTTGTGAAAAATTCTGCATTCTATGACAAAGTGAACATACAGATTTTAAACTAGCTACTGTTCATAAATGTGTTATTGTCAGCAAGTAAGATAAGAATGGAGTGGATAAAATGTAAGGAACCTACCAGCAAGGTAGGGCACTCCCTTTTTACCATTTCATTCTCCCTAAAATATACTTATAGATAGATACACATTGTTCTGAATAAAGAATAGTAAACTCCTAACACAGGATTCTGATTGGCTAAAAAACCTGAATTGGGATTGGTTCAATCAGAACCAATCCACGAAGCTGCTTAAAGGCGGCAAAACTAAATACCTGTCATTGGCTACAAGCCGGCAGGCGAAACCCTATATAAAGGCTGCTGCAGCTTGAGCCAATGTTCCGTTTTTCTACTGCTGTTAACTAATAAAGACTTTGTTGTTGGAACCCGGTCTACCTCGCGTTTTTCCGGATGGAACACTGGCGACAAGGATGGGATCATCCTAAACGCAAGACTGAGCATGCAGCAATCAATAACACCAGACTGAAGACAATGGCTGGAAATAACGCGCCGCCCGCACCCTTCAATCCCAATGAAGAGGATTGGGAATCCTACGTAGACCATTTCCAGATGTATTTGGAAAGTAACAAGATGGAAGAGATCTCAGACCAGCGTAAGAGAGCTGTTTTCTTGACACATTGCGGGCCCACAATCTTCAAAATGGTCAAGGCATTAGCGAAGCCCCGAGATGTGAAACAAATAACTTGGCCAGAGCTCCAAAGAATGCTAAAGGCTCACTACGCACTGGTGGTGTCAAACCTTATCAAGCGGCATGAATTTTACCAAAGAGACCAGAAAGAAGGCGAGACCATTGCTGATTTTGTGGCAGCCCTCCAACAACTAGGGGGAGCGTGCGAGTTTCTGAATTTAGATGAAGTGATGCGGGATCGAGTAATACTGGGTTTAAGAGACTCTAATGTACAGAGCAAGCTGCTAAATAAACCCAACATAACCGTAGCCAAAGCCATCGCAGAAGCCACAGCCGCTGAAGCCGTGAAAAAATTGGCGGTCAAAATGAAACAGATGAACACGAACAACGACGAAACGAGCCTGGCCAGAGGGAAGAAACAATTTCCCACCACTCACCATGAAGATTTTGACGAGACGTCAGAATCCGGGGAGGAAGACGACGAAGTCCACCGCCTATACGCCAACAAAAAAGGGCACCAAAAAAGAAATTGGCGGGAATGCACTGGCCGCGGAGGAAACCATCCTCGAGCCGATTGCAGATTCCTTGATGCCATTTGCAGAGCTTGCAAGAAAAGGGGGCATATCGAGAAAGTCTGCAGAAATAAAAAAAATTACACCCCAAACAGACGTAGCAACTCCCCCACACAAGCAGAGCCAAAACAAACCGAGAGAAGTGGCAGCGGAACAAGCGAGCTAGGAACCAAGAAAAAACACATCAGACTTTCACTATCGGAAGCGCTAAGACGGAAAGCAGGAAGAAAGTAAAAATAATTGTAAAAATAGAAGGCAGTCCCTGCGAAATGGAGGTAGACTCTGGGTCTTTCCTATCAATGGTGTCATGGGACACCATCAAACAACTGGTCCCAGATATCAAATTCAAAGAACTCCAGAGACAAAAATTAACCCTCAAGGACTACCAAGGAAACCAAATTCCTGTAGTAGGCCTAGGACATTTCCAAGTCGCCTACAAACAACATGTCGAAGTACTACCATTGACAATAGTCAACTGAGATCGACCAAGCCTCCTGGGCATCGAATGGTTCGCACCATTGGGCATCGGGATGACTGGAGGAGACCGGGTGGCCACAACTGACTGGGAAGAAAACCTGATCCAAGAGTTCCAGGAAGTTTTCGACGGCTCCCTAGGCAGGTATCGGGGGACCCCAATTTCCTTTAGTCTAGACCCCCAGGTAGCCCCTAGAAAACTAAAGACCAGACGAGTTCCTTTTGCTCTGAAAGCAAAAATAGAGGAACAACTAAATAAATTAATAGACCAAGGGGTTTTAGAACCTGTTGACCATGCTAAATGGGAAACGCCAATCGTAACACCAATTAAACCAGACAGGTCGGTTCGAATCTGTGGTGACTACAAGACTACCCTGAACCACGCATTGCAACAAAGGGCATACCCGGTGCCAGTCATACAACACTTATTACGTTCTCTTGGGGGTGGAAGATTTTTCGCTAAACTAGATCTAGCGCAAGCTTACCAACAGCTCCCAGTAGACCCCTTAACAGCTGAAGCACAAACAATATTGACCCACAAAGGGGCATTCAAATGCAACAGACTCCAATTTGGAGTGAGTGTAGCCCCAGGCATTTTCCAGAGCCTCATGGAACGCCTATTGCATGGTATAAAAGGGGTCGTACCATACTTCGACGACGTCCTAATTTCGGCCAAAGATACGACCCAACTAAAAAAAAGACTAAAAGATGTACTAACTATATTCAGAGAATCTGGCCTAAAAGTAAAAAAAAGAAAAATGCTGCTTAATGACTGATCACGTTGAATTCCTGGGCTACTTAATAGACGGAGAGGGTATACACCCTACTGACAAAAAAGTCAAAGCTATTAAAGACACACCAGAACCAAGGAACAAAACTGAACTTCAGGCATTTTTGGGACTAATAAATTTTTGTAACATGTTCCTACCCCACAAAGCGACAATAGCAGAACCATTACACCGATTACTGGATAAAAAAACAATTTGAACTTGGGGTTATAGAGAAAAGAAAGCCTTCCAAAAAATTAAAAACTTATTAACATCAAACACCGTTCTTATCCAGTTTAGTAACACACTTCCATTGACGGTGACCTGCGACGCCTCACCGTTTGGAGTCGGTGCCATCCTGAGCCACCAATTACCAGATGGGAGAGAGGCACCCGTCGCATACTATTCAAAGACTCTGTCTAAAACCGAACGTAATTATAGTCAATTGGACAGAGAAGCCCTGGCAATCGTCGCCGGAGTGAAACGCTTCCACGAATATCTATATGGATGAACATTTTTGATAGTAACGGACCATAAACCGCTACTGGGAATTTTGGCGGGAAACAAGCCCACACTGAACATTTTGTCCCCGCGAATGACTAGATGGTCAGAATTCCTAGCAGCCTACTCTTATACTCTGATACATCACCCCGGGAAACAAATTTCCCATGCAGATGCGTTGAGCAGAGCACCATTACCAACTATAGAGGAAGACCCTGCACCGACGATGACCCCCTTGCAGATAGAGACATGCCCTGATCTACCAATATCTGCAAATGATGTCGCCAGAGCCACCGCAAGGGACCCATTGACTGCCCGTGTACTGAACTGGGTAGGTAAAGGCTGGCCAGAAAATCAAAAAACTGAGAATTTTAAATCTTTCCGGACCAGACAAACTGAACTCTCGATTCAAAAAGGTTGTTTGTTGTGGGATGGTCGGGTAGTTATCCCTCCCAAATAACAAACTAAGGTACTGGATATGCTTCATGAAGGCCACCCTGGAATTGTTAAAATGAAAGGCCTTGCTAGAAGCTATGTCTGGTGGCCGGGTATAGATAGGGACATCGAATACTGGGTAAATTCTTCCAACAAATGCCAAAGAACCAGGCCTTCCCCACCACAAGCACCCTTAAAGGACTGGGAAACCCCACGAGGCCCCTGGTCACGAATCCACATTGACTTTGCGGGTCCTACTAAGGGACATACTTTCCTTATTGTCGTAGATGCATACTCAAATTGGCTGGAGGTTAAAATTATGCCATCTATGACAACTGAAACCGTTATTAAACAACTTGACAAACTCTTCACAACCCATGGCCTGCCGGACGTCCTAGTGTCCGACAGCGGGCCACAATTAACGAGTATCCAATTCGAACAATACCTAGCCTCCCTCGGTATAAGACATGCCCTAACCACGCCGGCCCACCCGGCTGCAAACAGTAGGGCAGAGAGAATGGTCAGGTTTACCAAAGGAGGGTTAGGAAAAATGGACATTGGGGATGTCCAAGATAAAATAAATCATCTACTCACCCTCCAGCATATCACACCCAGTACTATAACAAATAAAAGCCCAGAGGAACTATTAATGGGAAGAAAACTGAGGTCGCAATTAGACAGATTGCACCCAAACTATACGCCAGAAAACCCCCCCGACTCCTCCGCCCATTTCAGGACATTTGAAATCGGCAACCTAGTCTATGCAAAAGATTTTACCGGGGACCCATTATGGCTTCCAGGAACAATCACACAAATTACAGGCCCCCAGTCCTACCAACTAACCGTAGACAACAGCAGGGAATGAAAGCGGCACATAGACCAGCTTCGGTCCCGAAACATAGAAAGAAGTACAAACACACAACCACAAATAATAAAAAACGACGAAAATCAAACCAAAGAGGGGGGGAAATACGAGAAAATAATAAAGAACTGTTTAAATTAAACACAGAATACAATAACAAACAAAAAGAGCAAAAAAGATACTTGTAATTAGAAGAAAATTGCGAGAAGAGTCCACTCGAAGGGGCCAGCCAGGCCAGCTCAACCTGCCCGGAGAAAACAGGAGGGAGCGGCAAAACCGCCGGCCTAAGAAACTCAGGCGGCAGTAAAATGGCTGACTCACCCTTCCAGGCAGTTCCATGGAGAAGGACCGGGGAGACAGCAACCCCATCCGAACCGGCCGAAGTCTTCAGCAGAAATGAACCACACAAGTCCAGTCGAGTCAAAAGAAGCCCCACCTACCTGCGTGACTACATCACCACGTAGGACTAAACCAAGAGGGGAGGGGTGTTCTGTATAAAGAATAGTAGACTCCTAATACAGGATTCTGATTGGCTAAAAAACCTGAATTGGGATTGGTTCAATAGGAACCAATCCACGAAGCTGCTTAAAGCGGCAAACTAAATACTTGTCACTGGCTACAAGCCGGCAGGCGAAACCCTATATAAAGGCTGCCGTGGCTTGAGCCAATGTTCCGTTTTTCAACTGCTGTTAACTAATAAAGACTTTGTTGTTGGAACCCGGTCTACCTCGCATTTTTCTGGACGGAACACACATACTTTGATTGCCGTAAGTGCAACGGGGTAGTAAAGTTTGCATTTTACCTAATGACTGCAATTCCTGCCAAATCATGCCTTTGCTTTTCTTGTACCTTTCCTAAACTGGAAGGGAAGCCAGTTGACATTTGTGATACCTTGTCATCTAGTTTAACCCAAGGAAGAAGAAGACATATGGTAGAATAAAAGCAGAATTAGAAACAGAGAGAGTTTTAAGCTACAAATAAGTAACTTCGTAGCAGATAAAACAATTCCACTAATCCACATTCTACTAAACCTTATTCGTGGTATTCAGAATATCCTCTATGCCCAGAAGGACCTTTAGGTGTTTGGTTTACATACAATGGACTCAGGGGTGGGATTCATTTTTTTTAATAACTGGTCCTGTGGGCGTGGCTTAAGTGGTGGGCATGGTTTGGTGGTCATGTGACTGGGTGGACATGGCTTGGTGGTCATGTTATTGGCTGGGTGTGGCCAACTCAATATCACTCACATTGCGGCACGCATCTCCTCACCTGGCCTCTCATGACTGTGGGCATGTTGCAACAGTCGTAAGTATGAAAAATGGTCATAAGTCACATTTTTCAGTGCCATTGTAACTTTGAATGGTCACCCCATACAAGCAAACTACCAACAAAGGAGGGGAAAGAAACTCCAGAGATGTTCCAGAGACAGGAAGTCTAATCCTGCCAAGAATGTAATAAGGGTTAACGGAGAGGCAGTTTCTATAAGCAACACCAGAATGTTTCCTTCCTGCCTTCCTTACAGGATTAGGCCAGTAGTTTCTTCTAACAACCGGTTCTCAGAACTGCTTAGAATGTTAACAACTGGTTCCAGTGAATAGGTGCGAACTGGTAGAATCCCACCCCTGAATGGACTTGAAAATAAGACTATGGGATCTAGGCTGCAAAAATCTAGATGGCAGCAAAGAAGTAGAATGGTGTCTCTTTGCTGCCATCTAGTGATTATCCAGAGTTTTGGTATCCAAATCTTATAGCAGTGGTGGTGGTGCTGGTAGAGGAGGAGGAGGAGGAGGAGGAGGAGGAGGAGGAGGAGGAGG
>BLBF01000005.1:53410813-53529050 GCA_015471245.1 Laticauda colubrina | reverse complement strand
GAGGAGGAGGAGGAGGAGGAGGAGGAGGAGGAGGAGGAGGAGGAGGTGGAGGAGGAGGTGGAGGAGGAGAAATGATTAGCTGGTGCAATTGATGTATCACAAAAGTTAGCTAAAAACTGTTACATAGCAAACCATGGTTTTCAACCTTCCATTGAATAAAGATATTAAAGTTGCAATCCACTTCACTGTTCATTACAAAAACAGCCTTATTTATACTGAGACTCTTATTCAACAGCAGTAACTGCTGCTGTTACGACAGAAAGTTATTCAACTTTCCTCATCCAGTAAAATGGAAGTGACCAAATCTGGTATTGCTCCAGAAAATGCTTACCATAACCTTCAGCAGCTCCACCAGAGAGCAAAGGCTGCCCAATCCCCCCCACACACACAAAAAAAAGGCTACTAGATTTTGTGAGCTTCTGAAAGTGATTGTATAAATAGCAAGAATTGGGTTATTTTCAAATCACAAATGAGCTGGGATTGTGTTTCTATCATGAATGGGCAAATTTATGTCATGAAATAGTCTGCTTTATCCTTTCAGTACAGATTAATTAAAGCTTCTGCATATATTTAAATATTTTTTAAAAAGCTTCTTTGAATCAGCAGCCTTACAGAGAGAGAAGCAAGAAAGAAGGATGCAACACGTCCTGAACTTAAAGAGTGGGGAGTAGATGTTTCCCAAATGACTCCTCCTGCTGTACAAATAAATAAATGAACTGCTAGGATTAATTAACAAGAAAGGAAACCTGATATTTCAGTGTTTTGCTTTGTCTTCAAGGCCCAGTGGAACATTCCACAATCTTTTTTCTAATCTATTCATTTTGCCTCCATGAAGGGGAACATAAATACGGAGAGACAGCTTCTAAAGCCAAAACCAAGTCAGCACAATTTCCTAATTTTGCTGTGGGAAGCAAGAGTTGATGTTCTCCATGTTGCTGATTTGTCTTCTGGGACAAGCTCCTGAAGTTAATCCTTTTCATGCTGGACTGCTGTTTACATTTTTCTGCTGACATTTTCAAAGGCTGTGGCCCAGGCCTCCAGTGGATATAAATGGGCAGAACTCCAAAACCATTTCACCTATCTGGAACAAAATGACTGAAGACCTAGCTTATCCATTAAAAAAAACCCATAATTTAACCATTGTAGTTATGTAAAATCAGAGGTGGGGCATACCTTTCATATTTTATAAGAGATAAGGATCGACATTGACAACTCCATAATCCTTTGCAGGGTAGAGTCTGGCCAAATGAATGGAGCTAGCAGAGTGTTTAATGGATGGATGCCCTTCCTGTCACCAATGAGGAGTTTTGTTCAGCAGATATATTCACATTGTGCCCAGAGAGAGAAATATCTGCCTGCTGTGGTTCGCTGGCAGCAGATGTGGATGGCTGAGGTCTCAGAAAGCGAGGACTCAGATGAGGGGGTCTGCGTGTGATGAATGGATGGGGCCAGGATTATCAGAGAGTAGAATGTTGCCTTCAGAGATTGTGGAGGCTGGCAGCAGTGATGAAGAGGTCCCCGAGGAGCCTGTGCCCAGTGCACATGTGTCCAAGGCTGCTCGAAGGAAAGAGCAACTGCAGCAGCACGGGCAACTTGGGAGTAAGGCTGCAAGGTAATGGCCCCTCCTTTAAGAGATAAAAGCCAGCTGAGAAACCAGAGTTCTTTGCAGGAAGCAAAGAAATTTTTACACTCAAGCCTTGTGGTTGTTCGGAATATCTTGGTTGGTGTTTGGAGATTCTTTGTGTTTGAAATATTTCTTAGTAACTTTATCTAGTATTCTTGGCAGCCTTGCACAATCTTGGCAAGGCTCATTCTTATCAGAGGCAATTAGTTTGAAACAGCCTTTTAACCGTGAAGGAACGGAATTAGTAAAGAATCATTAAAAGGTTTTGCTGTTACTTCTGTTTCGTGTTTGTTTCCTTGGAGCAAGATTTGGGTCAGAACACTGCCTCTACCTAGGATCAAACTCACAGCCTCCTGATTGTGAGGCGAGAACTCCACCTCTAGGCCTCTGTACCACTCCATCTCACAGACATTGATGGGGAAAGGATTTTCTGGTTTTCTACTTTAGAGAGGGAGAGTTTAAGGTTTTTTTAATCTTTCTTTCTCTTCCTCTCTGTGTGTATATTGAGCCTATTTTACGACTCTATCTACAATAGTTGTGTCCAACTTTTGCCTTGTCTGGGCTGCACTGAGTGAAGAGGAATGTGTTGCACAACATATAAAACATATCACATATTTGCAGTGCATTCAGAAAGTATTCACACACCCTTCACTTTTATCAATTTTGTTATGCTGCAGCTTGATTCTACAGTTGCAGAAATTCTCGCTATTTCTCATTAATCTATACTCAATACCCCATAATGACAGAGTGAAAACAGAATTTTAGAAATGTGTAAGTTTGTTTTAAAAAATAGAAATATCACATTGGCATAAGTATTTGGACCTTTTGCATTTGAACAGCACTTGAAATTTAGCTCAGGTGCCTCACCCCCATTTGTCTTGATTGTTGCTGACATGTTTCTACACCTTGATTGGAGTCTATCTGTGGTAAATTAAATTGATTGGACATGATTTGAAAAGGCACACAGCTCTATATAGAAGGCCTCAGGTTTGACAGTACACATATACTGTAGCAGAGCAAAAGCCATGAGGTTAAAGGAACTGCCTGCAGAGTTCAGAGACAAGATCGGGCACAGACCTTGAAAAGGCTACAATAAAATTTCTGCCACATTGAAGTTTGCTAAGAGCATAGTGATTGTTAGGAATCTGTCCACCAATTAGTTGGGTTGGCAATATATAAACCAACAATGTATGTTTGTAGCTTTAAGACAAAATCACTGTATTGATTTATACTATACCAATTGGTTGATTATATTGCGAATTACCATAACAGGGAGCTAGAGATCATAGCTTGCTCTCTCTGACATTCTGTTTCTCTGACATTCTGTTGCTATCTAAGGTTCTCTATTGTATTTATGCTCTGCTTATACTTTGATATCTTTGTTTACTGTAAATAACAAAGGCAACCAATAATAAGACTTTGTAATTGGATATTCTTTGGACTGTAAAATGTATATGACCTGGACCATTTATTGAACTGTGCTATTTCTTAACGTAAACTTTAACTCAATTTAATGTGTCTCTGTGTGGCTGAACAATTATTCATAACTACTCTCCTAAACGTTTCCATGTGCATATCCTTGTTACTCAAGGGTTATTCTGTACATGTCATAACATTGGTTATGGGCCCAGAGAGATATTGAGAATCAGTTTCATATTCAGCCAGCTGATTGCGGTTTATTGTTAAACTACAAATGGCACAAAAACAGTCAACCAGTATATCCCATATAACCCAGTTGGATGGAGTAATCTATGTTTCCTGGTCTATGAAGTGCAGCCTACTTCTGCATAAAGATGGATTATGGACTAGTTTATAGTCAACCGGATGTAACAGCTTGGAACCCATTGAATGATGAAGATAAAAAGAAAATAGCTGACTTTAACTGGGATAAGGAAAAGGCTCTTAGTATAGTTGGACTGACACTGAGTGAACAGCCATTAGTCCGTATTCATGGTGAAGAATCTGCTGCTAGGTGTTGGAATATTTTGAAGAGGATTTATGTTCAAGATAGCGTGGGTGCACACATACATCTTACACATAAACTGTTTAGAGCCTGTCTTAAAAAATTGGTGATATGTTAGCTCATTTAGAGTTTATGAAAAGGACTTTACAAGAGCTACAAGAACAGGAGCTGATTTTCTCAGAGTTGCATCACGTTTACATCATTCTTTCTTTTTTGGATGAAACTTATGATGATTATGTGTCTTCACTGGAAGTTTTAAACAGAGATGAACTTACATTGACTGGCATAACTGGAAGACTGTTAAAAAAGTCAAGAAGAAGGCAAGATAGAAGTCAACTGAGAGAAAGACAACCACAGGAAGAAAATTTGTCTTCAGCTGTCTATATTGTTAGGAAATGTTTTTCTTGTGGGGCTAAAGGTCATAAAGCCAGATACTGTAAAAAGAGTAAGAAAGAGAATGCTATTAATATACAGAGAGCTTATAAAGATGTTAGTTTAACCATATCAAGTACAACTACAACTGTAAACCATGATATATGGGTAGTTGAGAGTGAAGCATCACAGTGTATAACCAAAAGTAAAAAGAGGTTTGTTAACATGACAAAGAGTAAACAGCATGTATCATTAGCTAATGGATGGAAATTGAGAGCATCTGGAGAGGGTATTGCATATTGTTCATGTATTATTGAACCTTTACAAATGTTATATGTACCTAGAATGATATTTAACTTGCCATCTATAAGAGAAATGGTAAAAGCAGGATTTGTTGTAACTTTTCAGGGAGATAAATGTTTAATTGAAAAACAGGGTAAAAGCATTACTGCAAGATTGGATAATGGTTTATTTATTGTACATGATAATCCATTAATTAATGCTAACTCAGTTTATGAGAATAAAAAGGCTCATGATGAATGTACTCTTCTGCTCCATAGACGTACAGGACATATACATTTCAAAATGCTAAAGAAAACTGTTGAGTTATCTAATGGTATAAAATTAAAACCTTCTACAAAGTATTTAAATTGCGATGTTTGCAATCAAGAAAAAAGCAAGGTAACTCCTGCAAATAAATGGATTCAAAACCAGTGAACCATTAGAGGTTGTTTTTGCTGAAATTATTGGACCTAAGAAACCTAAGAAATTTAGGTGGAGCCTGTTACATATTAAGTATAATTGATCATTTTTCCAGATATGGTTTCTGTTATTTAATGAAAACGAAGAGAGAAACATACCAGCATTTTGTAAACTGTTTAAAATTTGCTGAAAGGAAAAAAAACACAGAAAGTTATAAGCTTAGTAATAGATAATGGTACTGAATTTACCAATAGAAAATTTGAAGCCATGTTACAGAAAGCTGGCATTGAACATAAGCGTTCTGCTCCTTATAGACCACAATATAAGTCATATATTGAATGTAGAGGACAAACATTACAGGCTATGGCTAGGACTATGATTTCAGATTCTGGTTTATCAGAGAAACTTTGGGGTAAAGCAATAATGTGTGCTAACCATGTTTTGAATAATGTAGTGAATTCAATGACTGGTGAATTACAATTTACTTGTTGGAATAGAAAAAAAGCCAGATCTGTTATTTACATACATTTGGAACCCCAGCATGGGTTCATATTACCACACAAGTAAGGTGAAAGGGACAACCTAGAGCAAGACAATTATATTTTGTAGGTTATGAAGCTAATCCTAGATCATTTAGATTTTGGGAGCCGGGTACTACTAATGTATATTGTAGTGCAAGTTTCTGGAGCATGTTGGCTGGAGAAAGCTTGAACAGGAATATAATAAGGTACAGGATAGTGTTGTTGTTGAGACTCCATTGTTCACCGACAATCCTAATGATAATAATATTGATGATAAGATAGTGGAGGAATCCTCAATGGAGGAATCATCAATAGAAGAACCCTCTATGATTGTAGAAGACGAGGATTTGATATGGAAGGTAAAGGAAGAGGACATGACAACAACATGTACTGAGTTGCCTAGGAGGTCAACTAGGGAGAGATGTCCACCTGACAGATTTTAAGCAAGCATTGTATGTCAGGTTAAAACAGAACCTTCTAACTTCAATGAAATAAAACTGTATCCTACAAAGGAACAGGTAGCTTGGCAGGAAGCTATGAATAGGGAGTTGAAATCGTTAAAGGATTTAGAGGTGTATGAGGATGTAAGGTTACCAGCAAGTGAGCATGCAATAGGTTGCAAATGGGTATATAAGATAAAGACTGGTGTGGATGGGACCATTACCCATAAAGCAAGACTAGTTGCTCAAGGATTTGCTCAGTCAGATAAGGACTATGATGAAGTGTTTGCACCTAGTCTGAGAGCAAATACATTGAGAGCAGCATTCGTTTGTTGGGCAGCTCAGAATAAATGTAAAATTAACCATGTAGATGTTGAAACTACACATCTACATGTACCTTTACAACATACCAACTATATGAAAAAGCCATTAGGTTAAAGGATGATGGAAAAACTGATTATTGGAAATTAAAGAAAAGTCTTTATGGTGTAAAGCAATCCAGTTATGAATGGAATAAATGTATTTTAAAGGAATTAGTTTCAATAGGTTTTAAAGCTGGTATAGCTGATCTTTGTTTGTTCCGAAGAGAAAAAGATGGTTTAATTTCTCTATTACCATTATTTACAGATGACATAGCAATTATAACTAAAATGAACAAGAAGTAAAGCTCCTGTCACACTGCACCAATGGATGGAAAGAGGATGTAAAACGGAGAGAAACACTTGCCATCCGTTGGTTAACGCGATGCTTCCGTTCTGTACTCACTGCCTCCGTTTTGCTTCCTCTCTATCCGTCCAGCATCCGTCTATTGACATTTCATCCGCTCAGAAGGTTTTGAGCTGCTCAAAACTTTTGAGCGGAAAATGTATCCAATGCGTCCGTTCTGCATCCGCTAGGCATACGGGGGACATCCGTTCTGCATCCATTATGCATCCGCTATATCCACTAGGCATCCGCTGCGCATCCGTGCAACTCAATCCACTCCAGAGGTAAACGGACTCAGGGAGGAAGCGGAACGGACGTGGAACGGACGTGCAGCATTAGTAACACGGATGGAGAAAGGATGAAAGCGGATGCAGCACGCAAAGAAAGCATTTAAAATGGAAAAAACATTCGCAGAGGGGACCTATCTCGGATATTAAGGAGGCCTAGAGGATGCAAAGGGACACATAGTGGAAAACCTATATTGCCTATAAAAAGGGGGAGCAACTCACCTGCATCTCACTTTCAGCCCAGCAGCCCAGCTGTGCAGACCTCTTCAGCCTTCATCTGACTCTTCCTCTTCCACACCATCCAGTCATGTCCACCTTGGATCGTAACAAACTCGTTTTGGTAGCCACCATCGTTCTGCAACAGTGCGAAGCCATCTACAGGCTCTGTGAACTCTACTACGGGAAGAAAAGGAGGCGGCCAAGAAGCATCTGGGTCCGAAGATGGATCAGGAGAAGAGCAGAGTACGGACTGTACAACAAGCTGATGGTGGAGCTCAGGAACGAAGACACTCATGCATTCCAGAACTTCATGAGGATGCCTCCAGCCATGTTTCATGAAGTTCTGCAGCGGCTGACACCCAGGTTGACCAAGCAGAGCACCAACTTCCGGCCCAGCCTGGAACCTGGGCTGAAGGTGGCACTCACTCTGCGCCACCTGGCCTCAGGGACCACCTACAGGAGTATGCAGTATGCCTGGAGGGTGCCACACAACACCATCAGCATTGTGGTCAGAGAAGTGGTGCAGGCCATCATTGAAGAATACATGGAGGAGCTCCTCCAGTGCCCCTCCACTGAAGAAGGATGGAAGAAAGTTGTAGAGCAGTGGTATCAGAGGTGGAACTTCCCACACACCATTGGAGCCATCGATGGCAAGCACGTGGCCTGCAAAGCGCCAGCCAAGCCGGGGTCCACTTATTTCAACTACAAAGGCTTCTTCAGCATCGTCCTCTTCACCATGGTCGATACTGACTACAAGTTCATGTACATCGATGTTTCAGGCAACGGCTCATGTTCAGATGCCCAGGTATAAAACGCCAGTGACCTCAAGGAGGAGCTGGAACGCAACCTCATCATGGGCTTCCCAGATCCAGACCCCCTGCCCAACGACACGCAAGATGTGCCCTACTTCATCATGGGGGATAACGCCTTCTCCCTCAGAACCTACCTCATGAAGCCCTACACTTCAAGACACCTCACCTGTGAAGAGAGGATCTTCAACTACAGGCTGTCCAGGGCAAGGCGGGTGGTGGAGAACGCCTTTGGCATCCTGGCCAACAGGTTCCAGGTACTTCTCACCACCATGCAGCATCACCCAGAGACCATTAGGAGGATCGTGGAAGCTTGCTGCATCCTGCACAATCTCATGCACACCCGCTACCCAGTCTTGCAAAACAGGCTCGTGGACCTCCAACAAGGCAATGGGGACATGGTGGCTGGTGAATGGAGGCAAGGGCAAAATATGATGGACACTGAGGATGTGCAAGGCCCTAACAGAGCCTCACGTGAAGGGAAGAAGTAGCGCAACCTCCTGAAACACTGGTGCAACTCCCCAGCTGGAGCAGTGGAGTGGCAAGACAGGATGGTGGATGATTAATGGATGCTTCCTTCAGCCTGTCTCATCACACTGATGAGATTGGTCCATGTATGTTGGGTGGGCCTACAATGAACAGGGCATTTAAAAAAGAGTTGTGTTTATGTTGACATGTGTGGATCAATGAATACATTTGTATTGATAATAAAGGGCCATAGGTGTGGCACCTGGGAGGGTGCACCATACAGTCCCACTGTGCTTGCACTGGAGGTTTATCTATCCCACAGCTATTACCAATCCCAAAGGTATCCCTGCCCACCCCAC
Organism: Laticauda colubrina; assembly: GCA_015471245.1. NCBI lineage: Eukaryota > Metazoa > Chordata > Lepidosauria > Squamata > Elapidae > Laticauda > Laticauda colubrina. Next base: position 53,520,581 of record BLBF01000005.1, on the reverse strand, counting down.
AGGTATCCCTGCCCATCCCAAAGGTATCCCTGCCTATCCCACAGGTATCCCTGCCCATTCCACAGATATTACCCATCCCAAAGGTATCCCTGCCCATCCCACTGCTATCCTTACCCATCCCAAAGGTATCCCTTCCCATCCCACTGCTATCCTTACCCATCCCACAAGCATGCAAAGGCTTAAACCATTTCTAAAAGTTTCCACCAAGACTTTATTAAAAATAAATAAATGAAGCAAGTGTGTGAAGCAAAGATAAACTTTATTAATAACAAGCTGTAAAAGAAAAATGACCCAAGTAAAGTGTCCAAATAAAGTCTACAGGTAGCCACCCAGTCTCTGGCACCCTTATCGGTCACTCGGAGGTGTGCCCAGTCTCAGGGGTGAAGGGTCCAGGTGCTGTGGAGGTGGCTGGAGCTGGAGTGCTGGTCTGAAGCCCCACTGGGGTGCCTGGCCCCAAAAGGACAACAGGTGACGGTGTGTTGAGGAAGCTCTTGGACAGCTGGCTCAGCCCTGTGATGTTGAGAGCTCCTTCCACCATGCCATGGGGTGTCAGCCCCAGTACCGAGGACAGATGTACTGAGGCCGGGCTTGGCTGTGGGGTGGAGGAAGGAGCAGTGTTGTGGGGCTGTCTGGTCTGCAGCTGGGTGAGGACTGGCGTGGGTGGCATCTGTGGCGTGGGTGGCATCGGTGGCATCAGTGTCATCAGTGTCATGGGTGGCATCGGTGGCATCAGTGGAACCGGTGGCAAACGGTGGTGTCCGATGAACCTGTGCCTGGACTGGGAAGGGCTGCTGCCTGTGCTGCTGGACCTCCTGGTAGCCATAGCCCTGGTAGGTGAGGGCCTGTGGAAAGCCTTGGAATGGGAGGGACATCATCTGGGGTGGAAGAGCAGACCTGGACTGGGTGGGATCAGGTTCCTCTGGATCTGGAGGGTTGTGAAGCAGCTCGGTGATCCGGTCCTTCACCACCTGGTACTGGGGTTCGACCATGTCCGTGAGGGTCTGGTTCACATAGGGGAGGAAGGGCTTGCGGTTGGAGGATGAGGAGTCGGTGTGGACCAGCTGAGAGAGGAGATATATGCTGTTCCGGATGGTGTCCCTGATCTCCAGCAGGACAGTGTGGCTTTAACCCTCCTTTCTGCCTCTCTGCCTTTCTGTGGAGGTGGAGCTGGGGGTGGATGCAGGTAGGGCTATGGTGGAAGTGCCATCTCCTTTCTCCCACTGCACCAGGGAGTCCTCCACGTGCTCCGCCATGGTTAAAACAACTGTCCGCGGGTTCTCCGCAATGGGACGCTCCACAGAAACCTGCCTGGAGACAGGAGCTGACTCTCGGCCGGAAGAGGACTGGCTCTCAGCAGGCTGCCGGAGAGAGAGGGTCATGAGAGGGGCTGCTGCTGCTCCTCGGTGGCGGATCTCACCCTCCAGGAAGCTGCACCTGGCCATGACATAGGTCTCTCTGTCTGTCAGCTTAACCGTGGCCTGGCCTGATTTCTTGAGATGCAGCTTCCCATACCAGGTGTGCATGTGCTTCCACCAGCCGAGGAGCACATCCGATGTATAGCTCAGGCTCTCTGCCTTCTCTCTCCAAGCAGCCTGCTTCCTTTTGGTGTCCCTGTAGAGCCAGTGTCCCTTCCGCCACAGATAGTCATTCTCTCTCAGCCACTCCAGCACCTCATCCTCGTGTTCCTCCTCAATGGAGTATTGCCTCCTCTCCCTATCACGCGTCTGCCTCTTCCTCCCTCTGGCAGGGCCATATGGGCCCTCATCAGAGGGGCTTCAAGGTTGTAGGGACTCCTCTTCCACACCACCACCAGCAGCAGCAACAGCAGGATCATTATCATCATCATCAGCAGCAGCAGCAGCAGCAGCATCACCAGCAGGATCATAATCATCATCATCAGCAGCAGCAGCAGCAGGATCATCATCAGCAGCAGCAGCACCAGCAGCACCAGCAGCACCAGCAGCACCAGCAGCACCAGGATCAGCAGCAGCAGAGTAAGCACCAGGAGCCCCAGCAGGACCAGGAGCACTAGCAGGACCAGCAGGACCAGCAGCACCAGCAGGACCAGCAGGACCAGCAGGACGAGCAAGACCAGGAGCACGAGCAGGACAAGCAGGACGAGCAAGTCCAGGAGCACGAGCAGGACCAGCAGGACCAGCAGTACGAGGAGCAGCTTCAGCAAAGTAGGCACCAGCAGAAGCACCACCGCCAGGAGCAGCATCAGCAGAGTAAGCACGAGCAGAAGCACCACCGCCAGAAGCAGCATCAGCAGAGTAAGCACGAGCAGAAGCACCACCGCCATAAGCATCATCATCAGCTCCTCCAGAAGCAGAAGCAGCAGAAGCTCCAGCTGCAGAAGAGTGAGCCCGTGCTGCAGAAGCCCCAGCAGAAGCAGAGTGAGGGCCAGGGGGCGGGAGGGTGGCCCTGTCCCTCTTGCCAGGGCTGGCAGCAGATGGCTGAGGGTTTCTCTTCTTTGCCATGGTTGTGGGGTTGCTGGCTGGCAGGGAGGATGGCAGGCAGGCAGGCACCAAGGCTGGAAGGCAGGCTGACAGGCAGGCTGGCAGGAAGCCTGACAGGAAGGCTAGCAGGCAGGCAGGCACCAAGGCTGGCAGGCAGGCAGGCACCAAGTCTGGCAGACAGCAAGGCTGGCAGGGAGGCTGGCAGGCAGACAGACAGCAAGGCTGGCAGGGAGGCTGGCAGGATGGCAGGCAGCAAGGCAGGCAGCAAGGCTGGCAGCAAGGCATGCAGGCAGGGCAGGCTGGCAAGGCACTCGATGTGTCTGGATGCAGGTCTTTCCTCTGAATGGTGACCTGCTTCCGAGCTGCTTCCCTTTATATCCGCGGGGCTGACGCAATAAATCCCCCCCCGCATGTGCAGTGTTCACTCTGTATCCGCTAGGCTTCCGCTGTGCATCCGCTAGGCTTCCGCTCTGCATCCGCTTCATCCGCTGTGCATCCGCTCTGCATCCGCTCTGCATCCGCTCTTTCCGTTCCGCGTCCACTTTGCTATGGTCCCCCGGAAGCCTAGGGGATGCGCCATCCGCTCCCATCCGCTTCCATCCGCTAGGCTTCCGTTCCGCATCTGCTTTCCATCTGCTCTGCGTCCTCCCCCCGTCCGTTCCTTTCCGTGTTATCCACTCTGGTTATGCAAATTTTTGTCCCTTTTGAGAGCGGATAACAATGGATGGAACATTTTTCTCGTCTGCTGTGTCCTTTTTACAAACGTTTTGCATCCGTTGGGCAGTGTGACAGGGCCTTAAATGATATTGTTTATTACAAAAATTTCAGGATTAGAAATTTAGGGGAGATCAAGCATTATTTGGGCCTTGGTATAGTGAAAACAAATAAAGTTTTTAAAATTTCACAAGCCAAGAAGATTAGCCAATTATTAAAACCTATAACATAGAACATTGTAAATCTGGTAAGACACCAATGAGTAAGGAATTTACACATAGTGATATCAAAAGTCCTATGTTTGATAAGGAAATATATCAATCCTTAATTGGTAGTTGATCATATCTGGGTAATGTAAACCAATTGGCTAGGTATAACGCTGAACCTAATGAAAGGCATTGGAAGCAGCTAAGCAAATAATTAAGTTTTTAAAACACACAATCCATTATTCATTATATTTGGAACCAAGTAATGAATTAGTGTTAACTGCATATGCTGATGCAAGTTTTGCTTCTGATATAATGACTCATAAGTCAACATCAGGTATCGTAGTAATGTTGGGTAATGCTTTAATAGGATGGCAGTCTATTAGGCAACAACATATTAGTTTATCCACCATGGAAGCAGAATTCTCATGTTTATCATTAATGTGTACAGAACTGATATATTATTAACAATTGTTGAAGGATATTGGAATTACTGTACATGATCCATTTATTGTTTATGAAGACAATCAATCTGCAATTAGTATGGCGACTAATTTAGTTGTTAAAACAAGCTCTAAACGTACTGATTTGAGATATTTAAACATTAGACAGTGTGTTCAAAATAAATTAGTTCGGTTAGAATACTGCATGACTGAACATAATATTGCAGATCATTTCATGAAAGCTCAAGGTGCAATTAAGCATAAAGAGTGTTGTGAGAATTATAGTTTAAAGATGTAATGTATTATATATTGACCTACTCAAAGGGGAGAATGTTAGAAATCTGTCCACCAATTAATTGGGTTGGCAATATATAAACCAACAATGCATGTTTATAGCTTTAAAATAAAATCACTGTATTGATTTATACTATACTATTCCGACTGGTTGATTATATTGCAAATGACCATAACAGGGAGCTAGAGATCATAGCTTGCTCTCTCTGACATTCTGTTTCTCTGACATTCTGTTGCTGTCTAAGGTTCTCTATTGTATTTATGCTCTGCTTATACTTTGATATCTTTATTTACTGTAAATAACAAAGGCAACCAGTAAGAAGACTTTGTAATTGGATATTCTTTGGACTGTGAAACGTATATAACCTGGACCGTTTATTGGACTGTGCTATTTCTTAAAGTAAACTTTAACTCACTTTAATGTGTCTCTGTGTGGCTGAATAATTATTTATAACTACTCTCCTAAACGTTTCCATGTGCATATCCTTGTTACTCAAGGGTTATTCTGTACTTATCATAACAGTGGTCTCCATAATTCTCAAATGGAAGAAACTTGGTACAACCAGGATTCTTTCAAGAGCTGGTTGCCAGGTCAAACTGAGCAATTGTGGGAGAAGGGCCTTTGTAAGAGAAGTGACCAAGAACCCGATGGTCACTCTGATTGAGCTCCATAAATCCTGTATGGAAATGAGACAGAAGGACAATCATCACTGCAGCTCTCCACCGATCTGGGCTTTATGGCAGAGTGGCCAGGATTTGCAAGGTAGAATGGCAGAAAATTCCCCAACCCAAGTGTGCAAAACTTGTTGTATCGTATCTAAAAAGACTTGAGACTGTAATTGCTGTTGAAGGTGCTTCAACAAAGTATTGAGTAAAGGGTCTGAATGCAATGTGATGTTTCAGTTTTTTCTTTTGAATAAATTTGGAGACATTTCTAAAATTCCTCTTTGTCATTATGGGGTACTGAGTGTAGATTAATGAGGGCAAAAATGAATGTCAACAACTGTACAATCAGGCTGCAGCATAACAAAATTGACAAAAGTGAAGGGGATCTGAATACTTCCTGAATTGTGTGTCTGTGTGTGCACGCGCGTGCGTACATGTGTGTGTGTGTGTGTGTGTGTGTGTGTGTGTAAAAACATTCTCCAGTGGCTCAGAGGTGGCACACTTGCCTCACAATCAGGAGGCTGCGAGTTCGATCTGAGGTAGAGGTTAATATTTGGAATAGATTCTCCTGCTCAAGCAGGGAGTTGAACTAGATGACCTCCAAGGTCTTCCAACTCTGTTATTCTATGAAAATATATAAATAACAAGCTTCCTTTATTTTGGGGGATCTTGTAGAGTTGCAATACTTGCTGTCCAGGCTGGCATGAGACCTGTAGGCCTTGGGTTAGACAAACCTGAGCTACGGTTCTTGTGTGTTTTCCATAATAAAGTGACAAGCAATTATTTTGTTTCACTTCAGCAAGGGAATATGGAAGCTCTGAGGCCTCGGGTTGCCCACCCTTTGTTTTAGGAATGATTGGGCTTATGTCAGAGGAACTAAATATGTGCAGTTCCTTACAAGAGGTTGTTCATCACAAAATGTTGAGAAATTATACCACAATTGGGGGTAACCATGGAGAAGGTTATCCCAGTAAACCAGCACATATTCAAGGGTCTTTTCCTCTCTAGAAACCATGACAGTCTTAGGTATATACAGGATATGGTTCCCATTTTTTTCTGGGATTAAAACAGCAGTGAAAAAATACAATGCAAATTGAATTATTTTGGTCAGTCCAAAATGTCAAATCACAAATGCAAAATCCTTTCTTTGTGAGAATAACTATGATGATATTTTTCATTATTCCTCTGTTTCCCCTCTGATACAGCAAGAGGGGGAGGAGCATGGATATTATCTTCCCCCAGTAGTTATTTCAAAGGCGAAAGGCTCATTAACTGTAGAGATGGAGTTGGCATTGTTTTTCCAATACTTTGTCAGGTATCCTTAAGCACCAGGTAAGGGAGAAAAGGCAATATAGTAGCAGATTTGACAAGCCCGGACTGTATTTGCCAAGTAATTGTCCTCCCACAATATAATTGCTAGCTCCTGATTTTGCAAAGCACCATGCCTAGCTAGAAGCAGCTGGAAAAAGAATTTTGCAGACACAGAGAAGGGTCTTTTTTGCTTCAATTGCGTCTCCACAGCAAGCCTCCTTCAATCTCTTAAGGGAAAATTGTTACAATCAGGCAACCAGACAGAGAAAAGTGCACTTAGGTCTCATGCTGGAATTTGAAATAGTCTTCCCTGGCTTCTAATGGAGCGATTCTCCAACTGTTCCATGATTATCAAGAACAATCGTAGCATAGGGATGCTTGGAATATTTGTGACCTTTTTACGATTGTGATGAAAATGCAAGCTGTTTCCCTCAGAGAGCATTTGTTTATTTGTTTGTCTGTTTGTATATAACCCAATTTATACTCCTGACATCTATTTCTATTTCTTATCTCCAGGGTGAGTCCAATGTTGCAACAATATAATTTTGTATTATCAAAGTAATTACATTCATAATGTCTTCTGCTCCATAAGGGAAGCCTGATCAAATATGGTGCTGGCTCAAGCAGAGGGGAAGAGACAATTGGGTGTCCACTCTAGTAGCTCTTTGGGGGTTCTAGACTCTTTCTATGAACTTGGAGAGTTAATACAGCAAGGCATACTTTATTCTCTCTTCTCTTGAAGGCCCTGGACCTCAAGAAGCAGGCCAGAACTAGGGGAGAACTATTGGCTAATTGGTTCAATCATTTCACAGTTTGTTAACAGCACTGATTCAAGCTCATTTAGGTATATGTATCAGTTATAAAGAAAAGGGCCACAAAGGATATTTCCAGCTCTTCCCCTTCTTCCTCTTCCTCCACCTGCCTATCTCATCAACAAGTCTCAAATTTTTATTTTCCTATTAATGAAAGAACTCTAGGGCAGGCAAGAACCTGAGTGACAAAACTGTTCTTCATTTTCTCCTTTTTCTGACAGCTTCCCAACCAGGAAACATTGTCAAACAGGTGGGGTGTCTAGGGCCACAATGTCACCCAAGCTTCTTATTTTGTGATAATCAAAACCCATCTCTAATCACTGTCACTGCAATTTGGTGGGACAATTTCTCAATGTTTTGTGACAGGGAAACACTGTCTCCAAATCTCCAAACACAAACCTCCAAAGCTGTTGGTATTCTGCAGTGAGAGAAAATGCCTGGTTGGAAATTTAAAAATGCAGCCAGTCACCTAAGTTTAAACTAATCCCACAAGTGTGAGCAATAATGTCTTTGGGGCCCACAACCAATAAGTTATGGAGGGTTTCCGAAAATTGTTCTTTTTTCCTTCTGGACTTTCCTGGCCATGTGTCTTCAAAGGCAGCATGAATCTGTTCAACTTGAGTAGCAGGTATGGGGCATAAGTTTTTATTTGCACTGAGAGACACAGATGGAAAACTAAGAAAGTGGTATCTGATCTCCTCAATGACCAGCACTTTAGTGCATGCTGTTATATATGGGTATAAAATTCTTCTAGTATTATATCAATATAGCAGTCATACAGTTTGCTAGTTTTGTCAAGAAACTGAGCCATCCGTCTTTTGCAAGAGGCTCTTATTGATCTCCATTGTGTAATCCATTTTAACAATATGATGAATTGCTACATTCTCAGAAACTCTTAGAATTAACAATCTAAAGGTTGAAATCATTGGATGCCTATTGCTGGAGCTTTTGGGGATCTTATGCTTGTTTACTTTGAAATCAGTCCCATTGTTCTCAATAGAGTTTATTTCTAGGTAAATTTGTAGCCTTGTTTTCTCATATGCCTCATTGTGCAAGTTTACTTGGAGAAACTGAGTAAGTGGTAGTGTAATTCAGGAAAGGTCATGACAGAAATAATTTAAGATAGCTATTCATAATTTAATTTGCATATAAGTAAAATTCTCACATTTCCTTGGGCCACATGTTCCCCATGGAAATAATTCAGGAAAGGCTGTTTAATTTGTTTTTCCTGAAGATGTAAGAGATATGTCCTGAATTTATTGTTCTGTGAGTGAATGTTGACACTTAAGATTTACATGGATGCATTTAACTTATAACTTCCCCTCCTCGCTAATATCCATCTACCCACCCATCCACCCACTCACCCATTCACCCATTCATCCATCCACCCATCCATCTCCAATTGAAATTGTAATCACATCTCCTTTTTAATTTTAATACATAGGAAATCATAACATTTTTAAAGAATAAAACATCAAATTTACATATGTACCATATGTACATATGAAACTAAATGGGATAATATGCATGTGTACCCTGCACCATTTCAGACTTCCATCATAATAACCCTTTTTAAACTTTTTCTGAAGTCTCCAATAAATATGAAAGAAATGTTTTCTTGAATCCAGATCATTTAAAATTGTAAGAAACTTTTCAATAATTTAAGAGTTTTAGCCATTGACTAAAACTATATTATAATAACCTATATTAATAGGTTATTATATTAATATTACTCTATTAATAACCTATACTATAATAACCTATATTAATATAGGTTATTACAACTCTTTATTCCAAAGTTCTTGCAAATAATTACAATTATTTAACTCACTCGAAACTCTTTAACTGTCAATAAAAAGTACTGTAGATTTTCAAATAATCCAAACACATTTCTGTTCTGATTTTTTTTTAAAATTCAGACATTTTGCATGCTGGTAATGCTCCTGGGCTAAATCATGAAATCAGAAACTTTTCTAACTGAATATATTATCATTTTATAACATGACACAATTCAGTATCCTCTTACAATAACTAGAAAGTTCTCAAACATTAAGTCTCTATTCGCCCATGAATTACAAATGTATTTGAAAATTTTTATAATTATATATAAATCTATCTTGCAAAAAAGGCTGAAAAGGGAAAGATATATTTCCATTCCAATATCTTTGAAATATGCTGTCAGGGCTCCAACAAATCCACCCTCATTCAAATCAAAAGTATCTAGCCACATCTCAGAGAAAAGTAAATTGGTTTATTAGAAGTTGCCATGTTGGTGCATGGCTGGCTGCAGCCGATACTAAATACATTTCATACATTTCCCCCTTGACCCTGGTCTTTCCCCCACCCCCTGGATGTGACTTCCAATAGGACACATCCATCTCCAAGAATCATCCATCATGCTCTCCAATAACCTTTCTTATGCTCCAACAATTTTGGGCTGCCAAGGTGATTATCTAGACATTTCAAGAATGCCTTGTTTCAAGAATGCCTTGTTCAAGAATGCCTTGTTCAAGAATGCCACTCCCTTTTTCTGGCAGCTAAAAAGACCAAAGGAGTATCTTTTTAGTTGACATATGCCTTACATCTTTTAATTTTGAAAAATGCAATAAAATTGATTAAGAAAGGCCTCAAGATTTCCTAGGGGCCATATAATAGCCTTCTAATTCTGTCCATAGAGCACAATGTTCATACCTGATTATCATATGACAATTGCAGTTTAGAAAAAGAAAATCCAGGGATGTAGGGTTCTTATGATATTTCTACACCTACAATGATCAGAACTGTACAAACTATGATATTCCTTGTGGCACTCAATGGAAGAAAAGTTGGGCTTTGAAGAAACAGGGTTGGGATTAATGCTTTTCAACTTTGGTGTGGGAGAAGATTAATACCCTGGGCAGCCAAGAAAACAAACACCTGGCTCATCAACCAAATTCTTAATTGAGAAACCAAAAAAATAGGTTCCAACAATTCTACTTGGGAGACATTATGTAAGAACCTAACTCTCTAGAAAAATATTTAATGCTTGAATGTAATTTGAAAATTCTGATGAGCAATGTGATATATATGTATATAACTTATATTGCCTTAATAGCAATATAAGTGCTATTAAGATTATTAATATAATAATAATCAGTGCTAATTTCCAATCTTTCGGTAGTCGTCTTATTTCCTGAAATGTTAACATACAGCTAGATACAGATCATGCAAAATCATATGGGAAGTTATGTTACTTTAAAAAAATAATAATTTGTTCCTCATTCAGCTTGATTTAGGATTATAAAACATGGATAATAGGAGAAGTTGAAATTATATTACTTAGCTGCTGCTGTTTCAACAGGGAGGCTCTCAATATCTTGTTTTATGAATTTCAAAGAATATTCTACATGGAATACTTAAAGGGAATTAAGTTCCACTTTAAAACACATGAAAAGTTTATATAGTTCTGGGATACATTATTTTGTATAGAGATTTTAAAAAAAAATATTTAAATCTATTTCCAAAACTTTCTTTTCCAAATTTTTAAAAATTATTTTTCCATGAAGCATGTGCAATAACATCTTTTCCCCATTCCATTGCGGTTTGCCAAGATATGTGCAAGGTATGATTTTATGTCAGAGGCAGCCAAAACTGCAAAATGATGACTGAGATCATATGATCATTTTTTCATTCATTTTCTTTACAGTCTCAGGGCAACAAAACATAAAGTCTCTTCAGGTGTTTTAAATGTATTCTTTTATTGCTTTGTAAAATAATGGCAAAATGGGGGGGGGGGGACACCAAAAACAAGAATACAAAAACAGACACTGTCAAGGAAATAAAAACTATATAGAAAGTGCTTTTTAAAAAATAAAGTGAAAAAATAAAGAAAAGAAAAGAAAAGAAAAGAAAAGAAAAGAAAAGAAAAGAAAAGAAAAGAAAAGAAAAGAAAAGAAGGCCATAATATATTAATTTAGCATTTAGTTGCAATTTTGTATATAGCTGTCCAATAGAATTATTGTTGAAGTTCATATATGCTTCCAAGATATTTATATAACTACCATACCGTTAACCTACTATATTTTGTAAAATGAGTGTCATATTTCCAAAAATGTTTTTTCAAAAGGCAACTGGATTTTCTTTGTTTTTCCTTGCAGACATTTTACCTCTCATCCAGAGAGGTCACAGAGAGGATACAGAGAGCCCATATTTCTTGTCAAATTATCAAATTCCAAACACTTTATATATAGTTCAGGAGAATAGTGTGATTTGAAAAAATTAGCTTATAGAAATAGCACTTAGACTTATATACCGCTTTATAGTGCTTTCCAGCCCTCTCTAAGCGGTTTACAGAATCAGCATTATTGCCCCCAACAATCTGCATCTTCATTTCACCCACCTCAGAAGGATGGAAGACTGAGTCAACCTTTAGCCTGGTGGGATTTGAACTGCCAAATTGTAAGCAGCTGGCTGCAGAGGTAGCTTGCAGTACTGCACTCTAACCACTGTGCCACAGAGGCTCCCTCTGTGTCTCACAACTACATTTAAGCCTCACACAGCACCAATGGTTGGAAACAGGATGTAAAATGGAGAGAAACACTTGCCATCTGTTGGTTAACGCGATGCATCCGTTCTATACTCACTGTGTCTGTTTTTCATACTCTCTATCCATCCAGCATCCATCTACTGAGATTTCATCTGCTCAAAAAGTTTTGAACTGCACAAAACTTTTTGAATGGATAAAGTATCCAACGCATCCATTATACATCCACTACGCATATGGGGAACATCCGTTATATGTCCGTCGTCATCCGTTACGTGTCCGCTCTATCCGCTAGGCATCCGCTGTGCATCCGCACAACTCACATCCGCTCCAGCAGAAAACGGACACAGGGAGGAAGTGAAATGGACGCAGAATGGACATGCAGCGTTAGTAGCATGGACATAGAAAGGATGAAAGTGGATGCAGCTCGCATACAAAGCATTAAAATGGAAAAAACATTCATATAGGGATGTCTCTCGGATATTTAGGATGTCTGCAGGATGTCTAGAGGATGCAAAAGGACACCTAGCGGAAAACCTATGTTTCCTATAAAAAGGGGGAGAAATCACCTGAATCTCACTTTCAGTCCAGCTGCCCTGCTGTGCAGACCTCTTCAGCCTTCATCTTGCTCTTGCTCTTCCACAGCATCCAATCATCTCCACCAGGGATCATCGCACACTCCTTTTGGTAGCCGCCATCATTCTACAACAGTGCAAAGCCCTCTACAGGCTCTTTCACCTGTTCTACGGGAGGAAAAGGAGGTGTCCAAGAAGTGTCTGGGTCCGAAGATGGATCGCGAGAAGAGCCGAGTACGGACTGTATAACAAGATGATGGTGGAGCTGAGGAACGAAGACACTCGTGCATTCCAGAACTTCATGAGGATGCCACCAGCCATGTTTGATGAAGTTGTTCAGCGGCTGAGACCCAGGTTGACCAAGGCAAACACCAACTTCTGGCCCAGCCTGGACCCTGGGCTGAAGGTGGCACTGACTCTGCGCCACCTGGCCTCTGGGACCACGTACAGGAGCATAAAGTACGCATGGAGGGTGCCACACAACACCATCAGCATTGTGGCCCGAGAAGTGGTGTAGGCCATCATCGAAGAATACAAGGAGGAGCTCCTCCAGTGCCCCTCCACTGAAGAAGGCTGGAAGAAAGTTGCAGAGCAATGGTATCAGAGGTGGAACTTCCCCCACACCTTTGGAGCCATAGATGGGAAGCACATGGCCTGCAAAGCTCCAGCCAACTCAGGGTCCACTTATTTCAACTACAAGAGCTTCTTCAGTATCATCCTCTTTGCCATGGTTGATGCTGACTACAAGTTCATCTACATCGATGCTTCAGGCAATGGGTCAGCTTCAGATGGCCAGGTATACAACACAAGTGACCTCAAGGATGGGCTGGAATGCAACCTCATCATGGGTTTTCCAGATCCAGACCCCCTACCCAATGACACACAAGATGTGCCCTACTTCATCATTGGTGATGACGCCTTCTCCCTCAGAACCTACCTCATGAAGCCCTACACTTCCAGATGCCTCGCCCATGAAGAGAGGATCTTCAACTACAGGCTGTTCAGGACAAGGCGGGTGGTGGAGAACGCCTTTGGCATCCTGGCCAACAGGTTCCAGGTACTTCTCACCACCATGCAGCATCACCCAGAGACTGTGAGGAGCATTGTGGAAGCTTGCTGCATCCTGCACAATCTCATGCACACCCACTACCCAGTGTTGCAGAACAGACTTGTCGACCGTCAACAAGGGAAAGGGGACATGGAGCCTGGTGAATGGAGGCAAGGACGAAACCTGGTAGACACTGTGGATGTACAAGGCCCCAACAGAGCTTCATGTGAAGGGAAGAAGCAGCGCAACCTCCTGAGACACTGGTGCAACTCCCTAGCTGGAGCAGTGGAATGGCAAGACAGGATGATAGATGATTAATGGATGCTTCCTTGAGGCTGTCGCATAACACTGATGAGATTGTGCCATGTATGTTGAGTGGTCCTTCAATGAATAGAGCATAAATAAAGAGCTTTGTTTATTTTAAAATGTGTTGATCAATGAATAAATTGTTATTGATAATAAAAGTCCATATGTGTGGCAGCTGGGATGATGGGCCATACAGTCCCACTATGCTTGCACTGGAGGTTTATCTATCCCACAACTATCCTTATCTATCCCACAAGCATGCAAAGGCTTAACCATTTTTTCAAAGTTTTCACCAACACTTTATTAAGTAAAAAAAAATGAACCAAGTGTCTTAAGCAAAGATAACCTTTATTAACTTTCTTAGGTAAACTTTATGACTTTATTAAATAAGCAAAATGAACCAAGTAAACTGTCTTAAGTGTGTTTAACAAAGATAACCTTTATTAACTTTCTTTGGTAAACTTTATGACTTTATTAAAAAAGCAAAATGAACCAAGTAAAGTGTCTTTAGCAAAGATAAACTTGACAAGTAAACAACTCAGTCTCTGACACTATTCTCAGTCACTCTGAGTCATGTCCATGGTCTCAACTGTTAAGCGGGCAGGGACTGTGGAGGTGGCTGTGGCTTGAGTGCTGGTCTGAGGCACCATTGGGGTGCTTGGCCCTGAGGGTACAAGGGGATGGTGTGTTCAGGAAGCTGTCCTAAAGCTGCCTCAGTCCCATGAGGTTGAGAGGCCCCTCATCAAGGACTTGAGATGTCAGGCCCAATACTGATGACAGATTGTCCATTGATAGGCTTGGCTGTGGGGTGGAGGAAGGAGGAGTGTAGTGGGGCTGTCTGGTCTGCAGCTGGGTGAGGAGTGGCATCTGTGGCGTGCGATGAACCTGGGCTGCAGCTGGGCCTTGAGTGTTGTGCAGAAGTGCTGTTATCTTCTGCTTCATCACCTGGTATTGGGCCTCGGGCAGGTCCCTCAGGGTCTGACTCACATAGGTGATGAAGGTGTTCTGGCCCAAGGATGCTCTGTCCAAGTGGACCACCTGAGAGAGAAGTTCTGTGCTGGTCTTCATTGTGTCCCTGATTTCCAACAGCACACTGTGGTTCTGGCCCTCCAGTCTGCCTCTCTGCCTGCATCCTCTGGAGCTGGGGCTGGGGCTGGGGGTAGGTTGGCCTCTGGTGGCTGTGCTTCTTCCTCCATTTGTGACAGCAGGGCATCATCCCCCACAGGATCCTCCAAGTCTGCCGGCATGGGGAGTGCAGCTGTCGGCGGGGTAGCTGACTCCTGGCTGGAAGAGGACTGGCTGTCTGTGGGTGTCTGAGGGAGAGGGGTGTCAAAGGGACTGCTCCTCGGTGGCGGATCTCACCCTCCAGGTACATCTCCCAGTCAGTGAGCTTGACAGCAGCCTGCCCGGATTTCTTGAGGTGTAGCTTGCCATACCAGGTGTGCATGTGCTTCCACCATCCCAGGAGTACTTCTGCAGTGTACCCCAGGCTCTCTGCCTTGCCTCTCCAAGCTGCCTGCTTCTTCTTGGTGTCATGATAGAGTCTGTGGCCCTTTCTCCAGAGGTTCTCGTTCTCCCTCAGCCATTCTAGCACCTCATCCTCATGCTCCTCGGAAAGGGTGTACTGTTTCCTCTGTCCCTTCTCCTTCCCTTGCCTCTTCCTCCCTCTGGCAGGGGCTTCAGCAGGGCCTTCAGGGGCTTGAGCAGCAGGGCCTTCAGGGGCTTCAGCAGCAGGGCCTTCAGGGGCTTCAGCAGCAGGGCCTTCAGCAGCAGGGCTTTGAGGGCCTTGGGGCTGGTCCACCACAGCAGCAACAGCAGCAGCTTCAGAGTCAGTGCCAGGGGGTGGGATGCTGGTTCTGGCCTTCTTGCCAGGGCTGGAACGAGTAGGCACCGGCTTCCTCTTCTTGCCTGACTGACGAACCATGGTGTTCCTGCTAGATGTATGTGGTAGCACGTCTTTCCCCTGTATGCTGACTGCATGCGTGCTGCATCCTTTTATATCCGTGGAGCTGATGTAATTCATACTCCCCGCATGCGCAGTGAACACTTTGCATCTGCTATACATCCACACGGCATCTGCTTTGTTTCCTATAGGCATCCGTGATGCATCCGCTTCATCCGCTATGCATCCATCCCTTCTGCTATGCGCAATTCTCCCCCAGAACCCCTTCGGAGGTGTCATCCGCTTCCATCTGCTGTCATCCGGTAGGTTTCCTATGAGCATCCACTTAACATCCCCGCTACATACTACCCACGTCCGTTCTTTTCTGTTCTATTCCATTCTGTTTATGCAAATTTTCACCACTTTTTGGAGCAGATAACAACGGATGGAGTCACGCCCAAAATTTTGCTTGTCTGCTGTGTCCTTTATGCATACGTTTTGCATCCGTCGGCCAGTAGGACTTAGCCTTAAGTAAAAGGTTCTTGCAGCATGAAAAAGTTTGAAACCTCTTGACTTAAATCATTGCAATTGAATCAAAGAGCATTTCCATCTCTGATGAGGCTTCTGGAAGCTTGCCCCTGAGTCAACTAACTTCAAAACTGAATTAGTCCAGAAGAAATGCAACAAAAGTAGATTTCCTCTGTAGCTATAAGGTGAGCAATTCCCTACTGATGTAAATTTCCACTTACTCCTACTTTCTTCCTCTCACCTTTCCTTTTGAAACAAAAGGGCTTTGCTGTGATCCTCTCATTACTGTGTGGCCATACTTAGGAGAGACTTTTCTACACCTTTCAAAGTGGCCCAATGATGGATCATCAAAAAAACAAACACATTATGCAAAGAACCAATTCTCTGGATAGAATCTAGTGCTAGGAAAGGTTGAAAAAGGAAGGGAGGAAGGAAGGAAGGAAGGGAGGGAGGGAGGGAGGGAGGGAGGGAGGGAGGGAGGAAGGAAGGAAGGAAGGACAATAACCAGCAACAAGATGGATGGATTCAGCTACAGTGGCAATGAACTAGAAGTCTGGAAAGACCAGGTTAAGGATAGATCATCATGGAGGAAATTGTGGATACTAGGAGTTGAAAAAGATTTGATGGCATTTTAAACAATATATCAACATGGCTCATGGACTATTTTGTTTCTCTGCCTGTTTTTGAGAAAAACAAGTCGCAGCAATAAAAGAACATGGAAGAGGTAGTACAATGGCTACTTACCATTTTATCACAGGATGGGACAACTCGCTATTGTCACCTCACTGCCACTACCTCATCGTGGGAGACCTTGTCTGGCCAACTCACTGTGGGGACAACTCACCACAAGTCTGGGTCTTCCACTCTGATTTCCAAAGCCAGCTCAGCTTATGGGAGGTGAAACTTCCTGCCAACCCGCACTCCTTCTCCAAGGGCTTCCTTACCTTGCTTTCTAGTGCTCTCCCCTTGAAAGGCAGGCTAAGGGAAATCATTGTTCCACACATAAACACATACAAATACACCATTCCGAGTTTGGGGACTTTCTCAGGCCTGGAGAGAAGGACCTCTCCTTTGGCATGTTATGCTGGACTCTTGATGGCTCCTAAGTAGACAGAAGGGCAAGCAGGAATGCAAAAGGGCAAGTCATTCGCGATGGCCATCACTGCAAAGGTTCTTCCTGCTGAAGCACCCAGCCTGAAACAATTACTTCCACTTAGCCTGCAATTTACCATCAGGAGTAAGTTGCCCTATCATCATCCCACTTACCCCTCTTCCCACCTGAGAGCCATCAGAGTCCAATGCAGCACATCAAAGGAGAGATTCTTCACCCCAAGCCCAGGTATGATTGACAGCTTGCCAGATTAGATGTGGATAACAGTCCTCAAACTCGGAATGGTGAATGTGTGTGCAGGCGTGTGTAAAACAATGATTCCTGCTATAGGAAGTTAGCACCCATCCCTCTCCTAGAAAAATGAAATATTCTAGGAAATATTTAAAAGGCAGAATATTTCCCCTAAAAAAAATAGAAACTCAGAAGTAGAAACTCACCTCAGAAGAAAAAGCTCACCCCCACCTTTGTTAAGGCCTGGGCCAGAATATTTTACATAACAAAGATCTCCAGGTCAAGCTATAGCAATTGCACAAAGCCCTTTTCATTACATCATCATCCAGCAAGGCTCAACCAAGCTGAAGTCAGAACAGCCTACAGAGTTGTCCCTGCATGGCCCCATGTGAGTCTGACAGCCAATGGGATATATTTCTTGCACAGGAACAGGAAACACTATGGTGGGGCACAACAGAGGGTATATAAGGGTCTTTCAGTATCTTGGTCCTTCTCTTTTCCTTCACTCTGAAGCATGTGATTATCCTTTTCAGTTTGGAGCTTCAAGCCATGTGGTCCTATCCACCATTAAGCCATCTTTCCAAACAGCCGCCAGGTTTCCAATGTATATTTCCCCACTTGGAACTGAATCCGGAAGGATAATTCTTCCAACACCTCTTAGCCTATCTTTCATAGGTGTGTGTGTGTGTGTGTGTGTGTGTGTGTGTGTGTGTGTGCTGGAAAGCAAGGTGAGGAAATCTTTGAAGAAGGAAAGCAAACTGACGGGAACTTTCTCCTCCTTTAAGTTGGGCCAGCTTTGGAAACCAGAGTGGAAGGGACGGACATGCTCATGGTGTTGCCCTATGGTGAGTTGGCTGCAGAGAGTTGTCCTAGAACCATTCTATCACCAGCTAAAACATGACCAATAGGCCCAAGTAGAAGAGAAGCAGATATGGGCGGTCTAATATTTATTTATTTATCACATCTTTTGGCCACCCAACTTACAAAAACAATAACACATTGAGAAGAAATGAGCTGCTGCACAGGAGGGGCTTAAATTTACAAAGTCCAAATTGTTTATACTATTGAGTTAGAAGATACCTAAGTGTTTATTCTATACCCCCCATTCTCAATTTAACCACTTTGTTTATTATTAATATACTGTGGGAAAATTATTTGTTTTATTTCCTTTCCAGCCCTAACTGAAACTAATAACAGAAAGTAAAGTGTTAAAAAGGAGGGGAAGAGAATCATTACTTTCTGGGAAGAATATATTATTATTGTTGTTATTGTTGCTCTTCTTCAAAGGCAAAAAGGAGAGCATAATTGTGTTCCCTGTTGTCTGGTTTTGAATTAACTGCTCAGGCAGAAGTGCTTGGAAAGGAGGCAGAGAGGGAGAAAGAGCCGTAACCCTTCATTCATGTTGTGTTTTATGTCTCAGACATTTGGAAGTGTGCCTGTGTTTAATCTAAGCCATTTCATTTTATACCCACCTGCTGCTTAGACATACTCTAGGAGCAATGTAATCACAAGAATATAGCCTCCATAGAGAACTCTGTGTGAAATCAACGGACTGAATTCATTAGTTACCTTCACACCCACTGATCCATGCAGGCACCTTGAAGCTCTGCTGTGATGGTTTAATGGCTGGCTTGTAACTCCACACAGCTTTTCCTGCAATCGCTGGAAGAGAGCATCATTAGCATTTTCAAAGCCTCAGTCAATCTAGTTGTTTGGCACAAGAAAGCTGTTAGTCCCTCAGCACTTTCTTTAATTTTATGGAGAATTATCTTAGGCAATACCTGTTACAAACTACTCACTCCTAACACAGAATGAAGCAGCTTCTCTATAGATCATGGTATGAAGATAAAGCAGTGTCATTGGAAGACTGAAGGCAATTTGGAGGAATTTCCCAAGAGTAAGTGTGGTTAAGAACACTGCTAGACTCCCAATTATTGAATATTTTCAAGCAGGCTAGATGACTCCTTTTGGACACAATTTAGTGGATTCCTAAACAAAGTTCTAGGTAACCTATAAGGTCCCATCCAACTTATCATTTTATCGTTCTGTGCTTATTCAGGAGTCAATGGAGCTAGTTCAATGATAATCATTTGAGGAGCCAGGATGCTAAACAGGTGTTGCTACATTACACACATTCATTATAGGGCTTGAATATTCTGCTCTTGTGTGTGTGTATTGCATGTGTGGTATGGTGGGGGGGGGGTGAGAGAGAGAGGGAGGGAAGGGGGAGAGAGAGATTTTCTTTGTGAATTATTTTGTTTTGGGGATTGAATTATAGGTAAGTGCTTCAAAACAGCAGGGGTCAACAAGGTTTATGACACCAGTTAAACTGTCAAAAATGTATAAAAGAGTATCAAACCAATGTTAGAAGTATGAAAAGACAGAGAGAGCTTTATCTCATGGATGGTAAGGCCTGTGAAAAGATCTTTTGGGGTGCAAATTCATTCAATGATGCCAAAGTTTTTGCAGATTAATATTAAAATGCAATTGGAATTTTTTTTGTTTCACTTTATGGATAATGAACTAGAAAAGAAAAATGGGAAACTAATATTGTATATGGTAACTTCAGGAAAATTATTGTATGTACAAAGGTGGAATCAAAATGAAATGCCCACAGTAGAAGATTGGATTATAAAATTGCAGGAGCTTACAAGAAATGGCAGAGCTGACCAGTTTAGTCAGGAGGAAAATTGTAAACACTTAAAAAAAAAAAAAAAAAGGATTGAAGCCTTAAACTGACTTTTCATTGAAAGAAGAAAAGACTGAATTGATGATATATGGATTTGGGGACTAAAAAGAGTCAAAGAGGAAAGAGGAAAGAATAAGATGCAATTACTCAATAGAAAGAAATATGGAAGTCTCAAAAGTCTATGATTTCTTTCTAAATCGTTTTTCTTTTCTTATCTTCTACATTTTTTTTCTTAGCCTTTTTAAAAAAATTGTATACTTTTATTGTACTGAAAAATTCTAATTAAAAAGAGAGAGAAACAGCAAGAAACGGCACCAGTTATTTTCGGCATTCATGGTTGGAAGCAGCTTTGAGGCAGCACAAATATGGTTCAGGACACAGGTGGATCACTTTTGCGCTACCTTTAGTGGGCTAGTTAAGATAGTTAAGCACAATCATAAATAAATCTGTTCAGAAGTAAGACATATTGAGCACAGTTGGGCTTACTCAATGGCAGCTGA
This sequence comes from Laticauda colubrina, assembly GCA_015471245.1. Lineage (NCBI taxonomy): Eukaryota > Metazoa > Chordata > Lepidosauria > Squamata > Elapidae > Laticauda > Laticauda colubrina. The sequence goes on along the minus strand of BLBF01000005.1, from coordinate 53,500,284 downwards.
AGATAAGATGTATCTTAAAATTATAATGCTTTGCATAGTTATTATAGAAAGAAGCTGGAGCACAATAGAAGACTGTCAGCATAAACATACATAGGATTATACTCTTATCCGAACAGAACCTTTCCTTCGCTTGGCACACCTAGAAGTCACTTTATATGCCAATTTAACGTGTTCTGCCTCGCTCCTTCTTTACCACCGAGATTAAATCCATCCTAAAATATCCTAAGAAATTAGTAGCTGCCATCATCTATGACAAGGGCACTGAGCCTCATTCTGTCAGATCGCAGCATTTTCCCCCTCAGCTAAAGTTTTAGACTTTTAAAAGTGTTAGATTTTATCCTGTTTAGAAACTTGACTATGTAGCAGAGCAGATTTGTGGAGTTTTATTTCCAACAGTCACCTCATCTGACTGCTATTGTGGCTGTGTTTTCAGATACGCATATCTTAGTAAGCCTTCCCATTTTCCAGTACATTTAATGTCTCCTGGTCCATGGCAATTTTTTTTTTGACATATTGCATTAGCAAAACAAAGAAAATAAAAGTGATAACTATTTCAGAAGAGATGGGGGACTGTCATTGTTAATTTATTTCAATAGTGCTCACATAAATGTTTTAATTGTAAGAATATAAATATTGTGTAGCAAAAGCAGAGCAAGGAAGACAATAAATTTGGGGGGGGGGAGCATTTTTGGTATACATTCTGTTGAAACTAACATTCGTAATTCAACTTGAACATATCAAGTATGTTTTCAAGCTACAGCGTGTGCCAATGCATGTGTCTCTTTGTTTCTCTTGGCATAATTTATACAGAGAGAATTTTATAGATGCAGATGGTGTTGGTGACTTTCTTGATTTGAGAGCATCTGCACTGAGTTACATTTTAATGTTCTTTGTTGGCTCTCTCAACATGCCTGCAAAATGTAATAAACATGTCCATTTTGGGCCTGTGTTGTATCCATTTATGCTTCACTTAGTACTTAGGTTAATCCATTATCATAAATATTTGGCCTTCCACTTTCATAACCACTAAATCTGAATTCAATTTACAAAAAATGTGAGGAGGGGAGGGAGGGAGGAAGGAAAGAAGGAAGGAAGGAAGGAAGGAAGGAAGGAAGAAAGAAAGAAAGAAAGAAAGAAAGAAAGAAAGAAAGAAAGAAAGGTCCTTAGGATTAAGATCCTAAAGGCCATGTCACACTGCCCAATGGATGCAAAAAGGACACAATGGATGAGCAAAATGTTCCATCCGTTGTTATCCGCTCTCAAAAGGGGCAAAAATTTGCATAAGCAGAGCGGATAACACGGAAAAGAACGGACGTGGGGAGGACGCAGAGCAGATGTATAGAGGATGCAGAGTGGATGTATAGAGGATGCGTAGAGGATGCAGAGCGGATGCGTAGAGGATGCAGAGCGGATGCAGAGCGGATGCATAGAGGATGCATAGAGGATGCAGAGTGGATGCGTAGAGGATGCAGAGCGGATGCAGGGTGGATGCAGAGCGGAGGAGCTGCATCCGCTTTCATCCTTTCTCCATCCGTGCTACTAATACTGCGCGTCGTTCTGCTTCCTCCCTGTGTCCCTTTACCGCTGGAACGGACTTTAGTTGTGCGGATGCACAGCGGATGCCTAGCGGATATAGCAGATGCGTAATGGATGCAGAACGGATGTTCCCCGTATGCCTAGAGGATGCAGAACGGATGCATTGGATACATTTTCCACTCAAAAGTTTTGGGAAGCTCAAAACTTTCTGAGCGGATGAAACATCAATAAATGGATGCTGGACGGATAGAGAGGAAGCAAAACGGAGGCAGTGAGTACATCGTGTTAACCAACGGATGGCAAGCTTTTTTGTCTGTTTTACATCCTCTTTGCATCCGTTGGTGCAGTGTGACATGGGCTTTAGTCTGGTACAATAACTATAGAATGGTGGTATTGCAAGCTCTAAAGCAGTTACTTTAAAAATTGTTACCGGTATTAGTGTTCCTTTGCTTTTATAACTTAAAATACCTGAAAGGTGAAGAAAAATATTGTGAATTTCCTAGGGATCAATACTCTTAATAGAGGGTGAGCTCATGGCCCTCATTTGCAATAAAGGCAACTCATGGAACATTCTTTTTTCATAGGCCATTATGAGATGAGTTCACTTTCTGATTTGGGTGATTTGTTGATCACCTGACTTTATGCAATTTCGTAGATTTTAAAAAATGCCCAACTTCAAATGACTCTTGATACTTTACATTATAAAAAAGTTACACCAATAAAAGAAAGAATGAAGAGATATGCATTAGATCAGGGCTGTCAAATTCCCGGCCCACTGACTAGAGGAGTCACATGCTGGCCACGCCCATGCCCGGTTCAGCAAAGGGGAGGAAATCCCGGAGCATCACGCGTTGCCACTGTGATGACATGAGTTTGACACCCCTGCATTAGACAAAAGAGAAAAATCTTACAGAGACTGTTCTGTATATAGAATAGTAGACTCCTAATACAGGATTCTGATTGGCTAAAAAACCTAAATGGGGATTGGTTCAATAGGAACCAATCCTCGAAGCTGCTCAAAAGGCGGCAAAACTAAATACCTGTCATTGGCTACAAGCCGGCAGGCAAATCCCTATAAAAAGGCTGCCGCGGCTTGAGCCAATGTTCCATTTTTCAACTGCTGTATATAATAAAGACTTTGTTGTTGGAACCCGGTCTACCTTGCGTTTTCCGGACGGAACACTGGCGACGAAGGTGGGATCGTCCTAAACGCGAGACTGAGCACGCGGCGACAAATAAAACTAAACGAAGAACAATGGCTAGAAATAACGCGCCACCCACACCCTTCAATCCCAATGAAGAGGATTGGGAATCCTACGTAGACCGTTTCCAGATGTATTTGGAAAGTAACAAGATGGAAGAGATCTCAGACCAGCGTAAGAGAGCTGTTTTCTTGACACACTGCGGGCCCACAATCTTCAAAATGGCCAATGGCTTTGGCGAAGCCCCGAGATGTGAAACAATTGACTTGGCCAGACCTCCAAAGACTCACTATGCACCGGTGGTGTCAAACCTTATCAAGCGGCACGAATTTTACCGAAGAGACCAGAAAGAAGGCGAGACCATTGCTGATTTTGTGTCAGCCCTCCGACAAATAGGGGGAGCGTGCTAATTTCTAAATTTAGATGAAGCGATGCGGGATCGAGTAATACTGGTTTTAAAAGACTCTAATGTACAGAGCAAGCTGCTAAATAAACCCAATATAACCGTAGCCGAAGCCATCGCAGAAGCCACAGCCGCTGAAGCCGCGAAAAAATCGGCAGTCAAAATGAAACAGATGAACACGAACAACGACGAAACGAGCCTGGCCAGAGGGAAGAAACAATTTCCCACCACCACTCACCATGAGGATTTTCACGAGACGTCAGAATCCGGGGAGGAAGACGACATAGTCCACCGCCTATACGCCAACAAGAAAGGGCACGAAAAAAGGAATTGGTGGGAATGCGCTGGCTGCGGAGGAAACCATCCTTGGGCCGATTGCAGATTTCTCGATGCCATTTGCAGAGCTTGCAAGAAAAGAGGGCATATCAAGAAAGTCTGCAGGAAAAAAAAATATTGCAGCCCAAATAGACACAGCAATTCCCCCGCACAAGCTGAGCCAAAACAAACTGAGAGAAAGTGGCAGCGGAACAAGCGAGCCACTAACCGAGAGAAAACACATCAGACTTTCACTATCGGAAGCGCTCAGACGGAAAGTGGGAAGAAAGTAAAAATAATTGTAAAAATAGAAGGCAACCCCTGCAAAATGGAGGTAGACTCTGGGTCTTTCCTATGAATGGTATCATGGGACACCATCAAACAACTGGTCCCAGATATCAAACTCAAAGAACTCCAGAGACAAAAATTAACCCTCAAGGACTACCAAGGAAACCGAATTCCTGTAGTAGGCCTAGGACATTTCCAAGTCGCCTACAAACAACATGTTGAAGTACTACCATTGACAATAGTTGACCAAGACCGACCAAGCCTCCTGGGCATCGAATGGTTCACACCATTGGGCATCAGGATGACCGGAGTAGACCGGGTGGCCGCAACCGACTGGGAAGAAAACCTGATCCAAGAGTTCCAGGACGTTTTCGACGGCTCCCTAGGCAGGTGTCAGGGGACCCCAATTTCCTTTAGTCTAGACCCCCAGGTAGCCCCTAGAAGACTAAAGTCCAGATAAGTTCCTTTTGCTCTGAAAGCAAAAATAGAGGAACAACTAAATAAACTAATAGACCAAGGGGTTTTAGAACCTGTTGACCATGCTAAGTGGGAAACGCCGATCGCAACACCAATTAAACCAGACGGGTCAGTTCGAATTTGTGGTGACTACAAGGCTACCCTGAACCATGCATTGCAACAAAGCGCATACCCGGTGCCAGTCATACAACACTTATTACATTCTCTTGGGGGAGGAAAAGTTTTCGCTAAACTAGATCTAGCACAAGTTTACCAACAGCTCCCAATAGACCCATTAATGGCTGAAGCACAAACTATAGTGACCCACAAAGGGGCATTCAAATGCAACAGACTCCAATTTGGAGTGAGTGTAGCCCCAGGCGTTTTCCAGAGCCTCATGGAACGCCTATTGCATGGTATAAAAGGGGTCGTACCATACTTCGACGATGTCCTAATTTCGGCCAAAGATGCGACCCAACTAAAAAAAAGACTAAAAGACGTACTAACTAAATTCAGAGAATCTGGCCTAAAAGTAAAAAAAGAAAAATGCTGTTTAATGACTGATCGCGTTGAATTCCTGGGCTACTTAATAGACGGAGAGGGTATACACCCTACTGACAAAAAAGTCAAAGCTATTAAAGACACACCAGAACCAAGGAACAAAACTGAACTGCAGGCATTCTTGGGACTAATAAATTTTTACAACGTGTTCCTACCCCACAAAGCGACAATAGCAGAACCATTACACCGATTACTGGATAAAAAAACAATTTGGACTTGGGGTTATAGAGAAAAGAAAGCCTTCCAAAAAATAAAAAACTTATTAACATCAAACACCATTCTTATCCAGTTTAATAACACACTTCCATTGACAGTGACCTGCGACGCCTCACCGTTTGGAGTCGGTGCCATCCTGAGCCACCAATTGCCAGATGGGAGAGAGGCACCCGTCGCATACTATTCAAAGACTCTGTCTAAAACCGAGCGTAATTATAGTCAATTGGACAGAGAAGCCCTGGCAATTGTCGCCGGAGTGAAACGCTTCCACGAATATCTATATGGAAAAACATTTTTGATAGTAACGGACCATAAACTACCACTGGGAATTTTGGCGGGAAACAAGCCCACACTGAACATTTTGTCCCCGCGAATGACTAGATGGTCAGAATTCCTAGCAGCCTACTCTTATACTCTGACACATCGCCCTGGGAACAAATTCCCCATGCAGATGCATTGAGCAGAGCACCATTACTGAATATAGAGGAAGACCCGGTACCGACGATGACCACCTTGCAGATAGAGACATGCCCCGATCTACCCATATCTGCAAATGATGTCGCCAGAGCCATTGCAAGGGACCCATTGACTGCCCGTGTACTGAACTGGGTAGGTAAAGGCTGACCGGAAAAGCAAAAAACTGAGAAGTTTAAATCTTTCAGGACCAGACAAACCGGACTCTCGATTCAAAAGGGTTGTTTGTTGTGGGGTGATCGGGTGATTATCCTTTCCAAATTACAAACTAAGGTACTGGATATGCTTCATGAAGGCCACTCTGGAATTGTTAAAATGAAAAGCCTTGCGAGAAGCTATGTCTGGTGGCCGGGTATAGACAGGGACATCGAATACTGGGTAAATTCTTGCAACAAATGCCAAAGAACCAGACCTTCCCCACCAAAAGCACCCATTAGGGACTGGGAAACCCCACGAGGCCCCTGGTCACGAATTCACATTGACTTTGCAGGTCCTACTAAGGGGCATACTTTCCTAATTGTCGTAGATGCATACTCAAATTGGCTGGAGGTTAAAATTATGCCATCTAGGACAACTGAAACCGTTATTAAACAACTTGACAAACTCTTCGTAACCCATGGCCTGCCGGACGTCCTAGTGTCAGACAACGGGCCACAATTAACGAGTATCCAATTCGAACAATACCTAACCTCCCTAGGTATTAGACATGCCCTGACTGTGCAGGCCCACCCGGCTGCAAACGGTAGGGCAGAGAGAATGGTCAGGTTTACCAAAGAAGGGTTAGAAAAAATGGACATTGGGGATGTTCAAGATAAAATAAATCACCTACTCACCCTCCAGCATATTACACCGGGTACTATAACAAACAAAAGCCTGGCGGAATTGCTAATGGGAAGAAAACTGAGGTCGCAATTAGACAGATTGCACCCAAACTATACGCCAGAAAACCCCCCCGACTCCTCCACCCATTTCAGGACATTTGAAATAGGCGACCTAGTCTATGCAAGAAATTTTACCGGGGACCCATTATGGCTTCCAGGTACAATAACACAAATTACAGGCCCCCAGTCCTACCGACTAACCATAGATGTAGGCAGGGAATGAAAGCTGCACATAGACCAGCTTCGGTCCCGAAACATAGAAAGAAGTACAAACACACAACCACAAATATTAAAAAACGACAAAAATCAAACCAAAGGGGGGGGGAATAGGAGAAAATAATAAAGAACCGTTTAAATTAAACACAGAATATGATAACAAACAAAAAGAGCAAAAAAGAGACTTACAGTTAGAAGAAAATTGTGAGAAGAGTCCACTCGAAGGGGCCAGCCAGGCCAGCTTGACCTGCCCAGAGAAAACAGGAGGGAGTGGCAAAACCGCCGGCCTAAGAAACTCAGGCAGCAGTAAAATGGCTGACTCACCCTTCCAGGCAGTTCCATGGAGAAGGACCGGAGAGACAGCAACCCCATCCGAACCGGTCGAAGTCTTCAGCAGAAATGAACCGCGCAAGTCCAGTCGAGTCAAAAGTAGCCCCACCTACCTGCGCGACTACGTCACCACGTAGGACTAAACAAAGAGGGGAGGGGTGTTCTGTTTATAGAATAGTAGACTCCTAATACAGGATTCTGATTGGCTAAAAAACCTAAATGGGGATTGGTTCAATAGGAACCAATCCACGAAGCTGCTCAAAAGGCAGCAAAACTAAATACCTGTCATTGGCTACAAGCCGGCAGTCAAATCCCTATAAAAAGGCTGCCGTGGCTTGAGCCAATGTTCCATTTTTCAACTGCTGTATATAATAAAGACTTTGTTGTTGGAACCCATTCTACCTCGCGTTTTTCCGGACGGAACAGAGACTTACCTGTAACCACTTTAATCCAAGGCTTGAGAAAATGATATGTTTGGAATGCCTTTTGGGCATCTTCAGGGCTTTTATTTATTTTATTTAGAATATGGTATCTACAAAGGTCATGTAATCACTGATATAGAATACTAATAAAGTACATGATGGATACAAACACAAATATAAGTATCAGTAAAGGATCAGCAAATACATGTAAGTAAAGTATTTGGACAATACAATAAATAAGCTAAAATATTAATTTAGGATAAAACCAAAAGAAAATTCCCAAAATATGAATTGCAATAGGATAGATTTTACAGTTCAATATCCAGCCATCAAACTTCCATCTAAGTTAGATGGATCTTCAGGGTGAGAGCAAATGCAACCCTGCCATAATGGCAGAAGGAAACCAGCTATTAGGAAAAGGACAGGAGTAAGTGAGTTTATCATTGTATGTATGGCATTCGACCAGGGGTAGGATTCAATCAGTGTTATTACCAGTTCGGTGACTACGTTTTGGATTCTTAGCATGTAGTACAACTTAGACCATTTGACTGGTTTATCATTCTCAGCTATTTACAAATCCTGGTTTATTCAAAATCAAGGTTCCATATGTTGTGCAGACACACCCATTACCAGTCAGTGCCATTATTATCAATCTACTGATACTGATGTTAAAAACAGTCACAATAATTATAGATTTTGCCAAAAACAATTAAGCGTGCAAGAAAGCCTTGAAGGATCCATGGTGGTTGTCCAAACAATATGTAGAAAGTAAAAAAGATGTATGTAATATGTAATATGTAAGAACCTTTACTGAGGCAAAAGGGGATGAAACATTTTGTAAACATTTTGAGAATTTACAACTGCGCAGTCATCATGCCCCCTTTTGCAATAGGTTTTATCTCCAAACAAAGTTTTCCAGGAAATTCAGTAGAAGTCTCCATCTGACTCTGAAAGCTGTGAGAGATCAGCTGGGGGGAAATAGACTGAGACATAATCTGAGCAAGATGGATTGACTGTTGTTTCAGAATCTTCCAGTTCCAAAACAACTCCACCTTGGCTGTGGGAAAGATTGCTCTTCTCTGAAGTAATAGGTCCACAGGAGATTCTCCAACACTTGTACTAGTTGCTAGTACATGTTGCTAGTTGCTAACATTTAAAATGTGATGCATAAATACCAGACCATGTTTCTAATATAATAATAATTCCACAGACAATACTGCTACCCTTCAAAAAGACCTCGACTATGTAACAGAATGGTCAAACAAATGGCAAAGTCAAATCTCAACAAATAAATGCTCTGTCCTACATATTGGGGGAAAAAAAATCAGAAAATAAAATACAGGCTGAATAGTCAAGACCTTGTTGATGGTCTAAACTCTGTCAAGGATCTTGGAGTAAAGATTAGGTCATTTCAAATGACCTAAGTACTTGAGCCCACTGTAACTACATAGCCAAAAAGGCGTTAAGAGTTGTTAACCTAATCTTACGTACCTTTTTCTCTGGTAATATTACACTAATAACTTGAGCATACAAAACATTTGCCAGACCAATATTCGAATACAGCTCATCAGTCTGGAACCCACATTACGTATCTGCTATTAACACAGTTGAGAAAGTCCAGAAATATTTCACAAGAAGAGTTCTATACTCCTCTACTCGTTGCAGAATACCTTATGCCACCAGACTTGAAATTCTAGACCTAGAAAACCTAGAACTACACCGCCTTCAATCCAATCTAAGTATGGTATATAAAATCATACATTGCAATGTCCTACCTGTCAATGAATACTTCAGCTTCAACCATAACAACACAAGAGCAAACAATAGATACAAATTAAAGGTTAATCGCACCAAACATGATTGCAGGAAATATGACTTCAGCAACAGAGTGGTCCGTGTCTGGAAAAGTCTACATGACTCTGTGGTTTTTTTCCCCAAACCCCAAAAACTTTAACCTTAGACTGTCTACTATTGACCTCACCTCTTTCCTAAGAGGTCTGTAGGGGGCATGTATAAGCGCACCAACATGCCTACCATCCCTGTCCTATTGTTTCTTTTATTTTTCTTATATGTATCCATGTATTCATAACTATGTTTTTACTTATACCTATTATCTTGTAAGCAATTGACAAACCAAATAAAATCAATAAATAAAATAATATGGTGATTTGGCGGAAATGTTGGCATAGGTTTGTGAAAATTCTCCTGATAGATGATACTTGAGTAACAGTTCATGGAACATGGAACACCTTTTTCTCCCACAAAATATAGCCTCAGTACCAAATTTTGATTAGGAGGAATCTGAGAGTAAACTGCATGATTGGAACAGGAATCATTTTGGGACAGTAGACACATCTCTATTTTGGGACCTACTGTTGTTAATTGTGAAGTCATGTCTGATCCATTGCAATCCCATTGACAACCTTCCTCCAGGACTTCCTGTCCTCTACCATCTCCCAGAATCCATTTAAGCTCATGGTGACTGCTTCAGTGACTCCATCCAGCTACCTCATTCTCTGCTGTCCTCTTCTTTTGACCTCAACTGTTCCCAGCATTAGGCTCTTCTCCAGTGAGTCCTTACTTTTCATTAGAGTGGGCAAAATATTTGAGTTTTATCTTCAGGATCTGACCTTCTAAAAAGCAGTTGGGGTTGATATCCTGAGACCTATCAGTTCCAACAAACTGCCTGAATACCAAATGACTGCATGATGGGTATGGACAATCACAAATTCTTACAGCTTACATAGGATGCTTTCAGATTGCATTTATCTTCTTTCTTGGAATATAAGTTCCATTTCAAACAAAATATAAGTGTTAGCTATTCCACTGTGAGATACATGTGAAGTCCAGGACCCTATTTCAACATTGAAAGGATGCTAGAGATTGTCCACCTTTGCAATGCTTTGCTGGAAAAAAATTCCACTGCAGATGCCAAATAAAATAACTACAGATATATTAATGCTAATGGAAACCAATTTATGCTTGACTTGGATATCTTAAAAGTTCAGTTTGCATAGTTATTACAGTGGACCAGATTGTTAGGTTTCTTCCTTCCTCAGGACCATTCTTATGTGGAAATATCTTACAGTCTTTATCCCTGCAATTCTGCATTTCAAAGACAAGCTTGTTCTTATTAAAGGGAAAAATTATCTTCTCAAAAATAGGAAGCATACTTGAACAATAGAAGTTTTTTTTTTCTTGACAAACCTACAGCTGGAAGGGAACAGAAAAAGCAAACTGGTTGTCAGAGATATTGTAAACAAGTTCATCCACATGGTTCTAAAACAAGGATTTCCCCCCAAATGTGTAGCTGGAGCTTCCCTAATTCCTAGACATCTCTAACAAACCACTTACATTTGCCTTCATTAAACTTTATTCTTTGCTTCCATGTGTGACACAGAGATTGATTCCGTTTTGCATGTATTATTACTCTGCAAATTCTTCAGGAATATTAGGTATTCTTATCTTCTCTCCTAAATTAGTTGTCTTGTTTTAGGCAAAATGTAATTTTACTTTATTTCATAGATTGCAATATTTCAGGTTTATAGTTGCACAAATAATTAACACAGCATTGTAGTAATGCCTGTTACATTTTTTATTATAGAGACGCCTTGCTATGCAAATATTTCATCTTATCCATTTGATTTTACTTTTGTTATTTATATTAACAAACCTTGCTGGTCATTGACTGAATAAACATTATTTGACTTCATTTCTTTACTTCCAAGGGGTAGAAGCTAGATTTGTAACTATCTGTCCAAGATTGACTTTAATGAGAAAGCCAATTCCAGTGATAATTGTTAGTAACTGTTTCTGATTTGTTACTTGAGATGAAATACTATTGTAATTTAATCACATATGAAAATTTAATAGCCACTAATTATCATGTAAATACAATTGTCATTTATGGTTACAATAACTCCACTACTCCCATCTTAAGAAAACAACTGAATGTTTGGAAATAATAGTAGCAGTAGTTTTATTCATTATTCACCTGTAACTAAGGGCAGAATGAACACAAAATAAAACAATTGATAAATAATGTATTAATAATGTATTATTAATTAGAATGGCATAATGTAAAATAAGGAGCCATGAAATATTAACTATGCATTTAAAATAACAGGTAGTAATTAATACATAACATAGTGAAATATACAGTAGTATTTACTGTTTAATGGCATTGATCACAATTAATTGCTCATGGTCAGGGTATCAGCACATCTACAGCAAAAGAAATACAGTCTACTTATATTAATATCACTGGCTGTCAGTATCGTGACTGAAAAGCTGCCATCAACTGACAGTTTGCATGTAGTTGCATTTTGTTTTTTTATAGTGTTTGATGTCTGATTTATAACAGTATTTGATATCTGACATTATTGACATGGTTATTGATATTTGGAGCAATACAGTGGCTCAGTAATTAAGGAAAGCAGCAGTCCAAATTCAAGACCCAAGCTTCACATGATGAGATAGTTCCCATCCTAGACCCAGCTGCTGCCAACTTTCCTGTTTGAAAGCATGCAAATGTGAGTAGATAAATAGGTAGCACTTCAGTGGGAAGGTAACAGCATTCTGTGATGACACACTGTCCACATGACTGCAGAAATGTCTTTTGACACCACTGGCTCATTGGCCTTGAAATGGAGATGAGCACTCGGCAACCACTAGTGGAATTAAATCCACAGGGGCTCCTTAATATTTTTTTTAACCATAGATATTTGGATTAAATAATCCTTAATTTTTAAAGTATTTTACTTGGTATTATTCTTTTTTACTGACAGGTTAACATTGATGCTACATTAAATTCCTTTGGCTTTAACTGCTGTTAAGTTTTAAGTTGCCACACAGATTTGCCATATTTTTTTCTGGCCTACCTCTTATGTCTAAAAATGAAATATTTAGCAGGTTTGACATCCTGTCACCTTCTTGGTAAAACCATAATCTTCTGTATGATTACTTGAAGCTCAATGTATTCATTGGAACTGACTTGGTTTAATTAGTATGTTATGATCCAGCTCTTGTTAAAAGTCACAAGATAAGATCAAGTAAATAAAAAATTTAAATTGTCTCACCTCATTTTCTTTCAATCTTTTAATGATCATTGAAAATAATATACTGACATGCAAAGTAGAAGGTTTTTCAATCCTGATTTCATTGCTGTTTTACTTTTAAACCATTCATGTGATTATCTGTTGTTGTTTTTCTAACTCACTCTATTCTCTGACATTTACCAGACTCGAGATATGATGTGAGTTTTCATTCCCTTCCTGGATAATGGAAAATCACTTTCATGTTCAAAACAATTTTAACCTGCTACACTGAATAAAAATGGAAATGCATTTTAAAGCTTACTCTATTTACATCCAAAGTTCAAAATCAAGTGATTTGAACCTGAGTCCCTATTTCTTTTCAAATGGAGAGTTTTTTTATTCCAAACACTCTGCTTCTTCATTTTATTCATTCTATCCTCAAAATGGTAACCAGAATAAAAGCAACACTGAACAATTTTCTCTTTAATTTTTTTTAAACTTTAAATGGAAGAAAAATATGTGTTCCTATTTGTTCTTGCTCTTTGCAATAAGCTATTACTATGTTAAGCATGTTTTACAATAGGGAGATAAGTATCACTCCCAAGATAAAGGCAACTATTGCAATAAACCTCTCATCTTTATTTTATAAAATCCCCATCACATATCAAAAAAAATCCTGTTTGTACTGGGGAAGATAATCAAAGATATTCTGAGCTTTGTATTTGCCAAAATTGCATTTCTACAGATTATAGCATTTGTATAATTTCTTCCTTTCAAGAAAAGAAATACATGTAAGAAATGTACTTGCTTATTCTCTAGGAGATGAGAGAGTTTCCCCCTCTTTCTCTCTTGCTTTTAAGGGGTCAATGTTAGGAATATAAATCACCTAACAGGTATTTGAGTTAGAAATATATAAACCAGGAAAGACATTTTAATACTGTCTCTTTAAGGGAATGCAAGAGCATGCAATTGGGTGTGGTTTCTCAAACGGCCATAAGATGGAGCCAGAAACCTGGATTGTTTTAGTCTGAGTTTCAGAAGAGAGTGTGAGTGTATCTTTGTTTCCTTCTGTTGGAAAGTATTGCCATTGCTCCATTTTTCCTAACAGATTGATATTACTGGATTTAATGTAAGTCTGATACTGAATTGTTTTTGACACTGGAATTTGATATTTGGATTATCCCTGGATTGAAAACTGACTGATTTAACTTGTGAATGACTTTGGATTGCTTATTTTGGACTTTGCTTAAACCTTTCTAGAAGTAAAAACCTACATTAACTGTACAGTGTATCTGTGTGCTCTGTGTATATTATTCAAACACTACTCTGTATACGTCTCCTTGTACGCGCTCATTCTCCTAACGGGGAATTACCTCAACACTTGTTATGGGCCCAGGCCATACCAGGCTCAGATAACTGAGAGTTAGTGTAAATGCACAGTCCTGTATACAGACAGCTGTTTACTGTTTAATTGTGGTTTACTATCCTGGTAAAGATGGCACAAGTCACTTCAACAAGTCTATCACTGATAACCCGGTTGGATGGAACAAACTATGTTTCCTGGTCTATGAAGTGCAGTCTACTTCTGTGTAGAGAAGGTTTATGGAATGTAGTTCAGGACCCACCGGATGTAAATGCTTGGGATCCAGAAAATGAGGATGATGCCAAGAAGCTTGCTGACTTTAAACAGAACAACAAACGAGCTCTTTGTATAATTGGACTAACACTGAGTGACCAGCAGCTAGTCCATATTCATGGAGAAGAGTCTGCTGCTAAGTGTTGGGAGAATTTGAAGAGGATGCACACATACATATTACACATAAATTGTTTAGAGCATGTCTTCTGAAAGGTGGAAATATGTTAGCTCATTTAAACTTCATGAAAATAACTTTTCAAGAGCTACATGAAAAAGAACTGATATTTCAGAGCTGCATCAAGTTTACATCATTCTTTCCTCACTGGATGAAAGTTATGATGATTATATATCTTCACTGGAAGTCCTGCCCAGAGATAAACTGACATTGACTGACATAACTGGAAGATTGCTGGAAGAAGCAAGAAGATGCCTAGATAGAGACCAACTGAGGAAGGAACAACCACAAGAAGAGGATTTATCTTCAACTGCCTATACTGTTAGGAAATGTTTTTCTTGTGGGACTAGGGGACATATAGCTAAATTCTGTAAGAAGGAAAAACAACAGAATACTAGTAAACACCAGAAAGCCAAGAAGAATGTTAATTTAGCTATGTTTAGTAATTCAACTGTAAACCATGATTTGTGGGTTATTGATAGTGGAGCATCGCAATGTATTACTAAAGATAAAAAAAGATTTATCAAGATGTCCACAAGTAAACAACATGTATCATTGGCAAATGGATGGAAGATTATAGCATCAGGTGAAGGTACTGCATATTGTTCTTGTATAAACAAACATTTAACCATGTTATATGTACCCAAACTGAAGTTTAATTTGCTATCAGTAAGGGCTTTAGTTAATCTTCATTATGTAGTAACCTTTAGGGGAGATAACTGAATAATAGAGAAAGAGGGTAAAAGTGTTACTTCTACTTTAAAAAATGATTTATATGTGATACATGATGACCAGTTGAAGATGGCTAACTCAGTTTATAACAATGTTAAGCCACATGATGAATGTATACATTTATTGCATAGACGTCTAGGGCACATTAATTTCAGAATGCTCAAACAAACTGTTGAATTATCAGAGGGAGTAAAATTGAAACCCTGTAGCAAGTATTTACACTGTAATGCTTGTAGTCAAGAAAAGAGTAAGCTTACTCCAGCAAACAGACTAAATGGGTTTAAGACCAAAGAACCTTTAGAGGTTGTGTTTGCTGACATAATTGGTCCTAAAAAACCAAGTTTAGGAGGTGCCTGTTATATTTTAAGTATTATGGACCATTACTCAAGATACGGTTTCTGCTATCTTATGAAGAACAAAACAGAAACATTCCAACATTTCTTTAACTGGCTAAGGTTTGCTGAGAGAAAAATGAAAAGTAAAGTAATTACTTTAGTAACTGATAACGGGACTGAATTTGTTAACAAAAGATTCCAAACTATGTTGAAATTGGCTGGTGTTGAGCATAAATGTTCTGCACCTTACAGACCACAACATAACTCGTTTGTAGAACGAAGAGGGCAAACATTACAAGCCATGGCTCACACTATGTTATCTGATTCAGGTTTACCTGAAACACTGTGGGGTGAAGCCATAATGTGTAGCAATCATGTTTTGAACAATGTAGTAAATACAACAACTGGAGAATTGCCATTCACTTGTTGGCATGGCAGGAAACCAAATTTAAATTACCTACACACATTTGGAGCTCCAGCATGGGTGCACATTCCCTCACAAGTAAGACTGAAAAGGCAACATTGAGCTAAGAAATTATTTTTTGTGGGTTATGAGGCCAACCATAGATCATTGAGATTCTGGGATCAAGGCACAGCTCATGTTTATTGTAGTGCTAATGCAAAATTTCTTAAATTGGAACAGGAATCCAGCAATGATATTATTATTGACACCCATATAGTCCCTAAAGATAAAATCAGTAAACCACAAATAGCCATTAAAGAGGAAGCACAGGAGGAAGTAGGAGGACAGGCACAGGAGGAGGTAGAAGAACAGGAGCAGGTGGCACAAGAAAGTCCACCAGTTAGCCCTGTATTACCAAGACGTTCAACCCGAGTAACATGACCACCTGATAGATATCAGGCTAGTGTTGTATGCCAAATGAATACAGTTCCTCGTAACTATAGTGAATTAAAACTGTATCCTGCTAAGGATCAAGCTGCTTGGCAGAAAGCAATGGATAAGGAACTGGAATCATTAAAAAGACTGGAGGTATACGAAAATGTTAAGTTACCACCAAGTAAACATGCCATAGGATGTAAATGGATATATAAGCTTAAGACAAGTGTAGATGAGACTGTTACCCATAAAGCCAGGTTAGTAGCACAAGGGTTCAATCAGACAGGAAATGACTATGATGAGGTGTTTGCACCTAGTCTGAAGGCTACTACATTAAGGGAAGCATTAGTGTGGGCATTGTAAATCATTTGGATGTAGAGACAGCTTATCTGCATGCATTGTTGCAACACACTATAAAATTAAAGAAACCTTTAGGTCTCAAAAATGATAATAATAATTGCTGGAAATTGAAAGAGTCTTTATGGTTTGACGCAATCAGGATATGAGTGGAACCAATGTATAGTTAAAGAATTAACTAAAATAGGTGTCAGCCTTCAAGATCTACTATTGCTTTGCATCTTTCGGCTGTCATAAGAAACGGGGGGGGGGATGGGGAGGAAGGGAAAGTCTGGGAAGTGAGCTGGAAGTGTTACATTCTTCTGTTGTGTAAATGGGGGGGAAGCATACAATAGAGTTAGGTTTCTATTTCTCACTTAGCTTTCTTTTCTCTGCGCAACTGCAACCCGTTATCAAAATATGCCAAGGTCAATGGACAGAGGCCTCATCATCACCTGAAGATGCCCACATGATCATATTCACAACTTCTAATTGGAAGTGTCATCTGAACTATTGGGGGTGGTAACATTTCCATCACTTTGTATATGTGAATTGCGCGCCTAATTTCTCAGATTCAGAATTCTTTGGTTGCTACCACTTTACTTGCAGTAAAAGATATCTTTTCTCTAAACTAAAGAGTCTAAGTATTTCTTTCCTGGATTTTGAATGGAGTTCCACCTGACAATAGGTTTTGTAACTGGCATGGCTGATCCATGTTTGTTTAAAAGAGAAAATAATGGTGTAATGTCATTATTGTTATTATTTATTGATGACATAGTATTAATCACCAAAACTGAAACAAGAAGCTGAGATAATTTTACTATTGGAAAAGAAATTTAAGATAAAACAGTTAGGAGAAATCAAACAATATCTTGGTTTAAAGATAGATAAAACTGGGGGAGGATACAAGATCTTACAGGCAGATAAAATTAACCAATTACTAAAAAGTTATAAAATGGAACTTTGTAATCCGGCTAAGACACCAATGAGCCAGGAGTTTAGTCACAGTGATGTTCAAAGTCCTATTTTTGATAAGAACATTTATCAGTCCTTGATTGGTAGTTTGATTTATCTCAGTAATTGGTCAAGGCCAGACATTATATATAGTGTCAATCAATTAGTGAGATTTGATGCTGAGCCAACTGAAAGGCAATGGCAAGCTACAAAGTCCCAGTGTTGTGGTTTGCCGGCAGCAGGTGCAGATGGTTAAGGTCTCAGAGAGCGAGGACTCAGATGAGGGGCCTGCATGTGATGAAGGGATGGGGCCAGGACTATCAGAGAGTGGAATGCTGCCTTCAGAGATTGTGGATGCTGGCAGCAGTGATGAAGAGGACCCCGAGGAGCCTGTGCCCAGTGCACATGCATGCAGGGCTGCTCGAAGGAAAGAGCAGCTGCAGCAGCATGGGCGACTCAGAAGTAAGGCTGCAAGGTAATGGCCTCTCCCTTAAGAGATAAAAGCCAGCCTGATAGACCAGGATCCTTTGCAGGAAGCAAAGAAGTTCTTCCACTTCAAGCCTTGTGGACGTTTGGACTATCCTGGTTTGTGTTTGGAGACTTTTTGTTTTGAATAGTTCTTGGAAACGTGTTCTTGGCATCCTTGTACAACCTTGGCAAGGCTTGTTCTTATCAGAGACAATTAGTTTTCATGGCCCTTTAACTGTGAATGAACTGAATTTGCAGAGGAACATTAAAAGGTTTTGCTTTTACCTTTGTTTGGTGTTTGTTTCCTTGGAACAAGGTTTGGGTCAGAACATCCAGAAACCCCACAGGTAGTTGATCATCTAAGATACAGGCTATATGGCATTGCAGGAAGAAAGGCTTTGGGGTGGGAGGTGAAGAGCAGCTCTGTACATATAAAATGATTGCTTCATTCAAGAGACTGTATCCAGAAACCAAGCAACCATGCAGCCAGAGGAGCACTTATGTATGTATGCTGCTAGTATCTTCAGGAATTGAATTCAACAAGATTTGTCACAGTGACAATACCTGCCCTGTCCTCTGATATTGATCAGTGTCGCTGTTTTCAAAATCTCACAGTCATAAAGCACCTTACTTGGAAAGATGTTTCATTTTTATCCCACCTTTATTATTTTTACAAATAACTCAAAGCGGTGAACATACTAATCTTCCTTCCTCCTCATATTTTCCCCACAATGACAGACCTGTGAGATAGTTTGGTCTGACAGAGAGTGACTGGTCCAAAGTCACCCAGCTGACTTTCATGCTTAAAAGGAGATTAGAACTCATGGTCTCCAGATTTCTAGCCATTACAGGTTGTCCTCTACTTATAACAGTTCACTGAATGACCGTTTGAAGTTACAACAGCACTGAAAAAAGTGACTTATGACCATTTTTCACATTGATGTCTGTTGCAGCATCCTTATGGTCACAGGATTTACATTCGGATGCTTGAAACCTGATTCACTTTTATGACGAGTGTCTCAGGTCATGTGAACCCCTTCTGCAACCTTCTGACAAGCAAAGTCAATGGGGAAGCCAGATTTGCTTAACAACCGTGTTGCTAATTTAACAACTACAGTGATTCATTTAACAAATGTGACAAGAAAAGTCATAAAATACGGCAAAACTCACTTAAGATAAATTTAGGGCTCAATTGTGGACTACCGGTATAAACAGGCTCCGTAATAAAATTCCTAAAATTATACATTTATCAACAGTATATTACTGTCTTTATCTCACTATAGGAGTTTTTTTTAAACCATTTTGTAAAACAGCGGAAGCTACATTATATAACTCAAGCTATTTCTGCAAAGCAAAGTTACTATCATTCTTAATGATACTGATTAACATTTCAGCAACTGCAATTTTTTCCCCCCAGCAGTTTGCATTTCTTGTTGTCTAGGAATTTATTTACTTGCACTTCAAACAATCTTGAGGACAAATAATGTGTTACTGGCTCATTACATTTAAAACTTTAAAAGCTGAAGGGCTTTTTGTATCTTTATCTAGCACTTTGTGAACCAGGAGAAAAGACCCTCATCTCTTGATTTTGCTTTTTCATTTCTCAGTATACATCCTTTCTAAAATTGCACACATAAATATTTGCATTAAGGTTGATGTAGAAGAATTTTAAAATCTCAATCTTAAATCAAAGCTGTAAAACAGGGGTGTCAAACTGGACTTCTTTGAGAGCCAAATCAGCATTGTAGTTTTCCTCCAGTGGTGGGGTGGGAGGGGGCAGGGAAGCAGGACAGGTGTCTCCTGCAGCACCTTGTGTCAACTCATAAAGCATGCTTGTTTTCAAGTTGCCAAAAGCAGGGTGGGGAACCTGAAGGAGCAGTACAGCAATTAAAACCAGAAGTACATTCCACGGTTATCTTTCAAAGTTTGTAACCTAGGCTACTGGATCTTCTGCCCGTGAAAATTCTTCATTGAAGAATGTGATTGATGACACCCAGCCCATGAACATGCTTTATTGGAGAATGATTTATGACACACCCAGGAGGAAGGGAGGAAACAGGGTCACAGGTGACTACATATTATATGTGGCAGAGTTGGCTTCATATGGGTTAATGCTGAAATGTTTCTCCTAATAAATCTTTTGGATTCTTTTGAAGCTTTGGGATTTTTTTGAAGCTTGGCTCAAGGCTCATGATTTAATTCGGGCAATCGCAAGAAACCTGACACCCTGCTGGCCAAAACAGGGCACGGAGGGTCTGCACATGCCCCCCTGCACCTCATTTTTGCCCTCCATGGCCTCCTGCAGCATTCTGCCAGCCAAAAATGGGCCTGTTTTGGGGCTTTGGGGCCATTTTCAGCCCTTTTTTGCCTGTTTTGGGCCCATTTTTGTCCCAATTTCAGCCTAGTTTCAGCCCAGTTTTGGCTGCCAGAGTGCTGCAGGAGGCTATGGAGGGTAAAAATGAGGTGCAGGGGGGCCTCACACAGCCCGTTTCAGTCACCAGAGGCACTGTGGGTCAATCCTTTGCTATTGGGCCAGCCCATGGACCGGATTTAAGCACCCCACGGGTTGGATCTGGCCCACAGATCTTAATTTTCACACCCCCACTGTAAAAGGGGGAAAAAAACCAGAATAATATAAAAACATGTTCCTATCATTTTGTATGCATGGTTCCCTATTTCTCTAAGCAGGATCAAATTCCAAGGGATTATCAGAGTAAAGCCCCTGTCACACTGCACCAACGGATGCAAAGAGGATATAAAACGGAGAAAAAAGCTTGCCATCCATTGGTTAATGCGATGTACTCACTGCCTCCATTCCGTCCAGCCTCTCTATCCATCCAGCATCCATTTATGGACGTTTCATCCGCTCAGAAAGTTTTGAGCTGCTCAAAACTTTTGCGTGGAAAATGTATCCAATTCGTCCGTTCTGCATCCACTACGCATCCGCTACGCATCCGTTCTGCATCCGTTACGCAACTGCTATATCCGCTAGGTATCCGCTACGCATCCGCGCAACTCACATCTGCTCGGACGCAGGGAGGAAGCGGAACGGACGCAGAACGGATGCAGAACAGATGCCTAGCGGATGCAGCACGGAAACAAAGCATGTAAAACGGAAAAAATGTTCGCAGAGGGGACCTATCTCGGATATTAAGGATGTCTAGAGGATGCCTAGAGGATGCCTAGAGGTTGCAAAGGGACACCTATACTGCCTATAAAAAGGGGGAGCAACACATCTGGATCTCACTTTCAGAACAGCAGCCCTGCAGTGCAGACCTCTGCAGCCTTCATCTGACTCTTCCTCTTCCACAGCATCCAATCATGTCCACTGTGGATCGTAACAAAGTCCTTTTGGCAGCCACCATCATTCTGCAACAGTGTGAAGCCATCTACAGGCTCTGTGAACTCTACTACGGGAAGAAAAAGAGGCGGCCCAAAAGCCTCTGGGTACGAAGATGGTTCGCCAGAAGAGCAGAGGACGAACTGTACAACAAGCGGATGGTGGAGCTCACGAACGAAGACACTCGTGCATTCCAGAA
This sequence comes from Laticauda colubrina, assembly GCA_015471245.1. Taxonomy (NCBI): domain Eukaryota; kingdom Metazoa; phylum Chordata; class Lepidosauria; order Squamata; family Elapidae; genus Laticauda; species Laticauda colubrina. Next base: position 53,478,935 of record BLBF01000005.1, on the reverse strand, counting down.
CTTCATGAGGATGCCTCCAGCCATGTTTGATGAAGTTGTGCAGCGGCTGACAACCAGGTTGACCAAGGCAAACACCAGCTTCAATGCCCCTCCACTGAAGAAGGATGGAAGAAAGTTGCAGAGCAGTGGTATCAGAGGTGGAACTTCCCACACACCGTTGGAGCCATCGATGGCAAGCACGTGGCCTGCAAAGCGCCAGCCAACTCAGGGACCACTTATTTCAACTACAAGGGCTTCTTCAGCATCATCCTCTTCGCCATGGTCGATGCTGACTACAAGTTCATGTACATCGATGCTTCAGGCAATGGCTCAGCTTCAGATGCCCAGGTATACAACGCCAGTCACCTCAAGGGTAGGCTGGAACGCAACCTCATCATGGGCTTCCCAGATCCAGAACCCTTGCCCAACGACACGCAAGATGTGCCCTACTTCATCGTGGGGGATGACGCCTTCTCCCTCACAACCTACCTCATGAAGCCCTACACCTCCAGACTCCTCACCCGTGAAGAGAGGATCTTCAATTACAGGCTGTCCAGGGCAAGGCGGGTGGTGGAGAACACCTTTGGCATCCTGGCCAACAGGTTCCAGGTACTTCTCACCACCATGCAGCATCACCCAGAGACCGTGAGGAGGATCGTGGAAGCTTGCTGCATCCTGCACAATCTCATGCACACCCGCTACCCAGTGTTGCAGAACAGGCTCGTGGACCACCAATAAGGCAATGGGGACATGGAGCCTGGGGAATGGAGGCAAGGGCAAAACCTGATAGACACTGAGGATGTGCAAGGCCCCAACAGAGCCTCACGTGAAGGGAAGAAGCAGCGCAACCTCCTGAAACACTGGTGCAACTACCCAGCTGGAGCGGTGGAGTGGCAAGACAGGATGATAGATGCTTAATGGATGCTTCCTTCAGCCTGTCTCATCACACGGATGAGATTGGGCCATGTATGTTGGGTGGGCCTACAATGAACAGGGCATTTAATAAAGAGTTGTGTTTATGTTGACATGTGTGGATGATTGATTACATTATTATTGATAAAAAAGGGCCATAGGTGTGGCACCTGGGAGGGTGGACCATACAGTCCCACTATGCTTGCACTGGAGGTTTATCTATCCCACAGCTATTACCCATCCCACAGGTATCCCTGCCCATCCCACTGCTATCTTAACCCATCCCACAAGCATGCAAAGGCTTAAACCATTTCTAAAAGTTTCCACCAAGACTTTATTAAAAAAAAAGAAATGAAGCAAATGTATGAATCAAAAATAGACTTTATTAACAAGATGCTATAAAACAAAAGTGAGTCTCTGGCACTCCTCTTGGTCACTCAGTCTCATGGGTGAAGGATCCATGTGCTGTGGAGGTGGCTGGTGCTGGAGTGCTTGTCATCAGCTCCTCCAGCAGCAGAAGCAGCAGAAGCACCAGCCCCAGAAGAGCGAGCCCGTGCTGCAGAAGCTCCAGTAGAACCAGAGTGAGGGCCAGGGGGCGGGATGGTAGCCCTGTCCCTCTTGCCAGGGCTGGCAGCAGATGGCTGAGGCTTGCTGTGCTTCTGCATGGTTGTGGGGTTGCTGGCTGGCAGGGAGGCTGGCAGGAACCAAGGCTGGCAGGAAGGCTTGCAGGCAGGCAGGCACCAAGGCAGGCAGGAAGGCTGGCAGGCAGGCAGGCACCAAGGCTGGCAGGAAGGCTGGCACCAAGGCTGGCAGGCAGGCTGGCAGGCAGGCAGGCACCAAGGCTGGCAGGCAGACATGAACCAAGGCTGGCAGGCAGGCAGGCACCAAGGCAGGCAGGAAGGCTGACAGGCAGGCAGGCACCAAGGCTGGCAGGAAGGCTGGCAGGCAGGCAGGCACCAAGGCTGGCAGGCAGACATGAACCAAGGCTGGCAGGCAGGCAGGCACCAAGGCAGGCTGGCAGCAAGGCTGGCAGCAAGGCTGGCAGGCAGGCAGACAGCAATGCTGGCAGGCAGGTTGGCAGCAAGGCTGGCAACAAGGCTGGCAGCAAGGCTTGCAGGCAGGCATGCAGGCAGGGCAGGCAAGGCAGTCAATCCGTCTGGCAGCAGGTCTTTCCTCTGAATGGCGACCTGCTTCTGAGCTGCTTCCATTATATCTGCGGGCCTGACGCAATGCATTCTCCCCGCATGCGCAATTATGCTCGGCATCCGCTCGGCTTCTGCTGTGCATCCGCTAGGCTTCCGCTGTGCATCCGCTTCATCCGTTCGGCGTCCGTTCTGCATCCGCTGTGTCCGTTCCGCGTCCGCTTTGCTGAGGTCCCTCTGAAGCCTAGCGGATGTGCCATCCGCTCCCATCCACTTCCATCCGCTGGGCTTCCGTTCCGCATCCACTTTCCATCTGCCCTGCGTCCTCCCCCCGTCCGTGTTATCCGCTCCGGTTATGCAAATTTTTGCCCCTTCTGAGAGCGGATAACAACGGATGTAACATTTTTCTCATCCGTTGTTAATGTTTTGCGTCCGTTGGGCAGTGTGACAGGGCCTTAAGCTTTGTACTGAGTCAGAACTGTAATTCATGTTGGTCAGTGCCAAGAGTTCTTCATGGTTTCTGCAAGAATCTTTCCTGTCCGAACTTTAAATGCCAGAAACGGAACTGAAGATTTTCTGCATGCAAAATAGAAACTGCATCACTGAACCTGATGGCCTCTTTTTTTGGCCTCTTTTTTTGTAAGATGCCAGAACCTCTTTTTTTTCATGAAACTGACAGGTTTTCTCTACACACACACACACACACACACACATACACACACATACACAGAGAGAGAGAGAGAGTTTTGATCTAAAGCACCATGAAGAATGAAAAAAGGGGGGGGCAGGCTGCCCATTTCAATGCTTCTTGCCACTCCCAGCATCAGCCAAGTCAAATTCTGGAAGGAAGGAAGCAAAGCTTCATTTCAATTATGACCAGACATCTCAGCTTTGAGAAAGTGTTGATAGAATTTATCTCCTCCTTTAGAAATGTTGTAGAATAACTGACAAATAATACAGATGTAACTCTGTTATAATCCCATCTTTCTTTAATTACAAAAAATAAAAAATAGAGAAGGTAATAAACAATGAAGTATAAAAGACAATTAATAAACTATATCAAACCCTAAACAGAACAAAGACAAGACATCCCAAAAATAAGACCTCCACAAAAGCTAATGTTCAGCATCTAAATATGAATATTTAAATGTTTATATTTAATATTTACCATAAATAAATATTTAATATTTATTTAATATGTTTAACCAGTGTAACCACTAGTTAATAGAAAATACCTCACACCATTATAATTATCTGCTGCTATTTTTACTTTATTTCTAATGTTATAAATCATCATGAAATTGATAGCAAAAAACCACATAGTGTTCATTTTCTGATTAGCGGAAAATACTGTCTTCCAAACAAATAAATTACACATTTCTAAAAATCAATCTTTAATATCTGTAATAACATCAGTTTTCCAGTTTCTCAAAATAACTTTTTTGATGATTCCCCCTTCCCCATATCAGATATAACCATATTTCTTCCAAATCAGATTCAAAATTAATAAAACATAATACTACAATCTTTCATATTTATGGATGTATCCATGTATATACATAAATATTAAAATATTATTCCAAAAAGATGCAAGTAATTCACAAATCCTCAATCACGGAGGTGTGTCGACATTTAACTTTCTTTTACCATAAGTTCATCTTTTCAACAGGTTCTTTCAGGCTTTCAATATATTCAAAATAAATTTTCAATTTATCAATTATAATATTAAATCAGTTGATATTAATATAATATTCTTCTGGAAATCATAAATGAGGCATTATCAGATATTCCAATTCTTTTAATCCATTAATCCCAGATATATGAATTTAGAAGAGACAAATGATACTTTCCAATGAGGTCCATAGAGGATGGTACTTTACTAAAATTTCATTCCCCAGAAGGTGAGGAGCCATGTTCACAGGTTCATAATTTCTGCCCTTGTTCTTTTTCTTCAACCTAAAACCCATTTGAAAATAGTTTGCTAAGACTAGTTGTGGCAAAATCTTTCATGTACTCTGTGGGAGCAATTCCAGATGTTTTGCAGTTCTGAAATGGCAAGTCACTTGTTTCTGATGTCTAATTTTTCAGAAATGAACAATAGATACTATGTTTCTCATATAATAAGGGCGGGGTGTTGGGTATTTTTTTGAGCTCCGAAAAAATGACTAGGTCGTCTTTTGGAGGGTGACTTAATTCCCCTCCCCTTGCATCTGCGGGCGGGCGGGCGGCAACAGCTTAGATGTTGACCTCAGCATTGATGGGGCACTTCGTATCGGGGTCAATGCAGGCAGCACCATATCCAGGTGTGCAACAAAAGTACTTCCTAACAGCAAGCCCCCCCACCATTCCCCCCCATTTTGCATGTTTTAATATAGGACTTAATTTGGGGGGAATTTCATTTCATGCCTATAAAACATGCTGGGACTTCTTATTGGGGGAGGCCGTATTGTTGGAGAAATAGGGTAGTAGAACATCTGAGTGCCATCTTGCATGAGTATTAATGCACAAAGGATGCTGTTTGTTTTCTCTCTTAACCTATTCCTTATTGGTTGTGGTGAATTGTGTTCCTCAAAATATTCCTAACTGAATAACCGGATTCCCCTCATCTGCCATCGTTTGCGAAGCTAGGGAGGATTTTCCCCCTTGGCTTCTGTACCATGAAAAGCAAGGAGAAGGACAGTTGTGAGAGCCAGTTTGGTCTAAGGCACCTGACTAGAAACCAGGAGGCAGTGGGTTCTAGTCACACCATTGGCATAAAAGTTAGTTGTGAGACTTTGGGCCAATCTCTCTTAGCCTAACCCAACTCACAGGTTTATTGTTGTGAGGAAAATCTCAGAACATTACAGCACGTTTAGCATTTGAGCAGGAGATATATCAGTATATCACAAGGTCGTAGACTATATAAAGAAAACCAAAAATGTTCCAACAAAAGACAATAGCAAGCCACTTCTCTATTCTTGCCAAGAAAACAATAGGAAGAGGCACATATCACCAGATTAAAGGACATCCATGTTCCATCCGGAAAAGAAGCGCGAGAGACTGGGTTCCAACTAACAACTCTTTATTTGGTTAAAAGCAACAGTAATGGAACATGGCTCAAGCCGCGGCAGCCCTTTTTATAGAGGCTTGCCTGCCGGCTTGTAGCCAATGACATTAGTTTAATCTTGCCACCTTTGAGCGGCTTCTTGGATTGGTTCCTAATGAACCAATCCACTACTGGCCTTTCTGGCCAATCAGAAGTGACTACTTGGAACCTTCCAAGTCATACAGAACACCCCTCCCCCTTTAGTTCAGTCCTACATGAGTGATGTAATCACGCAGGTAGGTGGGGCTCTTTCTGGTCCTAGTTGACCTGCGTGGCTCATTCTCACCCAGGACTTCAAGTGGTTCAGTCGGGATCATTGTCTCTCCATCTCTTCTCCATGGAATCGCCTGGAAGGGTGAGTCAGCACTGCCACTCTCGCCTGAGTTTCTTAGGCCGGTCGAAGTGGTTCTGCCGCTCCCTCCCGGTTCAGCCGGGCTTGTTGAGCTGGCCTGGCTGGCACCTTCCAGGTCAGCTTCCTTTTCGCCAGGACTTCTTTTGATAGTTTCATCTAACCATAAGTGCTTTTTTTTGGTTGATTAGATTTTCTGGTTGTGATTTTAATGGTACATTTTCACACCCTTTTTTTATTTATTTGTATTTCCCCCTCCCCCTTGGTTTTGTTTTCATCTAAATTTATTATTTGTGGTTGCATGGTTGTTTTGCGCTCAATGTTGTGGGAACGAAGCTGGTCTATGTGCCGCTTCCACTCTCTTCCATCATCCACAGTTATTCGGTAGGACCGGGGCCTGTTACTTGTGAGATAGTGGCTGGAAGCCAAAGAGGGTCCTCAGTAAAATTCTTTGCATAGACTAGGTCGCCGATTTCAAAAGTGCGGTATCGGCTGGAAAAGTCGGGGGGTTTCTCACAAGTATAATTGGGGTGCAACCTATCTAAATGGGATCTGAGTTTTCTCCCCATTAGTAATTCTGCCAGGCTTTTGTTTGTTGTGCTACTGGGAGTGATGTGTTGTAGTGTAAGCAAGCGGTTTAGCTTGTCTTGGACATCACCATGGTCCATTTTCTCAAGGCCTTCTTTTGTGAACCTGACCATTCGCTCGGCCCTACCATTCGCCGCTGGGTGGGCCGGCGCGGCTAGTGCATGGCTTATACCCAAAGAGGCTAAGTATTGTTCGAATTGTATTTCTGTTAGTTGTGGCCCATTGTCTGATACTAACAAATCAGGTAACCCATGCATTGCAAATAATTTGTTTAGCTATTTTATAACAGCGCCGGTTGTTGTGTATGACATTAAAATGACTTCTAGCCAATTTGAATATGCATCCACAACTATTAAAAACGTATTGCCCCTAGTTGGTCCTGCAAAATCGATATGGATTCGAGACCAAGGGCCTTGTGGGGTCTCCCAGTCCCGTATGGGAGCTTGCGGTGGTGTGGGTCTAGCTCTCTGACACTTGTGGCATGTTGCAATCCAGCGTTCAATGTCCTTGTCTAGGCCAGGCCACCAGACTTAGCTCCTGGCCAGGCTTTTCATCTTGACTATGCCTGGGTGGCCCTCGTGTAACATGCCTAACACCTCTTCTTGTAGTTTGGCTGGAATCACTACCCGCAGTCAATGGGAGTTCAGGGCAGGTTTCTAGTTGTAGGGTGGTGGTGGTTGGAGCAGGGTTGTCCTCTATGATCGGTAATGGTGCTCGGCTTAATGCATCTGCATGGGTGATTTGTTTTCCAGGTCGATGCAGCAATGTATATGAATAGGCAGCCAGGAATTCTGACCACCTAGTCATCCATGGAGATAGAATGTTTGGTGTGGGTTTGTTCCCAGCCAAAATCCCCAGTAATGATTTATGGTTAGTAACAATGGAGATTGTCCTACCGTATAGGTATTCATGAAAGCGTTTTACTCCGGTGACGATTGCCAGGGCCTCCCTGTCTAGTTGGCTGTAGTTGCGTTCCGCTTTGGAGAGCGTTTTCGAATAAAAAGTGTCGGGTTCCTCTCTCCCGTCAGCTAATTGGTGACTCAGGATAGCCCCGACTCCAAATGGTGAGGCGTCGCAGGTGACCGTCAAGGGTAGAGTATTACTAAACTGAATAAGAACGGTGTCTGAGGTTAACAAGTCTTTTATATTCTGAAAGGCTTTTTGTTCTTTGTGACCCCAAGTCCAGACAGTTTTTTTGTCTAGCAAACGGTGCAATAGTTCTCCTCTCGTTGCTTTGTGGAGGAGGAACACATTATCAAAATTGATCAGACCCAAGAATGCCTGTAAGTCCATTTTATTTCTAGGTCTGGGTGCGTCTTTAATTGCTTTGACTTTTTTTTCTATTGGGTGAATACCCTGTTCGTCAATCAAATATCCAAAAATTTGACGCAGTCAGTGGCCAGGCAACATTTTTTTTTTTTTGAAAGAATTTTATTAATTTTTAACAAACAAACATATACAAACAAAACACAAAACATAAAAAACATAAAATATCTTTTTGGATGGCAGTTTGATCCCGAGTTACATCTTTTTGTACAGACATAAATTCAAGTTCATGCTTACTTTTATATAGCATTCCATTTCTTATTTACTATTTTACATTTTCTATATAGCTTCTCCCCTCTTTTCACTCTCTTAATTCTATTTATTTCATCTCAGTTTAAATCATTATACTTATATCCTTTGTCTGTCCTGTTTCAGCTGTCTATTATCTTTTCTCATTAACACAAAATTTCTTCTGTAATGACTGATTGGAGTATAATGCCTTGTCATACTTATCTTTCCCCTAGTTTTAAAGCTTAACATAACACATAATTTTCATTCGGATTCTGCGTAGTACATTCTAAAGATAAACTCAATATTTTAAAACAAGAAAAAAAAATTTTTTAAATATATAATATAATTAAAACAACAATCCATGGCAATTGAAATTATTTCATTAAAATTAATATTCATTTAAGTCTTAAACATTTTACACAATCCTTTCTAAATAAATATCATGCTTCTATGGGAACACTTATAGATTTTGCTTAGTTACTTCCCCCTATTTCACTTATGTTTTAAAATATTATACAATAACAATGTTCCCATTTTTCTTTAATTCAATTCTCTCATATTTGATTTCATTTATTTTATTTAAAAAAAAAATTCGCTAAGTTACATTAAATATTTTGTCCCATTTTATAATCATATATTGTTCCAATTTTCTAACATTATTTCAAATACAGATACAACAACACAGTCTTATGTACCTTTGCAGAATCTCTTTTTCAGTTATATGTTTACCCATTATCTCTAAATAAATTCTGTTTCTTTACATCTTGTTTCAAACCTTTGTAGCTTCTCTTCCCTTCTTTCCTCCCTTGCTTCTCCACTCTACCCTTTTTACCCCCTTGTCTCTTAATCTCCACCCTCTTGTGTATTTCTCTTTTCTGTTGCTTTCTGATGTTGTGTCCACTTTTCACCTTGTTTTTCCCTTTTTTGGTTGTTTTTTTAAGTCTTAAATTCTCCATTCTCTTTCTCCCCTTTCCCCTTTCTTCCCCAAATAAAGTTGCTTGTTCATTCAGGATGGTTTCTTCTTCATCCCAATCTTCTTGTTCTTGTAGTTTCTCATATGTAGAAATTGCCATTTCTAAAAAATGAAAAACAGAGCCAAAAGAATCCTTCCCTTCTTGTTTCTCTTGTTTATATTTTATAAATTCCATTTTCAGTTCATCCATAAGTAATGCCATTGTAAAAAAAAAAAATTTAAACGACCCAAATGATTTTAATCATTCAAATAAGAATTTCCAAAAGTCTCAAAGTCACCAAACAATCCAAATACACAGTCTATTTCATTTGACACTTTCTTCTTTTTTTCATTTTTTTTCCATTTTAATGCTTCAAAAAACTTCAAAATCTGATAGAGTAGCCAATTATGATCCAAAATGGAAAAATCCAATAGTAAAAAGGCCCAAAACCAAAGAAGAAAAAGGATAAAATAAAAAGCAAAAAGCTGGCGAGTAGAGATTTCACAAGTATATATATATATATGGACTGCACACTGCACTTTATTTATTTATCCAAGGCTCTTATTATGACTCTCTTCTCCAGCAGCTTCAAAGCCAAGCCTCAAGTGTTGAAATATTGATAAGAGTCCAGGAAAACACTTGTAATAATATTTTTCTGTGCTCTCCCTCCATCTTATCACATTAAAATGTCCTTGAGAAGGAGTGTTTATACATTTCTCCCCAATTCAAATAAAGTACTTTCAAGCCTCTAGTTGGCAGTGTTGCAAGATCTCTTAATACTTTTTTCCCCCCCAGCCAGAAAGAAGAGTAATGTATACAAAACTCAGAGGAAAAGAAAAAAAAATCAAAGGGGGCCTCTATCCTAAAGAAAATTAAAAAATCAAAAGAAGCATAAAAATATATATATAAAAAAATTCAATCTAGTTATTTACAAAGTCACATTAAAGTCCTCAGAAAAAGAAGTAGTAAGGAAAGAATCCAAGCCTCAATTTGACATCACTTTAGAAAACGCCGCTCAAACAATTCCAGTCAAACAAAAATAAAGTCACAGGTTTCTTCTTTGTTCAGGATATCCTTTCAGGTCTCAACCAATTTACAATACAAAAGAGGTTTCTCACCCAACCGACACACACTCGCTCAAGCCACTTTCTTTTCGGAGCTGTCCCGAGTTCAGCAGCTTTGGAGGCTGCCTTTCCACCGCCAGATATTTGCGATATCTCTGGGATCCTGGGACTGTGCCCTTCACAATCCCCGTCTCTACGGGACGGTTTAGGTCCGTTAGGACCGACCAGGGGCAAAAATATCAGCTGCGATCTCAGAGCCCCGAGATTGCAGCTGTAGCACCGAGACGAAGCTCTGCCTTCTCGGCCAGGCAACATTTTTCTTTTTTAACTTTCAGGCCGGATTCTCTGAATTTCGTTAGCACTTCCCTTAGTCTTGCTTCTAATTGGGTCATGTTTTTTGATGAAATTAGGACGTCATCAAAGTATGGAACGACCCCTTTAATTCTGTTTAATAGGTGTTTCATGAGGCTTTGGAAGACGCCTGGGGCAACGCTCACTCCGAATTGAAGTCTGTTACATTCGAACGCCCCTCTATGCATTACTATTGTTTGTGCCTCGGCCGTTATGGGGTCTACTGGAAGTTGCTGATACGCCTGGCCCAAATCGAGTTTTGCAAAAAATTTTCCTCCTCCAAGTGAGTGCAGTAAGTGCTGCACGACTGGTACTGGGTATGCGCTTTGCTGCAGCGCATGGTTCAGGGTAGCCTTGTAGTCTCCACAGATGCGCATAGACCCATCTGGTTTTACAGGTGTTACTATTGGTGTCTCCCACCTGGCGTGGTCAATTGGTTCTATGACCCCTTGTGCAATCAATTTATTTAATTGCTCATCTATCTCATCAATCCACTACTGGTCTTTCTGGCCAATCAGAAGTGACTACTTGGAACCTTCCAAGTCATACAGAACAATCCACTTCCTTTTCAAGGCATTTCTTCAAGTATTACCTTACAAAGCCTTTCATTCAGGGCAGCCTCCCCATCCTTTGGCAGTCCAGAGGTACTGAGCTATACCTTCCATAAGTTTTAGCAAACATCTGGCTGAAGAAGTTGCTTTAGAGCAGGGATGTCAAACTTGATTTCATTGAGGGATGCATCAAAAGTGTGTTTGACATCAGGAGGCCAAGGTGGGCATGGCCAGGGTGGGTGTGGCTACCTTGACATCACTCATGTCAGGGTGCCTGTTGAGGCCTGAGTATTCTGCCAGCAAAAATAGACTCCAGAGCTTCATTTTCATTTTTGATGGCTTCCTGCAACTTTCTGCCAATGAAAATGGTGCTTGGGATGGCCACCCTCAGCCCTCTCGAGCTCTGTTTTTGCTGACAGAGGCATCATGGGCCTTTGCTGTTTCCAGGACGAAGATCTAAGAGCCAGATCTAAGCACCCCACAGGCGGGATCCAGCCCCCAGGCCTTGAGTTTGACACCCCTGCTGTGGAGAAATGTGATGGCCTTGTATTCTTTACAAAGTTATAACAACCATGATTTGTACTTTTCTGACTTCTGCTTCCCAGGAAACAATGCCAGAGGCGGCTGCCTGGATAACTGAACTGGACATCCAGTTATGAGGCCATTGATGTACCTCCGTAGAAGTTTTGTGTATAATTATGTGAATTGTGTGTATATGTGTACTTCTCTTTGTCATACTCTCCTCATATGTTAAATAAATAAAAATGATTTGTACAAGTATTTTGCAATTAAAGACTATGACAGCAAAGGCAGGAGAACCTAACTTAGAAAAACTAGGTTTAATCTCATCCACACTGTTTTTACAGCATAGCAATAACTAACTCTTTCACAGTATCTTTATTTTGAATATTGTTGACTAATCAAGCAATTTTATACTCTATTCTCTTCATACCACAAATGGATTTTGGCAAGGCAAGTGTTCTTCATAACTCAAGAACAGCTAAAGTATAAGAAAATATAATAAATTGCACTTTTGTTCCAGCTAAATTTAACGTTTTATGCCTTCTAGATTTATTGTTTGTTTATTCATTTTGCTAAATCTTGAACAGCAAAGAGTAAATGTGGAAAACATTTTAAACTGTGTTTATTAAATCAATGGTGTTTTCAACACATAGGGCTTGGTTTAATATAATTTGTTTACTTTGTTAACATTTACACCTAAAACAACAACTCTGAATATTAAAAAAATAATATTCTTACAGTGAGAGATGAAAAACTCTCAAATGAAGAAATGTGTGGACTGAAAATAATAAGCTTTGATGAAAAATTATTGTAGCAAAGCAGCGTTCATAATTCATGAGATGTGGATAAGTTAACATTTAATTTTTACCCACAGAGAGACAGATATTTCTACAGTTTTTTGTTTTGTCACAACGTGTGCCCAATTGGTTCATGAATTGGAAGGCAATGAACATTCAAATGAGGGAGAAATTGAAGTGGTTTTTTTTTCACAAAGCAGAGGAAAAGAATAACAATTTTTATGCCAGGTTAAAAAAAAATCCACAAACACAGCAACAAGAACAGGCAACAGTCACTAAAAGAATATGGATATGGAATAGAAATCTATGTTTTTTTGAGGCCCTTCCTTGTCAGATGCCACCCCATACTTTCTACAGATTACTGCATACTATTTAATAAATCTATGTTGAATCTTATTCCCAGAAAGTGCTTAAAATAGTGTACTATTGCAATTATTCATACTTCTAATTAAGCAGAGTTATACTTATTGCCTCTCAGGTAACAAAAGTATACCTTAGACACAACCAGTTCTTAAATCACACTCTCCTGGCCACAAGTGGTCTGGCAGAACATTTTGGAAAGAAAAACATGATGTTCTTGAGCTAGGTGGCATCAAGGCAGGGAAAAAGAGCTAACTAAGGAAAATAGATAGAGGGCATGGAAGGCCAGAAGCTTGCTTTTGAAAAACCTGAAGTCTTACCAAGATATGTCATGTACAAGAAGACAGAAAAGAAGTCATTTTTAGACAGAAAAGCCCAGTGGAAAAAAGGACACACCATCTATTCCTCATCTCTATTATAATCTTCTGCAATAGCACAGCAGACCTGTTTCTTTATTAGGTATAAATGAATTGGGCCTAACCTCTAGGACCTATGTGGGCAAATGTCCTCCATCTTGACCTTTCCCAAACAATAATCTGCAGCGCTTGATCTTATTCATCAACTTTATCTATCATCATAACTGTTGCACGTGTTCATAACCAGAGAACTGATTGTTAACGTAAGTGCAGTTTTATCTCAGTCTGTTTGTATGAGGAATTATTGCAGTGGTTCGGTAATGTGTATATTCTCTTGTAGTTCTCTTGTTCTATTGTTGATCTATAACAGGACTTTTAAGTGTCTCTTCTCCTACAGTTTAAAGCCCATGTCACACTGGCCAACGGATGCAAAAAGGACACAGCGGACGAGCAAAATGTTCCATCCGTTGTTATCCGCTCTCAAAAGGGGCAAAAATTTGCATAACCGGAGCGGATAACACGGACGCGGGGAGGATGCAGGGCGGATGCAAAGCGGATGCGGAACGGAAGCCCCGCAGATGGAAGCGGATGGGAGTGGATGGCGCAACCGCAGGGCTTCCGGGGGGCGTCAGCGAAGCGGACGCGGAACGGATACAGCGGATGCAGAACGGACGCCGAACGGATGAAGCGGATGCACAGTGGATGCACAGCGGATGCAGAGTGGAAGCCTAATGGATGCCTGGCGTTAATTGCGCATGCGGGGAGGATACATTGCGTCAGCCCCGCAGATATAACGGAAGCAGCTCGGAAGCAGGTCGCCATTCAGAGGAAAGACCTGCTGCCAGACACATCGACTGCCTTACCGGCCCTGCCTGCATGTCTGCCTGCCAGCCTTGCTGCCAGCCTGCCTGCCAGCCTTGCTGCCAGCCTGCCTGCCAGCCTTGCTGCCAACCGGTCTGCCTGCCAGCCTTGCTGCCTGCCTTCCTGCAAGCCTTGGTTCATGTCTGCCTGCCAGCCTTGGTGCCTGCCTGCCTGCCAGCCTTCCTGCCAGACTTGGTGCCTGCCTCCCTGCCAGCCTTCCTGCCAGCCTTGGTTCATGTTTGCCTGCCAGCCTTGGTGCCTGCCTACCTGCCAGCCTTCCTGCCAGCCTTGGTGCCTGCCTCCCTGCCAGCCTTCCTGCCAGCCTTGGTGCCTGCATCCCTTCCAGCCTTCCTGCCAGCCTTGGTTCCTGCCAGCCTCCTTGCCAGCCAGCAACCCCACAACCATGCGGAAGCACAGAAAGCCTCAGCCATCTGCTGCCAGCCCTGGCAAGAGGGACAGGGCTATCATCCCGCCCCCTGGCCCTCACTCTGGTTCTCCTGGGGCTTCTGCAGCATGGGCTCGCTCTTCTGGGGCTGGTGCTTCTGCTAATACTGCTTCTGGAGGAGCTGATGACAAGCACTCCAGCACCAGCCACCTCCACAGCACCTGCACCCTTCAACCCTGGGACTGAGTGACCAAGAGGAGTGCAAGAGACTCTTTTTTGTTTTATAGCTTGTTGTTAATAAAGTCTATTTATGATTCATACACTTGCTTCATTTCTTTTTTTTAATAAAGTCTTGGTGAAAACTTTTAGAAATGGTTTAAGCCTTTGCATGCTTGTGGGATGGGTTAAGATAGCAGTGGGATGGGTTGAGATACCTGTGGGATGGGCAGGGATACCTTTGGGATGGCTAATAGCTGTGGGATAGATAAACCTCCAGTGAAAGAATAGTGGGGCTGTATGGTCCACCCTCCCAGGTGCCACACCTACGGCCCTTTATTATCAATAATAATGTAATAATTATCCACACATGTCAACACAAACACAACTCTTTATTAAACGCCCTGTTCATTGAAGCCCAACCAAACATACATGGCCCAATCTCATTGGTGTGATGAGACAGGCTGAAGGAAGCATCCATTAAGCATCTACCATCCTGTCTTGCCACTCCACTGCTCCAGCTGGGGAGTTGCACCATTGTCTCAGGAGGTTGCGCTGCTTCTTCGCTTCATTTGAGGCTCTGTTGGGGCCTTGCACATCCTCAGTGTCTATCAGGTTTTGCCCTTGCCTCCATTCCCCAGGCTCCATGTCCCCATTGCCTTGTTGGAGGTCCACGAGCCTGTTCTGCAAGACTGGGTAGCAGGTGCACATGAGATTGTGCACGATGCAGCAAGCTTCCATGATCCTCCTCATGGTCTCTGGGCAATGCTGCATGGTGGTGAGAAGTACCTGGAACCTGTTGGCCAGGATGCCAAAGGCATTCTCCACCACCCGCCTTGCCCTGGACAGCCTGTAGTTGAAGATCCTCTCTTCACGGGTGAGGCTTCATGAGGTAGGTTGTGAGGGAGAAGGCGTCATCCCCCACGATGAAGTAGGGCACATCTTGTGTGTCGTTGGGCAGGGGTTCTGGATCTGGGAAGCCCACCATGAGGTTGCGTTCCAGCTCCTCCTTGAGGTGACTGGCGTTGTATACCTGGGCATCTGAAGCTGAGCCATTGCCTGAAGAATCGATGTACATGAACTTGTAGTTAGCATCGACCATGGCGAAGAGGATGATGTTGAAGAAGCCCTTGTAGTTGAAATAAGTGGACCCCGAGTTGGCTGGAGATTTGCAGGCCACGTGCTTGCCATCTATGGCTCCAACGGTGTGGGGGAAGTTCCACCTCTGATACCATTGCTCTGCAACTTTCTTCCATCCTTCTTCAGTGGAGGGGTACTGGAGGAGCTCCTCCTTGTATTCTTCGATGATGGCCTGCACCACTTCTCTGACCACAATGCTGATGGTGTTGGATGGCACCCTCCAGCCATACTGCATGCTCCTGTAGGAGGTCCCTGAGGCCAGGTGGTGCAGAGTGAGTGCCACCTTGAGCCCAGGTTCCAGGCTGGGCCAGAAGCTGGTGTTTGCCTTGGTCAACCTGGGTGTCAGGCGCTGCACAACTTCGTCAAACATGGCTGGAGGCATCCTCATGAAGTTCTGGAACGCCCGTGTGTCTTCGTTCCTAAGCTCCACCATCAGCTTGTTGTACAGTCCATCCTCTGCTCTTCTGGCGAACCATCTTCGGATCCAGACTCTTTTGGGGTGGCTCCTTTTCTTCTCGCAGTGGAGTTCACAGAGCCTGCAGATGGCTTCACACTGTTGCAGAACGATGGTGGCT
Source organism: Laticauda colubrina (assembly GCA_015471245.1). Classification (NCBI taxonomy): domain Eukaryota; kingdom Metazoa; phylum Chordata; class Lepidosauria; order Squamata; family Elapidae; genus Laticauda; species Laticauda colubrina. The sequence continues at coordinate 53,463,192 of BLBF01000005.1, read as the reverse complement.
GCCGAAAGGACTTTGTTACAATCCACGGTGGACATGACTGGATGCTGTGGAAGAGCAAGAGCCAGATGAAGGCTGCAGAGGTCTGCACCGATGGGCTGCTGTTCTGAAAGTGAGATGCAGGCGAGTTGCTCCCCCTTTTTATAGGCAGTATAGGTTTTCCGCTAGGCATCCTCTAGGCAGCCTCTAGGAAGCCTCTAGACATCCTTAATATCTGAGATAGGTCCCCTCTGCGAACGTTTTTTCCATTTTAAACACTTTGTTTACGTGCTGCATCTGCTAGGCATCCGTTCTGCATCTGTTCTGCATCCGTTCCACTTCCTCCCTGCGTCCGGGCGGATGGAGTTACGCGGATGCGGAAAGGATGCCTAGAGGATATAGCAGATGTGTAACAGATGTGTAACGGATGCGTAGCGGATGCAGAACGGACAAACTGGATACATTTTCCACACAAAAGTTTTAGGCAGCCCAAAACTTTCCGAGCGGATGAAACGTCCATAAACGGATGCTGGACGGATAGAGAGGAAGCCAAACGGAGGCAGTGAGTACATCGCGTTTTCGAACGGATGGCAAGGTTTTTTGTCCGTTTGACATCCTCTTTGCATCCGTTGGTTCAGTGTGACATGGGCTTAAACAACATTTCATTGGTGCTTGATGTTTTTCTATGGACAGGCTTCTCTATTGCTTCTTGTATTTCACTTTCTAGTAGAGTTAGGTCCTTTCTGTTTGAACAAATGATCTGACATTCTATAATACATTTGTAGAGTTTCAATAACATTTTTCCATCTTCTTTTTATCTTTAATTAATAATTTGGACCTTTAATTCACATAAATAAACAAATCTCACTTGCCTCTCTTAGAGCTCTTCCACAATTACTTTTCAGTACATAAGAATATAAGCAATACCTTGTTCAGTCAGACTCCTGGCCAGGGGTGGGATTCAAATTCTTTAAAAACTGGTTCTGTGGGTGTAGCTAGATAGGCGTGGCTAGGTGGGCATGGCCATGTGACTGGGGGGCATGGCTTCTTTTTTGCAGCACTCCCCCCTCCCATTTTTTTGCTCCTGGGCCTTAGGGGAGCCTCCTGGGGAGCATATTTGCTCCCAGAAGGCTTTCCTGGGAGTCAGGAAGGCAAAGGACAGAAGGAAGGCAACACCCCCTTGTGCTCCATTTTTGAGCCTCCTGGGCCTCAGGGGAGCCTCCTGAGGGGGTGTTTTTGGTCCCAGGAAGCTTACCTGGGACCCAGGAAGACAAAAAAAGAGCATGGGGGGTGCAGCTCCCCCTTGCAAGCCACCCTTTGCCTCCTGGGTGAAGCAGTAAGCCAGCAAGGGGGATCCCAAAACAGCTGATAATCAGAACAGCTGATCATCAGGAGGAAAAAAAGGAGTGACTGGATGGGGGAAGAATGGTGCATGTACAATAAGGACTGACTGGGCAGGAAGGGGAGGGGTGGGCAGAGCCTGCCAGGGACACAATGTGCCAGTTCTCCAAACTGTGCAGAATCATAACAATCAGTTCTATAGAACCAGTAGAATCCCACCCCTGCTCCTGGCCTATTCTGTCCAGCAGCCTGTGTTCCAATGGCTAACTAACCACACAAGATAACTCACTAGTCTCCCAGCAGATGGGCTTCAGAGGCAGCCACACTGCCATTGAGACTAATAGCCATTGATCCCCAATGAATTGGTCCAACACCTTTTGGAACCAGCCAAACCGGTAACCAGCACCACATCTGGTGGGAGGGAATTTGAGAATTAAATTATAGGATGTATTTTTTTAAAAAAAAATCCTTTTGCTTATGCTAATTTTCCAAGATTCCATTTCATTGAATCAGATGAGCTCTGGAATTTTGGAAAGGAGAAAATAGTTTTTCCTTGTCTGTTTTATCCATGCATAATTTCTTATACATCAACCATTATCTTATTTGCTGTCTTTATATTAAAAAGTCCCAAATGCCATAACCTTTCCAGTTCAAGAAGTTACTCCAGCCCCTTGATCATTGTTACTGAACTTCTCTGAACTTTCTTTTGCTCCACGATAAACTTTTCAACATGTGGCAATCAGAAAATGCACAAAATGTCCCATTGATTTATATAATCACATTAGATTTTAGCATCTCTATTTTCAGTACCATTTCTTATTATCCTTAACATGCTGTTGGCCTTTTCTGTAGTGGATACACACTGCATTGACACTTTCATTGAACTGTTTACCATTACCACTTTCCCAGTTGTAAATTTGTCTGTTTTCAATTATCTTCTTCAACTCTATCACTTTTCTTTTCTTGCTACTTACTTGTTCTTCCTAGGTTGACATTTCAAACATTTGTTTATTTACTGATCACATTTATACCCACCTCAGTCAATCAGACTCTTAGAGGTTTAAATGCAGCAATAAACAAGGCACTCAAAATTAAAGCATCTACAGTAAGCTAAAGCAAGCACTTAAAATCATAAAAATCACATAAATGATCCTGAGCATTCTAGAACTCTGGAATAATTTAGTCTTAAAAATGTTCCCAGAATTTGAGGCTGGAAGGGGTGTGTGCAACCTGAATTCTACCAAGAACCACTTCATAAATACTTACAGAATTACAGAAGTGATCATTTGAATTTCCAACAGCACTAAACAGTAGTGCTTATGAATTAAACTTGCACATATGACAATCACCATATTTCACAGTCATGTGATCAAAATTTGCAATATTCATTGATGGCTCCTCACAAGCAAAAACACTGGGCAAGCCATCAGGAAATCATAAACAGCGACTGTCATATTTTGTAATAATACTTCTAACACATGAGTTCTCTGCACACAAACTGCTTTATCTTTCTTAACTCCTCCCTTCCAGTTCCTTCATACTGTGTCACATCAAAATATGTCCTTCACTACTCTCTGTCTAACACTGGTTCCTCTTCACAGTTAAACATCAGCAGGTTCCATTTACCCTACACCACAGCGACCATCGACAATGCGCTTAACTTTCTGGCAAGATTTCCTTAACAACAGCAATCAGAAGTGGCAGAATCCTAAGTGGCATGATTATAGGATGTTATACTTTATGATTGCTTTGCATAGCAACAAAAATTCTAGTCCTAATTATGTTGCTAAGTGAGGACTGTCCGTATATGTGTGATTATAAAATACAACGTTTTCTTTTATTTGTAGCATCATTAATAACTAGATTTCTGGCCACACTGTTACCTTAATACCTCCTTGAGAACATTTAATGCTTTTCTCCTCCTTCATCATTAGCCCCTTTCAGATGCCCATGAGGGAGCGGTCTCATCATCTAGCACATATACGTCCAAACAAATGCAGAAGTGCATTGGTAGGAGGACTGACAAGAAGTGATTTCTCACCACCTTCTTTTAAATTTGATTTTGGTGTTCCTTCTAGGTGAGTGGATGACCTTCACAGCTGCAGAAGTTCACCTGCCCTCATATCCTGTGGATTATGCTTTGATTTATTTCTCCTTCAATTTTATTGGTAGAGTCGACTAACAGAACTTCAGTCTCCTGCAAGCATTGCTCTCAGAAGCACTAAAGCTTCTGATTTCAGTGCAACATACCTGAGGGTTTCACGGTGCTTAACAATGAAGACATGTATATGTATAAAGTCCATTAACATATTATTATGGATAGCCATTATCCATATCTTATCCGTGTCCTATCTTCAGTTTGCTATCTGAGGGGTTCTGAAAGTTGAAGTCCACACATCTTAATGTTCTCAAGGTTGACAAATATTATTTGGCCCATTCATTATCAAACACAGGTACAGCCTGTGACTTGCAGATATAATCCATCCTGTCCTACATTTTTTGTCCAGGAAATCTTTTTTCATGAGCATATTGGCACAGGAATTTGTGTGCAGAATTTCAGGCTGAACACAGCATATAGGATTATAGTGTACAGATTCTAAATATTTGATCACTGAAAAAAAAGTTAATTATTTAACTTATAATTATTGTAATACTTGTAACTATTTAGTCTATTTTTTTAAGCTGTGAAGAGTTTTAAGGGAATACTTGCTTCAGGAAGCCTTCAATTAAGGTATGTCTTTAAAACATCTCAATGACTGCAAAACTTTCAAAGCTCCTTCTATCATGACCAAGTAGCTGATTGAATCTGCTTGGTTCTGTCTGGAATTCTTCATCAGTGTCCTTGCAATAATTGGATGGGGAATAGTCTTAAACTATTTTTAAAAGTGAAAAACATTAATCAGTATATTAGGAAGGCTTTTGGCTGGAATATAGATAAGATAAAATTCTATCAGGTGTTCCTGTCAGAACAGTCACTGTGTGATCTGAAATTTGGAGAGCTTTTGACCCTTCTCATGGTCAGACCATGCCTTGATTATGTTGGGATTTTCTAGCACCATTATCCATTGTAGAAAGGCTGGACCCATTAAATTGTCCTGTGCCAGTGACTAATGGATACGGGTGGGTTCCAGAGGGAACTGAAAGTTATTCCTGCTGGTTTACAACACAGGCCATCTGAAGTTTTGATCACCTTTGGGGGATAAGGGGGAAGATGAGACTTTGACTCAAATAATGCCTATGTGACCACCCTCCTCTGAGGATCCCAGTGCTCTCACTGATGTATTTAACAGCTGAGGGAGAGAAACTGAAAGGAGCAAAATCTAGAGACATCACCGGTACTTGACAACCAAACATGGGTTAGAGTTGATATTAAGGCCTACCAGTGGTGGGATTCAAAAAATGTTTATACTGGTTCTGTGGGCATGACTTAGTGGGCTTGGCTTGGCTTGGTGGGTGTGGCCTGGTGGGCATGGCAGGAGAAGGATACTGTAAAATCTCCATTCCTACTCCACTCCTGCGGGGAGGTTAATGCAAAATCCCATTCTCTTCCCATCCCACTAACCTGCTTTCCAACTCCATTCTCCTGTTCAGGGCAACAAAAGGAGATCCAGCCAATCAGCTGGGACTCAGGAGGCAAAGAATAGATGGGGGTGGGACCAATCAGAGATGGTATTTGCTGGTTCTCTGAACTACTCAAAATTTCCACTACCGGTTCTCCAGAACTGGTCAGAACCTGCTGAATACCACCTCTGAGGTCAAGCTAATAGTGATAAAGGTGGCAAAATGCCACTACTACTCTTATTTCATTGCATCCAGAGATAGCCATTCCACAGACAGTTTCAGGTGACCCAAATCATCTTGGGAAGGACGGCTAAGAGAATCTTTTGCGTGGGGGCGCAGAGGAATATTTCCAGTGTTCGTTGAGTGAAATTTCTCAGATTCATTCTCAGTTGGATCCTGGCTGTGGAAATGCCTAAAGATGAATCTTGCCCTGTTATCTGGAAAGATTTTATATCTGTTGTATCTAAGAAAGTGGACAAGGTCCTTACAGATGTGAGCTAACCCCCTTGCTATTTAGAACCATGCCCCTCCTACCTGGTTACTATAACCCGGTGTATGTGTGTGTTATGTGAGTTCTGGTGATGGTTAATGCTTCCTTAAGTGATGGAATTGCTCCTTCAACTCTTACGGAGGTTTGGTTTACACTCCCTCCTCAAGATACCATTGCTCAATGTCTAATATTGTTGGCTATTATTTTCTTTTATATCTAACTTCCCCTTTTGGGGGAAGGGCATTGTGAAGGTGATTGTGCAGCAGCTTCAGAGAACCTTGGTTGAAGGGAATTATATGGCTGCTTTTAAGTCATGGTTCATCCTTTTCAGTCAGGATATGGGAGATACATTGGTTTTATTTTTGGATAATCTCTGGTGAGGACAGAGTGTGCATTGCATCCATCCTTGCCTTATTTGACTTCTCTGTGGCTTTTGATATCATTAACCAACTTATCCTTCTGGATTGGTTCAGATCAACTTCTCAAGCAACCAGGATGATTAGGGGACTGGAGAGTAAAACATATGAAGAATGGTTACAGGAACTGGGCTTGGCGAGTCTCATGAAGAGAAGGACCAGAAGAGACATGATAGCAGTCTTCCAATATTTGAGGGGCTGCCATAGAGAAGAAGGAGTCAAGCTATTTTCTAAAGCACCCGAAGCCCAGACAAGGAATAATGGATGGAAACTGAACAAGGAGAGATTTAACCTGGAAATAAGGAGAAACTTTCTGACAGTGAGAACAATCAACCAATGGAACAGCTTGCCCTCGGAAGTTGTGGGAGCACCATCACTTGAGACCTTCAAGAAGAGATTGGACTGCCATTTGTCAGAAATGGTGGGTTGGACTAGATGACCTACAAGATCCCTTCCAACTCTGATTATCTGTTATCTGATTATGTCACCAATTTGAGTTTTCAAGGTGAAGTTTTGATAGAGTCATACTAATTAACTCCAGGTTGACCATTTTAAAAAAGTTTTTGCATAACTTTACTCCATAGGTTTTTGAACTATAAAAAATATTCTGTCAGCCAGTAATAGAACATATTTAAAATATGGTTTTTAGTTGATTAAAGTGTAAGTAATAATGATAAAAAGATTGTCAATGCAGGGATAAAATGAGAGGTGACACCATATAAGTGACTTTTAGTTTCTTAAAGGAAAGACATGGTATAAATATATTTCTGAGATAGATGAGTAGATGAATAAAATCACTTGTTTGGGATTTGAATTTAATGAGCAATAATGTCTTACATTTAGAAGTGTGCTAGATACTATTTATGCCATCAAAGGACCATATTTTCCCCCTTAAGAGTTACACCATTCTTTGAAATTGTTCCATAGAAGCCTCAATTATTTTCTTCCAAAGCTTTTGAACATAATTCTGCTTAAGAACTAAAATAATTTTTATCCTGAACACAAATTACTTCTTTAGGTTACTGAAGAATCTGGAAAACACTTCTAAATATGGCATTTTGTTTTTTCATCTTAGTCTGATAAAGTGCCACAAGTTAATTAGGGTGCATGTTTCTTCATTCCCCAACCTCTTTTTTTCCTTCATCTCCTAAATCCTTAAGCCCATGTCACACTGAACCAACGGATGCAAAGAGGATGTAAAACGGACAAAAAACCTTGCCATCCGTTGGTTAACGCAATGTATCCGTTCTGTACTCACTGCCTCCGTTTTGCTTCCTCTCTATCCGTCCAGCATCCATTTATGGACGTTTCATCCGCTCCAAAAGTTTTGGGGTGCCTAAAACTTTTGCGTGGAAAATGTATCCAGTTCGTCCGTTCTGCATCCGCTATGCATCCGCTACGCATCCGCTACGCATCCGCTACGCATTTGTTACGCATCCGTGATATCCGCTAGGCATCCGCAACGCATCCGCGCAACACGCTTCCGCCCGGACGCAGGGAGGAAGCGGAACGGATGCAGAACAGATGCAGAACGGATGCAGAACGGATGCAGCATGGAAACAAAGCGTTTAAAGCGGAAAAAACGTTCGCAGAGGGGATCTATCTCGGATATTAAGGATGTCTAGAGGATGCCTAGAGGATGCCTAGAGGATGCAAAGGGACACCTACACTGCCTATAAAAAGGGGGAGTAACTCGTCTGCATCTCACTTTCAGACCAGCAGCCCACCTGTGCAGACCTCTGCAGCCTTCATCTGACTCTTCCTCTTCCACAGCATCCAGTCATGTCCACTGTGGATCGTACCACAGTCCTTTTGGCAGCCACCATCCTTCTGCAACAGTACGAAGCCATCTACAGGCTCTGTGAACTCTACTACGGGAAGAAAAAGAGGCGGCCAAGAAGTGTCTGGGTCCTAAAATGGATCAGGAGAAGAGGAGAGTATGGACTGTACAACAAGCTAATGGTGGAGCTCAGGAACGAAGACACTCGGTCATTCCAGAACTTCATGAGGATGCCTCCAGCCATGTTTGACGAAGTTGTGGAGCGCCTGACACCCAGGTTGACCAAGGCAAACACCAACTCCCGGCCCAGGCCTGGAACCTGGGCTCAAGATGGCACTCACTCTGCACCACCTGGCCTCAGGGACCACCTACAAAAGCATGCAATATGGCTGGAGGGTGCCACACAACACCATCAGCATTGTGGTCAGAGATGTGGTGCAGGCCATCATCGAAGAATACAAGGAGGAGCTCCTTCAGTGCCCCTCCACTGAAGAAGAATGGAAGAAAGTTGCAGAGCAGTGGTATCAGAGGTGGAACTTCCCCCATACCGTTGGAGCCATCGATGGCAAGCACGTGGCCTGCAAAGCTCCAGCCAAGTCGGGGTCCACTTATTTCAAGTACAAGGGCTTCTTCAGCATCATCCTCTTCGCCATGGTCGATGCTGACTACAAGTTCATGTACATCGATGCTTCAGGCTACGGCTCACCTTCAGATGCCCAGGTATACAACGCCAGTCACCTCAAGGAGGGGCTGGAAGGCAACATCATCGTGGGCTTCCCAGATCCAGACCCCCTGCCCAACGACACACAAGATGTGCCCTACTTCATCGTGGGGGATGACGCCTTCTCCCTCAGAACCTACCTCATGAAGCCATTCACTTCCAGACTCCTGACCCGTGAAGAGAGGATCTTCAACTACAGGCTGTCCAGGGCAAGGCGGGTGGTGGAGAACGCCTTTGGCATCCTGGCCAACAGGTTCCAGGTACTTCTCACCACCATGCAGCATCGCCCAGAGACCGTGAGGAGGATCATGGAAGCTTGCTGCATCCTGCACAATCTCATGCACACCCGCTACCCAGTCTTGCAGAACAGGCTCGTGGACCGTCAACAAGGCAATGGGGACATGGAGCCTGGGGAATGGAGGCAAGGGTGAAACCTGATCGACACTCAAGATGTGCAAGGTCACAACAGAGCCTCACGGGAAGGGAAGAAGCAGCGCAACCTCCTGAGACACTGGTGCAACTCCCCAGCTGGAGCGGTGGAGCGGCAAGACAGGATGGTAGATGCTTAATGGATGCTTCCTTCAGGCTGTCTCATCACACGGATGAGATTGGGCCATGTATATTTGGTTGGCCTACAATGAACAGGGTGTTTAATAAAGAGTTGTGTTTGTGTTGACATGTGTGGATGATTGATTACATTATTATTGATAATAAAGGGCCGTAGGTGTGGCACCTGGGAGGGTGGACCATACAGTCCCACTATGCTTGCACTGGAGATTTGTGTATCCCACAGCTATTAGCCATCCCAAAGGTATCCCTGCTCATTCCACAGGTATCCCTGCCCACCCCACTGCTATCTTAACCCATCCCACAAGCTTGCAAAGGCTTAAGCCAATTCTAAAAGTTTCCACCAAGACTTTATTAAAAAGAAGCAATGAAGCAAGTGTGTGAATCAAAGATAAACTTTATTGAACAACAAGCTGTAAAAAAAAAATGACCCAAGTCACGTATCCAAATAAAGTCCACAGGTAGCCAGCTAGCCAGTCTCTGGCACTCTTCTTGGTCACTCGGAGGTGTGCCCAGTCTCAGGGGTGAAGGGTCCAGGTGCTGTGGTGGTGGGTGGTGCTGGAGTGCCTGGCCTCAAGAGTACAACAGGGGACGGTGTGTTGAGAAAGGTCTCGGACAGCTGGCTCAGCCCCACGATGCTGAGAGGTCCTTCCTCCATGCCATGGGGTGTTAGCCCCAGTACTGATGACAGATGTACTGAGGCCGGGCTTGGCTGTGGGGTGGAGGAAGGAGTAGTGTAGTGGGGCTATCTGTTCTGCAGCTGGGTGAGGACTGGCGTGGGTGGCATCGCTGGCGTGGGTGGCATCATTGGCGTGGGTGGCATTGCTGTCGTCGGTGGCATCATTGGCGTGGGTGGCATTGGTGGCATCAGTGAAACAGGTGGCAACGGTGTCGCCTGATGACTCTGTGCCTGGACTTGGAAGGGCTGCTGCCTGTGCTGCTGAACCTCCTGGTAGCCGTAGCCCTGGTAGGGGAGGGCCTGTGGGAAGCCTTGGAATGGGAGAGACATCACCTGGGGTGGAGGAGCAGGCCTGGACTGGGTGGGAGCAGGTTCCTCTGGGTCTGGAGGGTTGTGAAGCAGCTTGGTGATCTGGTCCTTCACCACCTGGTACTGTGGATCCGCCATTTCCTTGAGAGTCTGGTTGACATAGGTGAGGAAGGGCTTGCGGTTGGAGGATGAGGAGTCGGTGTGGACCAGCTGAGAGAGGAGATCTATGCTGATGCGGATGGTGTCCCTGATCTCCAGCAGGACATTGTGGCTCTGACCCTCCAGCTGTCCGGCTCTCTGCCTTTCTGCGGAGGTGGAGCTGGGGGGGGTGGATGCGGCTAGGACTGTGGTGGACTCAATGTCTCCTTTCTCCCACCGCACCAGGGAGTCCTCCATGCGCACTCCACCACGCTTACCACACCTCTCCGCAGGTTCTCCGCCGTGGCACGCTCCACAGAAACCTGCCTGGAGACAGGGACTGACTCTCGGCCGGAAGAGGACTGGGTGGCAGCAGGCTGCCAGAGAGAGAGGGTAGTGAGAGGGGCTCCTGGTGCTCCTCAGTGGCAGATCTCACCCTCCAGGAAGCTGCACCTGGCCATGACGTAGGTCTCTCTGTCTGTCAGCTTCACAGTGGCCTGGCCAGATTTCTTCAGGTGCAGCTTCCTGTACCAGGTGTGCATATGTTTCCACCAGCTGAGGAGCACCTCCGAAGTGTAACCCATACTCTCTGCCCTCTCTCTCCAAGCAGCCTGCTTCCACTTGGTGTCCCTGTACAGCCGGTGTCCCTTCCGCCACAGATAGTCATTCTCTCTCAGCCACTCCAGCACCTCATCCTCATGCGTCTCCGCAATGGAGTATTGCCTCCTCTCCCGTTGTCGCATATGCCTCTTCCTCCCTTTGGCAGGACCAGATGGGCCCTCATCAGAGGGGCTCCCAGGTAGTAGGGGCTGCTCCTCCACACCACCAGCAGCAGCAACACCAGCAGGATCATCATCATCATCATCATCCTCATCATCATCCTCACCAGCAGGATCATAATCAGCATCATCATCCTCACCAGCAGGATCATAATCAGCAGCAGCAGCAGCAGCAGCAGGAACACCAGGACCAGGATCAGCAGCAGTAGAGTAAGCACCAGCAGGGCCAGCAAGTCCAGGAGCACGAGCACGAGCAGGACCAGGAGCATGAGCAGGACCAGGAGCATGAGCAGGACCAGGAGCATGAGCAGGACGAGCAAGACCAGGAGCACGAGCAGGACGAGCAAGTCCAGGAGCATGAGCAGGTTGAGCAGGTCGAGCAGGACCAGGAGCAGCTTCAACAGAGTAAGCAACAGCAGAAACCCCAGCACCAGCAGAAGCACCACCGCCTGGAGCAGCTTCAGCAGAAGCCCCAGCACCAGCAGAGTCAGGGGCAGGGGGTGGGAGGTTGGCCCTGTCCCTCTTGCCAGGGATGGCGGCAGGTTGCTGAGGCTTTCTCTTCCTCCCCATGGTTGTGGGGTTGCTGGCTGGCAGGGAGGCTGGCAGGCACCAAGCCTGGCAGGAAGCCTGGCAGGAAGCCTGGCAGGAAGGCTGGCAGAAAGCCTGGCAGGAAGGCAGGCTGGCAGGGCAGGCAAGGAACTCGAAGTGTCCACCAGCAGGTCTTTCCTCGGAATGCTGGCCATGTGCGAGCTGCTTCCCTTTATATCCGGGGGGCTTACGTAATACTTCCCCCCCGCATGTGCAATTAACGCGCGACATCCGTTCCGCTTCCGCTGTGCATCCGCTAGGCTTCCGCTGTGCATCCGCTTTATCTGCTAGGCTTCCGCTGTGCATCCGCTTCATCAGTTCGGCGTCCGTTCTGCATCCGCTGTATCCGTTCCGCGTCCGCTTTGCTGAGGCCCCCCGGAAGCCCTGCGGTTGCACCATCCACTCTCATCCGCTTCCATCCGCTGGGCTTACGTTCCGCATCTGCTTTCCATCCGCCCTGCGTCCTCCCCGCGTCTGTGTTATCCGCTCCGGTTATGCAAATTTTTGCCCCTTTTGAGAGCGGATAACAACGGATGGAACATTTTTCTTGTCCGTTGTGTCCGTTTTGCATCCATTGGCCAGTGTGACATGGGCTTTAAGTTCTATTAAACCCAACAGCTCTTTATGCTTTTATAAAAGACACACAAATTCCTTCAGAATGCTCAGGATGGATTTAATCAGCTGAATATGTAATCTTAAAACGTCTTCTCAAAAATAAATCCCATTAAATTTAAGATTGCAGTCTGAGTCTCCATTATCTTCTAAAACCTTATACTCATCACTCTAGTTTATTAGAAAGAGATGAAATAAAAATGAATCACTGCACATTTTGAAAAATTCAAGTGCCCATACATTCCTTATAAATTCAAGGTTGTAACTGTTTGGATCAAAGTAATGAAGTAGCAATAAGATGGCAGGGAACAAAAATCAGGAATAAGTTGAAAGGCAGGTATCCAGGCCAACCTGACTGAAATGTTTCAATTGTCGACTTCCTCACCAGAGATATACAAGTTTTGGGTAAATGTGCTTAAGGAAATAAAAACTCTTGTTAAAACCTTTCTCTAAGGCAGTATTTTCCACGGGGAACTAAGGAATTCTTTGAGTTTGTTCATTTATCCTAAAATTGCCCAGGTTGAGGAACAGTGCTCTAAGGGAAGGAAATAAGGAAATCACAGGATGTTGCATAGAGGTGCTGATTATTGCCTCTCCAGCAATAGAGCACTTGGATCCATTAAGAGTTTCTGTTGCAACACAGAGCAAATTGTTTTCTTCACAAACCAGTTGAACTGGTACATATTTGTCTTTGAAGCTGAAATGAACAAGAAGATTTTAACCTGGTTCTGGGTGGCATACAAAACTGAAGTAAAACAATAAACATATTTTTAAAAGTTATTGTTAAAATATATAAAATAATCATTATTAAAAATCTAAGGCACAGGAGAGAGGGAATATTAACTGCAGTTGTGAGCCATCTTAAAATGATACTGATACTCAAAGAGTTCCAGGCCTGAACTTGAGACTTCCAGAACAATAATAAGGATGGACTAACCGCACTTCAGGGAAGGGGGAGAATGCAGGTGCTACAGCAGAGAAGGTCCATCTTCTGGGAGCTGTCAAATATAAGACCCTCAGCAGACAGGATCCATAGTAGGCTCTCTCTGCCAGATGTAATGGCATCGTCATATGTAATCAGAAAGAGGTGATTCTTCAAATAACCTGGTCCTGTATCACAAAGGGCTTAACTTAACAAGTTTCCTGAACCAGCTTTGTGGAAGCACATAAAGATTTGATGCATATAGGTTTAAGATGTGGCATTACATTACATTGTCTTACCAGTTAATGAATATTTCAGTTTTAACCACAATAACACAAGAGCACACAACAGATATAAACTAAATGTAAACCATTCAAACTCAATTGCAGGAAGTATGACTTCAGCAACAAAGTGGTCAATGTCTGGAACTCACTACCTGAGTCTGTTGTCACCTGATCAAACCCCCACTCCTTTACCCTCAAACTAACCTCTATTGACCTCACCCCATTCCTAAGAGGTCTGTAAGGGGTGTACATAAGTGCACAACCGTTCCTACCATCCCTTGTCCTATTGTCCCCAATTATTAGTTCCTATTTCTTGTATTTAAACCTATGTTTATTCTTATTTCTATTGTATTGTAAGCTTTTCACAAAATAAATAAATAATTACAGAAAGAGAGATGGGAGTGGGGAAAGAAATGAAATGTAAGTGCTCAAATGTCAAATGTGAAATATACAAAGGATCCCTGCACAGATCATAAACAATTGAATCTTATGATAAACCTAAGATCTGGTGATTTTAAAAAAAATGAGTCAGATCTATTCACAACAGCTTCAGGGCACAATTTATCTCTCACAGAACTCCAAACTATACTCTGTTAGTTCCACTAAAAACATTCCACTATTATTACTCAAGATTTTACAGAATTAATTGGTTAATAAACTTGGAAGGGACTTTGGGGATCTTTTTAGTCCAACCCCTCCCCCCATAACTTAAGTAGGAGACCCTATATAATTGCTGTCTAATCTCTTCTTAAAAACTTCATGATGGAGGGTCCACAACTTATAGAGCAGGGGCCGCCAACCTTTTGGACCTCAGGGACCACCAAACTCATTTTAATTTTAAATCCCTCAGAAACTCTGGGAAAATCCCAAAAAAGTCTGCAGAAAAATCCCCCATCCCATTTTCCTACTGATTGATTGTTCTTTATTTGGAATCACAGGATACCATCTCCAGCTCTGTTTCAGGAGGAGAGAGAGAAAGAGAGCGACTTTTGGCTTCATGCAAGGAAAGCAGCAGAAGCAGCAGAAGTCTTTCTTTCTCTCTCCCAAACTCTACCAGAAACAAGTCTTTGTGAGACTTGTCACACTAGCACAGTCTCTTGGAGCAGGATGCCTTGAAGAATCCCAAAGACTCATTTCTGGTGGAGTTTGGGGAAGACAAAGAAAAACTTTTGCTGCTTTTCTTGCGTGACCAGGTGAGGCGCATGGGGCAACTGGGTCAAGTTCTGCCCTTCTGCCCTTTCCCCCATCCCCTTACTTACCTCATGTTGTTTGCAATGCAAGTGATACAGGCCATATGGGCAGCACAGCCTTGGATTCCCACACAGCCTGAATTAGTTAGTTAGATTAGTTTATTGTCATTGCACCTCATACAACGAAATCAAATATCATCTTCAGTGCACATCATGACCATGAAAATAAACACAAACACACATCCTGCACACTCCACATTAATTGCTTGGGAGTTACATTTCTCTGTAGACCAACAAAATTTTCTCATGGACCACCGGTGGTCCCTGGCCCACTGGTTGACGACCACTGTTCTAGAGGCAAGCACTTACACTGATTAATTATTCTCACTCACTTTTTTAGGCTTCCATCTATTACTTCTTACCTTGCCCTCAGATGTTTGAGAAAAGAGGGTGACCACCTCCTCTCTGTGAATATTGGGAGACTCAAATATTGGAAGACTACTCAAGGCTCCTCAAAGATTGGAAGGTTGCTATCATATTACCCCTAGTCCTTTTTCTTCATAAAACTAGACATTCCCAGTTCCCACAAATATTCAGCATATGGTTTAGCCTCTAGTCCCCTAGTCAACCTTGTTGTTCTTCTCTGCACTCTTTCTAGAGTCTCAATATCTTTTTGTTTAATCATGGTGACCAAAACAGTATGGTATTCTAAATGTGGTCTTATTCGTGCAGTATAAAGTAGTATGAACATTGCACTTGATTTTGATACTTTCTCTCTGTTGCCTGCAGTCTAGGGTCACATTGGCTTTTTTGGCAGCTCAGCACACTGATAGCTCATTGTTAACTGGCCATGTGAGAGAGGAATCTAGAACTCCACTCACATTTTCTGCTGTTGAGCCAGGTGCCACCTATTCTATACCTGTGTATTTAGTTTTTCTTGCCTGAATATAAAACCTTACTTTTCTTACCACTGAATTGCATTTTGTTGAATACAGTCCAGTGTTCAAGTCTGTCAGGATCTTTCTGGATCTTGACCCTATCTTCTAAAGTGTTGGTTACTTCCCCCAGCTTGGTGCAAATTTTATGAGTTCTCCTTCTATTCTCTCATCTAAATCATTTATACAAGTGCTGAAGGATCTAGGACAGAACCTTGGGGTACTTCACTGCATGCTTCCCTCCAGGTAGATGCAGTTCCATGGATTGGTCAGCCAGTTACATATTCATCTGATGGTAGTGCTGTCTATTCCACTTTTTTCTTTCTTATTAAGAAGTAGGCTATGGTAAATATTGGAATGTGCTGAAATGAGTAGATTGACATTTGAAATTAGAGAGCAAGAAGATAAACAATTTTATAAAATTTGGGATCTATTCTATCAATGGTTAGATAATAAAATATAGTAACGAAATATGTAAACCTTTAGAAAATACTAAATATATAAAGATGTATTTTTTATTATATCTACAAAATGATTTTAGGATAGATTTGGGATGATAATATGAATTGTCACAAAATAAATTGAGTAAAATATTTCTAAAAGCATGAATGAATAATAAGTATAGTCAAATGATTAAGAATGATATTAATGTATTTAATATTGGATTGAAAATACGAGATCACATATAATATAATTGTAATTGAAGACTACCAAATGGAAACACAAAAAAATTTGTAAACCAACCGACACGCTGTATGTACATATATGGAAGATGGCTTGATGTTTTTATGTTTTGTTTGTTTATGTTTGTTTTAAAAACCAATAAAAATTCTTTAAAAAAAAAAGAAGTTGGCTATGGTCAAATGACTTACTGAAGTCCAAGTATACTATGTCCTCAGATCAATTAATTTAGTCACATTGTCAATAATGCAATAAGATTTGTCTGCCATGATCTGTTTTTGACATGTTGGCTTCTAGTAACAGCTTTGCTCATTTCTAGATGTTTGCAAATCTGTTGCTTGGTATTGATGTTGGGCTGATTGGTCTGTAGCTTCCTGGATCCATTTTTTCCCTTTTTTAGGAACACATCAGCTCTTTTCTAGTCCTATGGAAGTTCTTAGTCTATGTTATTTATCTGGAAAAAAAATCCCTTTGATTACAAAATGTTACACTGCATTATTGGGAGTCTCCTGCATTACTTCAGGGCTTATTTCTGAATGAAGATGTATACCAGATTGCAACTGACAAAAGATTCCCAGCCTTCTATCATTATTGCCACTGTTCTAGCACACTTACCTGATAATTGCCTTAGCTTTCTTCTTCCAGCTTGACCCCACTGTGTTAGGTGACTGGAAGCATTCTCAGTGAGACCCAGTGTGTCACTTTGCATTTTTTTGCCAGGGAAACAAAGCAAAACCTGGCATATATTTGCTATAATCTGTTACCCTAGAGTGTTTGTTTGCTCATTCCCTTCACTATTGAATCACAATGAGGACAACAACTTTTGTAGAAAAAGAGAAAACTAAAGAGATTTTTTTCCCCTCTTCCAGTGGAATGAAAACTGTTGGTGAGCTTATGACATTGCCTGAAAATCTATCAGCCCCAATTCAGGCACTGGAGGAATCATTTGCAATATTTTTAAGATGTCCACAAAGTCTGGTGTAGTGGTTAAAGCATCATGCTAGGTATTGAAAGACTGTGAGTTGTAGTCATGCCCTGAGCACAAAGCCAGCTGGGTGATCTTGGACCATTTTCTTGCAATCCTAGGAAGGAAGCAATGGCAAACCACTTCTGAAAACCCTTGCCAAGAAAACTGCAAGGATTTGTCTAGGCAGTTGCCAAGAATCAAAACTGACTCAAGGGCAAACATGAACACACACACACACACACACACACACACACACATCTACAACTGTGTGGATGTACAATAAATCAAAATAAAACGCAATGCAAAGCAATTCCAAAACTGCCCAACAATAATCATCTGAACTAGCAGTCAAAAGCTCGCTGGAAAGAACCAAATTAACTTTCTTCCTAGAAAGGAGCAAGGAGTGCCAGTGTTCCTTTACTTCTGGGGATAAGGTAATTCTGAAGGTAAGTGTCAAGAAGGCCCATTCCAAACCTATATGGGCAAAGAGAAGCTGGGGTCTATTTCTTTAGACCCATGATGGTGAATCTATGGCACGTGTGCCACAGGTGGCACGCAAAGCTATTTGTGCGGGCACACGAGCCCCAAGCAAACTTACCTCACTGCACATGTGCGCACCTCCCAGCTGATTTTAGGCCAGTTTGAGGCCTTTTTCAGCCTCCCAGAGGCTTGAGGGAAGCCTCTGCAACCTTTGGAGGCCAAAAACCAGTCCTGTTTTGTCACTTCCTGTATTTCCAGAAATACTGGAAGTGACGACATGGGCCCATTTTTTCGCCCTAAAAAGGCTGCAAAGGCTTCCCTCGAGCCTCTGGGAGGCCGAAAAAGACCTCAAATGGGCTGAAAATCAGCTGGGAGGCACAGTGCAGGTAAGGGTAGCATGCGCAGGGGGGAGGGGGGGCATTCACATTACCTTCTGGGTGCTGGCACACAAGCGTGAATGTGCAAGCGCATGCACAATTTTTGGCACAGGAGCCTAAAAAGGTTAGCCATCACTGCTTTATGCTGTCACAGTAGCTTACAGACAGTAAAACAGCAAAAGCTTCAGAAGAGCAGTCAGGGCTTTACAAATACAGTAGCAGGATGAATGGCATACAATTTTCACTTTACATTTCACTTGTGGATTAGCCCTAGTACATCCATTTGATATCAATAAAAATTCAAATCTCTCATCTAGCTCTTAGCAAAACTCTTTTAAAATATGCTAGTAAGTTTGAATAACTGGTAAAGATTCAACTCGGAAAGTTGAATCATAGTTGTTATTTGCATAAAAAAGTGAGTATAGGTAGTCCTAAACTTACAGCAATTCACTTAGTGATTGTTTTAAATTAACAATGGCATTGAACAAAGTGATTTATGGCCGTTTTTCATATTTACAACTGTTGCAGCATCCCCATAGTCATGTAATCAATATTCAGATACAGGGAAACGGATTCATATTTATGATGGTTGCAGCATCCTGGGCCATGTGATCCCTTGTTGTGACCTTCTGACAAGCAAAGTCAATGGGGAAACTCAATTTACTTAACAACATTATTACAAACTTAATAATTGCAGTGGTTCACTTTACAACTATGGCAAAAAAGGTTATAAAATGGAGCAAAACTCAATTACTGCCTCGCTTAACAACAGAAATTTTGGGCTCAGTTATGGTCATAAGTCAAGGGCTACCTGTATGCCAATTACATTAATTTGGGATTTGAAACAAAAGAACTTAAACAAATAAACTTGACTAACCAACTACTCTGTTGTCATGTACAAAAGTCTAGATGAAATGAATGTCCAATAAATTTTAAAAATAAATAAATGTACAAAAGTTGAACAGAGGTTTAATTAGAACTTTGTGCCTTAATAAAGCCTTTTATTGATGTTTATTCATTTTTTTTATTATACATCATCATTTTCAGTAGAAGTGTTCTGACCCAACTGGGTTCCCAAAAAGCAAACATAGACAAAGGCAGCAGCCTCCACCTTTTAAGGTTTAATAATGAATTTTGTTCCTTTACAGATAAAAGGCTACTTTCTACTAATTAGGTCCGACAAGAAAGAGCTTTGCCAAGGTGTTCGTCAATGCTGCCAAAAACCCAGAGATAAGAACTAATTTACAAGATTCTCCAAACACAAACTAATATGTCCACAAGTTGAGCTTCAGAGCTTCTTTGCTGTCTGCAAAGAATGCTTTTCCAAACCTGGCTTTTATCCTCTTGAGGGAGGGGCAGCCTTATTCCCAAGTCGCCTGTGCTGCTGTAACTGGAAGGAAGCTACAGACCAATCAGCCCAACATCAATACCTTGCAGCCTTACTCCCAAGTCGCCTGTGCTGCTGTAACTGCTCTCTCCTACAATCAATCCTGTGTGCACACACACTTGGCACAGGCTCCTTGGGAACCTCCTCATCACTGCTGCCAGCCCCCACAATCTCTGAAGACAGCAGTCCACTCCCTGATGGTCCTGGCCCCTCACCAGAATCCTCGCTCTCCTCAGCCATCTGTACCTGATGCTGGCTAACCACAACAAGAAGAGAATATATGGAAGGTTGAACTACAGAGTCTTTGATGATCTCTGGCCTTGGCTGTCAGCTGGCAGATCTTTCATTACCCAACTAGGTGATATCAATAGTAAATATGAATATAAGGTTTGCTTCCTGTTCATATATAATAGCTTACATACAGTATTGCAGAACCAATAATAAAAAGACAAGTATGCATCCTTTCCATTATTAATATTTCTCTGTCTGTTGTTCAACAGCAAAATTGATTGTGTGTATTATGTGTAATATTTAATGATTTTAAATGGGGTGTCAAATTCAATCCCATTGCAGGCTGGATCAGGATTTTGTTTACCCTTGAGGGATCAGGGTGGATGTGGCCTGGTTGTCATGGGTGACTGGGTGGGCTTGGCTGGGGTGGGCCAGGGCACTGCGGAATGGCTCCATGGGATAACTCTGGGCCTATCAGGCCATATGTTTGACACAACTGATTTAAAGCATCACATTGATGGGATGGGAAGGGAAGGGAAGGGAAAGGACAGTAAAATTTCTTGAAGGCAGTGGATCTTGGACAAAATAGAGTGCTTTGCTCATTCATCTACCCCCTCTATGAATAAACATGTTTCCCTAATCTAAAGGTTTAAAGTAAAATCTTCTAGTCAATGGGAGAATGTTCTTTAGAGGACAAAGTTGTTCATATAGGCCAGGATTCTGAGAATTACCCAATTCAGATGGGCTCAAGAGAACCTTGGACTTCATATGCTCCTTGTAAAATTATAAAAGATGCTTTAAAATGTATTAAGTTTAATAATAGTCAGCCCTGCAACCAGTGGGCTAAGGGAGAAAATACAAGCATTCTTGCTTTATGGAAGGCTTCTGCACTTGTGGTTCCAGCGCTATCTATCATATATTTTTTTTAAATGATCCAGTTTCTCAGGTATCATTGAGATTGATAGCTGCAGCTCCACCATTTTATAGTATGCAAAATGCTTTCTGTTCCAACAAGGTCGTTTCAAAGAACATCTAAGATGGCCACAAATGGACTTAAATGGGGGGAAAGAATCCATTCGTAAGAGTTTAGCATCTTTTCTTCAAACCACCATGGCAACTGGACGGTGGGGTGGGGTGAGAGTACCATGAAAGATGTAGATTGATAGCAGAGGGAGACAACCACTCTTATAGATACCCTTACAAGATCATTAGTTCTCATTAAAATAAATAATGAGGGAAGCAACACCATGTAATTGGGGATTTATAATCTTTAGAAGAGGCTCAGTAAATAAATGCAACAGATTACTTCAATATTATTGAATGTTGCCATTTGGATTCTCTTTGGCTGATTTAATAGGGATATATATCCATTTCAGTGAAAGCAGGAAGATGACGACATCTAAATCAGGAAGACAGACAGTTGAGCAGCTTGATAGATATCTATCGTTTGACTCAGTGGCAGTAATGCATGCAGGTTTTAGAAAGATTTATGCCTGGTTCTGAGGATTATCATATTCTTCCTGAATTAACTAATTTTGGCAATCAATGTACTGTGAGTGATATGCATCGAAACCTTCCTGTTTTTGTTGTGAATTTATTGGGTTACGTGAAGAACTGTGGCAGTTTTTATACATCAGCAAGGATGGGTAGGAGTCTGTTTTCCATTATATGTTGAGGTGAGAAGGCTGTAAATAAAATGAAACCCAGAAAGGAGTCTTCTGGGTTTGTGTAAGCACACAATAACTAGTATTTTTCCTTCCTCTTTTTTGTTTTCTTTCATCCAATTACTCATTTCCAGCAAAATCTATTTTTTCCTCCAATTTTATGAGTCTATCCCCTCCACCCCAACCCTGCCACCCACCAAAAACCAGCTCCAGAAAATTGACAGATCAGTCAGAGCATAATTTGGAAGTGCAGAAGGGTTGCAAGGGAAGGAGAACTGGTATGGTCCTGTTTTGAACTGGTAGAGAACTGGTATGATCTGCCTGCAAAATACTGAATGTAACCCAGCACCCAAACTCAGAACAAAAAAACTGAGTTCTTACTTCTTCGACAAAGTGAAAGTACAAGTAGATGATGGTTAAAAATTAAAGCATGATCTGAAATATTTCCTTTCAACAATTTACTGTTTAAAACTTGGTTCTTGCATAATGAAATGGAAAAGGTCCGGCAATCTATATATTCTCAGTGGTTCCTTTTTTTTAAAATCTCCAGGACATGCAGAGTACAGAGCGATAGATCATCTGTAACTGCTCAGTAGGTGGCTGTGTCCTGAGATCAGTTAAAAGACCCCATTAGAGCCAGATGACATTTTTGCCAGTGTGCTGGTATAAAAAAGTTATGTAAGTCCTCACTAAGCAGTTCTCCTATTGAAGTAGCTGCTCCATATAACCTTCTAACACAATGTGCTCACAAAAGACTATTGATGGAGGTGTTAGAGAAGCCCCTCTGATAGCCTGTTCTTGCTGACTGCAAGGAAGGAAAGGTCGTGGCCCACCATCTTTTCTGAAAGGCCATGCTAGCCTTTGAGTTCTGCCAAAAATAAATCCTGTACTTGGTTGAATAAAAGTACAAAAAGATTAAAAGACATTAGAGCTAATTGAATGCCACACACTATTTGGAAAAGAAAGTTGGCTTTGAGTCTGGGTCAGCATCTGGAATTGAGGATAAAAGTGAAAACAAAAGGTAGAATCCTTCTGATTTTCTCACATGTCCATGTGACCTTTTGGTAACAACCAAAAATTGGTTCTCACTGTGTTCATTTAGGGTGCTTTTTCAAATTCTCAATCTAGCCTTGAGCTTTGGTAGTTACTAGGAGTCTCCATTCAAGTACAAACCAGATGTATTAAGATTAAGCTTTTGAGATTAGCCAGGTCACTGCAGGTTAAGAAAGGAAAGACTCCATGGCTTAGAATAAAAATATATAGATCTTATTTCATGCACTGTTTTTCCTCATCATGGCACTTGGAAATATATGACCAAAGAATGAGGCTGAATTTAAGCAAATTTGGATATGTAAGTGAAGGAGTGCTAGTTTTCAAACTGCACAGATATTGGCACTCAAAAGTATCAACCTTAGATGTCCTTCCAGGACTATGAGTTCCATCGACATTAATGCCACAATAAATTTACAAAGACTTCTCAATGGCGCCTTGTTAGGCTTTATTGGCAGAATTTGCTCCTATCATTGTTGCATACAGTAATGGAGAAGAGGGAATATACATATATATTACAGTATTTTGACTACATCTATGGAGTAGTCATCTGATAGTAGGCCATGCCAACTCACCTTCCCAGTCCTTAACACTGGCAAATTAATCCACCTCAAAAGTTTAGCATAGCTTTAGAAGGATCCACTGTACTAGATAAAGATCAGTTCTTAAAAACATGGGGGAGGAAGATGAGATGGAGTATGTTTTGAATTCTAGATGCTTGAATATTGGATTTATTGGAAGGGTTGCTCTGACATCAAGCAGTCTGGGAAATGGCAAAGAATGTGCACACTCCACAACTTTTCCACCAATACCCAGGCAAGCTCCATCATCTAAACTGGTTATCACTAGGAAGAAGGCATATTAGTTGCCAGTGTGCTTCTGGGTTCAATACAAGATGTTGGAATTGAGCAATAATGCTTTTTATAGCATGAAGCTGGCTTAATTGAGAGACTGCCTCTCCCTAATTATGTCTTCCCATCTCATCACATCCAGAAGAAGAGGTATGTTCCATGTCCTATCTATTATGGAATGTCATTTGATCGTACCCTGTTAACTGTTAACAGGTTAAGCCCCTGTCACACTGCACCAACGGATGGAAAGAGGATGTAAAACGGAGAAAAACACTTACCATCCGTTGGTTAATGCGATGCTTCCGTTCTGTACTCACTGCCTCCGTTTTGCTTCCTCTCTATCCGTCCAGCATCCGTCTATTGACATTTCATCCACTCAGAAGGTTTTGAGCTGCTCAAAACTTTTGAGCGGAAAATACGTCCGTTCTGCATCCGCTAGGCATACGGGGGACATCCGTTCTGCATCCGTTACGCATCCACTATATCCGCTAGGCATCCGCTGCGCATCCATTCCAGCGGTAAACGGACGCAGGGAGGAAGCGAAACGGATGCGCAGCATTAGTAGCATGGACAGAGAAAGGATGAAAGCGGATGCAGCACGCAAAGAAAGCATTTAAAATGGAAAAAACGTTCGCAGAGGGGACCTATCTCGGATATTAAAGATGTCTAGAGGATGCAAAGGGACACAAAGTGGAAAACCTATATTGCCTATAAAAAGGGGGAGCAACTCACCTGGATCTCACTTTCAGACCAGCAGCACAGTTGTGCAGACCTCTGCAGCCTTCATCTGCCTCTTGCTCTTCCACAGCATCCAGTCATGTCCACCATGGATCGTAACAAACTCCTTTTGGTAGCTACCATCATTCTGCAACAGTGCTAAGCCATCTACAGGCTCTGTGAACTCTACTACGGGAAGAAAAGGAGGCGGCCAAGAAGCGTCTGGGTCAAAAGATGGATCGGGAGAAGAGCAGAGTACGGACTGTACAACAAGCTGATGGTGGAGCTCAGGAACGAAGACACTCGTGCATTCCAGAACTTCATGAGGATGCCTCCAGCCATGTTTGACGAAGTTGTGCAGCGGCTGACACCCAGGTTGACAAAGCAGAGCACCAAATTCCGCCCAAGCCTGGACCCTGGGCTCAAGGTGGCACTGACTCTGCGCCACCTGGCCTCAGGGACCACCTACAGGAGCATGTGCATCTGCCTTTTGAAACATCATTTACCCGGAAATTAGATTAGCCCTGACTCTGCTAGCCTTTCACAAGAACTTTAAGATGTGATTGTGTCACCAAGTTTGGAAATCTGGATGTGTAACTAAGAGCCTGTAGGATGGTTATGCCAATTTGGCTGTTGGTTGTTTGGTTTTTCACTTTAGTTGCCAATTATGTGTGCATTTGTTTTATTGTTATATATTGTTATATATTATTGTCATTTTTAACTGTTGCCACCTAGTGGCAACTATCTCAAATTCATAAGTGGCCATATAGAATGAAAGATGAATAAATGAATCTTAGTATAGAATTTGTTTTCACATAGGCGTTGACCTCAGTAGAATGTAAAGAAGAGGTTTTGGAAAAAGATCAAAATCTCATTCAGATAAACTACTGCTACTGTGTATATAAATATCTCATTCATTAATCCAAAGATCACTGCAGGGCAGTTATCGTGAATTCAAATTTGCCATATTGAATGTCAAAGGCTGTTAAGTATTCATGTCCCTCTTATATCCAAATCAAACTGTAAGCTCCTCTTGAGTCCAATTTAATGAAAATACGTGTTTCTGAATGCAGTCCAGCAGATCTGCAATTAGAGGCAGTGGATAATAGTCCCTAATCATCACAGAGTTTAGAAGGTTATACTGTAATCATAGTCAGGAAGAATTAATTTTCTTATAAGGGAGCAAATGCAGGAGAGGAAGCAGAGAATTAATCATTCCTTCAGAATGTTGCCCAGGAGCTTTCTATTTTTTACATGGCTAACTCTGACCTAGTATATTGCCTTTCAGTGTGGATCTGAGTTCAGATATTATGTTAGTGATATGACATGCCCAATGGAAGCAAGGTAGCTGCTTCCTCTCTACCCACCCCCTCCGCAAAAGATCAGCAAAATTTGCATTCTTTTCTGACAAGAAATAAGGTTGAAGAAGCAATGCAGGCAGGAGAGCAAGTTATGACTCAGACACTTGCAAATAGTATTGTTGGTATTTTTGAAAAAGAAAAAGAAATAGTTCCTTAGCATCAGTGAATATCAAAATTACATGTCTGAAAAGCCAGTTTATTCCCAAGGCAGCTGAGATGTGCAGTCCAATACAGTTACAGAAATTCTTTGTGGCAAGCTATTCTCAGCTACAGAAAAATTGTCTTTCACAAGATGGGACCTGATTTTAAGGGTCTGCCAAGAAGTATCTTCACCTCCATACAATTTTGTTCACAATTACGTGAGCAAGTGGAACAATAACCTCATTGATGATGTTGGCAGTTGCATCAAATGCCTAAAGAGATGGGAGCTGGATTACCAAATCCATGGAAGTACAAAGACTAATGGATATTCTAAAATGCAATTAACTAGCGTTGGACATTGGAACTTCCTTTAATAATCTGAAAGCCACCCACTGAGCTATTGGAAAAAGGGGGCTGTGAAGTTACCAAAATCAAAGTTTTGGCATGGTCTGGGCATTTATTCACAAGATGAGCCACATTTTCATGGGACACGTTTCAGCCAGCTCCAAACAAGGAAACAGCAGGGTAAACCACCACTATGTGTCCTCGGTCACTGCAGTAAAAACAAACAACAAAGTTGTCCCATTTTTGTTGTTTCTCTTTCTGAAGAATCATCTACTTCTTCATTGGGCATATCAGCATGGGCTTCATACCATTGGAATCCAAAGTGGCCATAAAATGTTGAGCAGAGGAGAGAGAACTTGACAAAAAGCTGTGAAACTATTTTGTTCTGTTATTCCCTCCATTGTTCAAATCTTCCATGAATTACCATGCAATGCTGAAATAATTTTGCCAAGTTCTCTGGCTTGCCTCACTAATTCATTCTTGAGAAAGTCCTTCCTGAGATTGATTGATCAGGGCAAAATTATTCCGACATACATCTCTGGCATTCAACTGGAAATCAGAGATATTCACAAAACCGGCAAGTACCTTGCCTTTCTTGATTCTTCACAGTTGCTCTTCTGGTCAAATGCAGCTCTAAATCTTTGCATGCAATTCTGATACTTCTCTGAGCTGGCACAGTTGTTTTTAATACTGAAATGCTCCTTTTTTCAGCAGTCTAAGAACAAAGATGATCTTATAAATGAGACTATTTCTATCTCAGGATTGAAAAGAGGGGTCCTTGGTACTTTTTATTATTATTTTTATTTGTCAATTGCTTACAAGATAATAGGTATAAGTAAAAACATAGTAATGAACACATGGATACATATAAGAAAAATTAAAAAATATATAAAAGAAACAATAGGACAGGGGTGGTAGGCATGTTGGTGCGCTTATGCACACCCCCTACAGACCTCTTAGGAAAGGGGTGACATCAACAGTAGACAGTCTAAGGTTAAAGTTTTTGGGGTTTGGGGAAGAAACCACAGAGTCAGATTCCAGACATTGACCACTCTGTTGTTGAAGTCGTATTTCCTGCAATCAAGTCTGGTGCGGTTTACCTTGAGTTTGTATCTATTGTGTGCTCTTGTATTGTTGTGGTTGAAGTTGAACTATTCATTGACAGGTAGGACATTGCAATATATAATTTTAGGTACAATACTTACATAAAATACTTTTATGTACAATACTAATCGGTCTGAAGGCAGTGTATTTCTAGGTTGTCTAGGTCTAAAATTTCAAGTCTGGTGGCATAAGGTATTCTGCAATGAGTAGAAGAATGGAAAACTCTTCTTGTGAAATATTTCTGGACTTTCTCAATGATATTAATATCAGATACGTAATGTAGGTTCCAGACTGATGAGCTGTATTCAAATATTGGTCTAGCAAATGTTTTGTATGCTCTAGTTAGTAGTGTGATATTACCGGAAAGAGTCAAACAGTATTTACAGAATGCTAATCTACCCCAAATACCTAAAGAAATTGATACAATTTTAGAAAGCAATATAACGATTATGGAGTTAACTGAAGCACTTAAGAAGACCCAGGCCCAGATGGGCTTCCGGCAGAATTTTATAAAACATTACAAGAATTGTTGAATTTTCCACTCTTAGAAGTCATGAATGAAGTTGTGTTAAAGAAGAGGATACCTAAAACATGGTCAGAAGCCTATTTTACACTTATTCCAAAAGAAGAGGCTGACTTATTACAAATGAAGAACTACAGACCTATTTCTTTACTAAATGCAGATTATAAAATTTTTGCTTCAGTGTTGGCAGAAAGACTTAAAAATATTTGAACAGTTTTATTCATCCTGACCAAAATGGATTTCTGCCAAAGAGACAAATTAAAGACAATATGAGAGTAATCTTGGACACTGTGGAATACTATGAGGCTCATCCTGAAAAACAAATGGCTTTGATATTTCTAGATGCACAGAAAGCATTTGATAATGTGAACTGGCAATTCATGTTGTTACTGCTGGAACAGATGGGTTTCACTAAAAAATTTACTCAAACAATAGAAGCTATATATCATAAGCAAACAGCAAAGGTAATGACAGAGGGAGAATTGACAGACTCTATTGATATTAGAAAAGGAACAAGACAAGGATGCCCACTGTCACCTTTGTTGTTTGTGTTAACCTTGGAAGTGTTAAACAGAAATATTAGAGAAGAAAAAGACACAAAAGGGATGAAAATTTAAAAGGAAGAATTTAAATTGCAAGCATTTGCAGATGATTTGGTTTTCATCTTAGAAGATCCATTAGAAACAGCACCAAAATTGATGGAAAAGATAGAGATATATGGAAAGGTGGCTGGCTTGAAAATAAATAAAGATAAGACAAAGATTCTGACAAAGAACATATTATCAAGACAAAAGGAAGAATTAGCAGAACTGTTGAAAATCCAGGTCACAAATAAGATTAAATACTTGGGGATATACTTGACAGCAAGATGCAGTACATTAAAAGAGAATAATTATATTAAACTTAAGCAGCAGATAGCGCGAGATCTGGTGAAATGGGAAAATTTACAACTGTCACTAATCGGGAGATTATCAACAATCAAGATGAATATATTACCCAGAATTTTATATTTGTTTCAAACAATTCCAATTAGGCTTGGAAAAGATTATTTTGAAGATTTAAATAAAATCGTGTTGAAATATATATGGCAAGGTAAGAAGGCGAGAATAAAGTTAAAACTTCTGCAGGATGCCAGAATAAGAGGAGGATTTGGCTTGCCTAATTGGGAGTTGTATTACCAAGCTACAAATTTGATGTGGGTTAAGGAATGGATAACATTAAGGAATATTAAATTGTTGAAATTAGAAGGACATGATCTCTTGTTGGGGTGGCATGCTTTTTTATGGTATAAAGGAACTAAAACACAAGGGTACTTTAGAAGACATTATAAAAGGGAGTCTCTGTGGTGAAATTGGGAGAAGACTAAAAGACAATGTTATTTGAAAATTCCAGTCTGGTTATCAACGATTGAGGCATTTTCTTATCTTATAATATATAAAAAGGAACAAACAGTTAGATATGGTGAAATACTGAATGAAAAGGGTGAACTTAAATCTATGCAAAAATTAAAGGAACAAGGTATAAAGATGAATTTGTTTTCATATGCACAAATACAATCAAGATATGATAAAGATTTTAAAACAGAAGGTTTTTATGATAAATTGACCGATTTAGATAAGCTTTTGACAGGTGCCGATGAAAAAGTGATTAAAAAATTATATGGATATTTATTAGAAATTAAATTAGAAGAAGAACAAATTAATGAAATTATGATTGCTTGGGGGAAGAATTTTGGATATGGGATTGATTTAGAGAAATGGCAAAAAATGTGGTTTCAAAATTATAAAACGACAATGTCAACAGTATGTAAAGAAAATTTGTATAAGATTTTTACAATGGCATTTTCCCCCAACAAGAATAGCAAGGATGTTCAAGAATAAGTCCGAAAAGTGTTGGAAATGTCATCAGACATCTGGCTCATATTACCATAGGTGGTGGACATGCCCGGACATTAAAAAATATTGGACTAAAATCCACATGTGGCTGGAAAAAATGACACATAAGCATATAGATTTGAAACCAGAGATTTTTTTATTGGGAACTTTGCCTAAAATATATTGTAAAGATTTGAAATATCTGATTGTAAATGTATTAACAGCAGCTAGGATTGTATCTGCTAAAAACTGGAAAAATGACAAGATACCATTACAGGAGGAGATCACTAAGAAAATGTTGGAATGTGCTGAAATGAGTAGATTGACATTTCAAATTCAAGAACAAGATGATAAACAATTTTACAAAGTTTGGGATCTGTTCTATCAGTGGTTAGATAGTAAAATATAGTAATGGAATATGTAGATTTTTAGAAAATAATAAACATATAAAGATGTATTTTTTTCTTTTTTCTTTTGTAAATTATATTTACAAAAAGATGCTAGGATAGATCTGGGAGGATAATATGAATTTTTAAAAAATAAACTAAGTAAAATATGATTATTTTATAAAACATCAATGAATAAAAGTATAGTCAATGATTGATTAATAAAGATATTAATGTATTTGATATTTGATTGAAAGTGTGAGAGGATATATAATGTAATTGTAATTGAAGACTACGAAAGGGTTGCACGAAATAATATGTAAATCAACCGACATACTATATGTATATATATGGAAGTTGGTTGATGTTTTTAAGTTATGTTTGTTTATGTTTGTCTTAAAATCAATAAAAAAATTTTTTTTTTAAGAATTATACATTTTATTAATCCCATCCTGTCGTTTCCAGCGTTTCCTTAGACTTCATTAAAAAAGAATTACAGCAACCCTGGATTCTACTTAGACAGGGTCATTGCTCAATTACATAGCTGTAGGGGAAGAAAACATTTTGCTAATGTCCTTGGTTAATACAAGCAGAGCATTGCTGTTCCAGGCATGGCATACAAGGCTATCATACTTGTTACATCCCCAGTGCAAGAGAGATCTTTTTATACGGTTCTTCAAAGCATAACTTTCCCCCTAAAAGTTTACCCTTGCAGTTCTGCAAGTGTGTTTGTGATTTTTGCTGGTTCATTAAAGATAGCAATAAAGGCTCATTCATTCATTTCCCAAGACTCTGATCAACCAGCTGTAAAACTGATTCACTCTCGCACTCATCCAACTGAACGAAGGGTATCCAGGATTTAGTAACTCTTCACTATCAAAATTCCTCAGCTGGTCATCAAAGGAGCATTTTGGATATTGGCTATACTAAAGCCTAGGCAGAAATTACGCTGCTTCCAACTCCCTCTACAGAATTTTTAACTATGGAAAAGTTTTGCTAATTTTCTAGCAAAGCACCAACAAATATTATACTGAAATATTTAAAGATTCTGATTAGGTCACTCAGTAAGCTAAAGCCTGGGTTGCTCTAAATTGCTTTGTTTGGGTTTGGGTATTGCACTCTAGTATTTTACTCAGTGATACAATCCCAATTTTGTACACTGTGTATCACAATGCTTGTTGAATAAAGCGTAGTAACCTACACTTTCTACATAACTCTAAGTACACGTAGTATCGTTGTATTTATCATTGCAATTTTTTTAATGCTAAATAAACAGGTTCAGAATTATGAATCAATAAAACAAGCCATAATTCATAAATCTCCATGGTTGGATTTCCAGATAGCGCAAAGCCAAAGCCATTTATAGCTCAGTGCAATCGATGAGCATGGGTTTTAGCTCACTCAGTGACCCAATCAGAATATTTAAACATTTCAGTACAATATTTTTTTTAATGCTTTGCTAGAAAATTACCAAAACTTTTCCATAACAAAATTGCATCACTGAAGTCTTTCTTCCTGCTCTGAAACAGAGGATACTCACAGCTTTCCTGGAGTTGTATGGAGTTAAACAAGCATCACTGCACTTTGCCATCTGGCCTGCCTATTACTGGGCTGATGGGGATCCAGTTAAGAGACTAGTCTGCACATATAGGCTCAGCGGGGCATTTTTGTGCACAGTATTATCTTTTCAGGTTGAAATAAAAAATGAAAGGGGGCAATTGTCATCCCAGTGCTTCGGTTCTCTATTCATGGCAGAGAGTAATTTAAATGGAATAATTATAATGCAGACTGAAAGCAGAGGGTTTTCTGCCTTCCCTGGGGTTTGGATAATGGCAAAAGGCCAATGAAGCCTTCAGAATGAAAGACAGCCCGTCTGTCTATCCTTTAGTAAGAGTGCCGTGTGTTCATTTGTGATCTTTGGCAAATGTACACATTTCACTCTGCTTATTCTAGTCCTGGGGTGTGTGTGTGTGTGTGTGTGTGTGAATTGTCCCATTCTGCTTCTAGGTGTATGTATTGAGAGATCTGACATCCTTTATCCCACAAAGAAACAGACTGTTGTCTCATGCTGAGCCTTGTTTCTGTGATGACCTAGGGTGTGACACAAAGGCAACACAGTCAAATAAGCAAGAAGAGTCGCTTTAATACCTCCAGCTTTGCCCCCAATATCCAGGTTACCTTTGGCTGGAGAAAAAACTCTCCCAAGAAGAATTTTTAAGTGGAGGAAATTCAGTCCAAAAACAAAGTACATACAAACTGTAAATAAAAATCCACACAAACCATGCTGCAGCAATTAACTTGACAGGGCAGGATAAGGAATTGCAGACTTGAAAGGCCAACAAAACATAGTTGGAAAGACGCCAGGAACCCAGATAAGCCTTGACAATAACAGATAACTCATGATTTGCTTCCAACAACTTTGCTTTGTGTAGCTTCCCTTTTTAAACACTGTGTTCCCAGCTGCAGCTAATGAAGGCCCTTTCCTCCCCCTTTAGGGCCCTTTCCTCCCCCTTTAGCCATGCAATTCACATTGCTCCCTTCTCCGTTCCTCCCTGCATGCCATAGGATGAAGAGGGGGTGGGCCTGAGTCTTCCTTTGAATTCCCTCTCCCTTGTTCTACCTCTTCCCTGCTCTGCCCAGCCAGACTTTGCCCTTCCCCAGTTTCTTCCACAGCCAACAGAGCCACACTCCCATTCCCTGTTAGCTGTTCAGACTCCCTCTCAGAATTAGATTTCAACAGGGGCATGACATTTTCTTTTAAGAAGGCTTCCAATTCCATACTCACAAAGTGATGTGATATAACACAGAGGTTTCTTTCACCATGGCAAAAATGCAATGGGTATTTTTGAGGAATAGATCTGTTTGAGGAATAGAACTCTGAGGAATAGATCTGTTTGCGATGGTACAAATACACAGGCTGCCTGAGAGCTAGGAAAGCAAAAAAAGATTGAAACAGGCATCAACTTAGACCTACTTACCTACTCCAGGCATTTGTCCACACCAATCTTGATAGGTGGCATTTTGGTATGTTCGTATGTGAGACAACCACAGCAGTTCCTATAATTGTAGTGGACATACTCACTTTGTAATCATGGTAGCAGGACAGGTAAGACCTCAACTTATGATCACAACTGAGCCCAAAATTTATTTTTGCTAAATGAGAAATTTGTTAAGTGAGTTTTGCTCCATTTTACAACCCTTCTTGCCACATTTGTTAAGTGAATCACTGCAGTTGTTAAATTAATAACATGATTGTTAAGTGAATCTTGTTTCTCCATTCACTTTGCTTGTCAGGAGGTTGTAAAGGGGGATCACATGACACTGTCACTATCATAAATGTGAGTCAGTTGTCAAGCATCCAAATGTAAATAATGTGATCATAGAGATCCTACAATGGTTGTGGCATTGGTGTGGCAGTGTGACAATGGTGCCATTGTAACTCCAATGGCATTTTCAGTGCCATTGTAACTTCAAAGAATCACTAAGTGAGAGTCAAGGACTACTTGTAATTGGAAGTACAGCTACCAATAGAAATGCTATATTTACATTGAGAACCTACACCACCATCAAAATATTATCTTTTCTAGATATATTCAGGACCATATAGATTGGTAACATGTGGAAGATGCCTTCATGCTGCAGTGGAGGAGGAAGAGGAGGAGGAAGAGGAAGAGAAGAAGAAGAAGAAGAAGAAGAAGAAGAAGAAGAAGAAGAAGAAGATCTTTTTACTAGGGACTTATAACATCTTTCTAACAATCACCCACCATTCATTAAGGGAATATGAAGCCTATTCTCATTACTGTTATTTTGATAAAATGGTGGATAATAATAGTAAAGAAATTGATTAACTCCCATAATTCTCAATACGACGTATTATAGTAATTATTTATGAGAATGGCTTTATGAGATAAGTGGAGCAACAGCAGCAACAGATAATGATAATGACAACAACTAGACAACAATCACATAAGAAGCAGCTAGCCTACAAAAGAAATAAGGATATGGCAAACATTACAGAAAGGACCCTCTCTAATCTCTTGGAGTGTAAATGTGAGGAGATGGGGAAAATGTACTTTGAATGAAAGTTTGATATCCACTTTTACAAGTAGCTGAAACCCAGAAGCTCCAACTCTAAGTTCTAATACTACCTTGCAAGTCCGAAAGAACATCTCCACCCTTCCCATCTCTTGCCCCCTTCTCTTCCTGCCTCTCAAGGACAGTCTCGCAGATATTTACAATTATATTGCAAAAGCAAGTTCTTAAATGGCTTGAATAGGTTTTTGAAAAGACCTTTCTCATCACAAACATGGATAAATAGGAACCATCCTAATATCTATACCTCCCCAGCTCATATAGGCTTCCAGAAGACATTTCATGACCTCAAGAAGTCTAAAGTCTGATTTATCTCATAACCTGATGTCTGACTATAATTAAAAGCTAAGACCTAGTAAATGTCAATGTTCTCCAGCATTTGCCATCAGCAGAAGTTCACTTGAAAGATAGGAACTTACTTCAAAATTTCTGATTAAATGGATGATGCTTCCACTGGGGACCATAGTTATCAATACTTCCTTTAGTAGAGATGACCAAGTTTACATTCTAATTAAGTTCCATAGCCTTTATGTAAGTCAAGGGCTAGGTTATGCCTTGTTGTTGTTTTCTATTACTGTAGATAAAATCAAATTGCACCTACAGTGTTCTTCAACAATTGTTTCATTTTAAAAAGTTCTGTTCACATCAAATGCAGCAATGGGAATGTCTTTATTTATGTTACACCATTTCTTCCTCTTCCCACAGGTGTTTCAATTCTCTAGGTATTCTAACTTTATTATACTATACTTTGAGGTGAATGTCCTATCTTTTCTTTGCATATTTTTTCTTCTTCTGCAAGCAATCAGCTTCACTTGGAAACCCTGATATATAATTGTTTATATATAATATAAATTATTTATAATATAAATAATTGATATATAATATAATTGTTTAGTTGGGGGAAAGGCCCGCTCTCACTGCATTTACAGATGCAAAGAGGATGTAAAATGTTAAAAAAAGCTGGAAAATGCTATGCGTCTGTGGTGTACTCATTGCATATGTGTTTCATACGCTCTATCCGTCAAGCATCCGTCCACTGCGATTTCATCCGTGCAAGAAGTTTTGAGCTGCATAAAACTTTGTGAACAGATGAACTTTCCGCTGTGTACGATGTAAATCCACGACATTCGAGCAAAAAACTTTCTATGTCTGTTATCATCTGTTAAACGTCCGCTGTATCTTCTCTGCATCCTCTGGGCATCCTCGCAACTCACATCTGCTGCAGCTGAAAATGGAAAGAGGGAGGAAAGAAAAGGTAACAGAACGTCTATACATCGTTAGTAGCATGGAAATAGAAAGGATGCACAGTGAATGGTTTGCATCCGATATACATCAGCGCGGCATCCCCTTTCTTTCCTTTAGGCGTATGTGATGCATCCGCTTCATCCGCTATGCATCCGCTTCACAATTATCCCCCGTAACCTCTACAGAGGTGTCATCCCCTTCCATCCGCTTTCATCTGCTAGGCTTCCTATGAACATCCATTTAACATCCCCACTACATACTACCCACGTCCGTTCTTTTCCATTCTGTTTATGCAAATTTTCGCCACTTTTTGGAGCAGATGACAACGGATGGAGCCACCCCCGAAATTTTGCTCATCTGCTGTGTCTTTTATGCATACGTTTTGCGTCTGTCAGCCAGTGGGACCAGGCCTTTAGTCTATATGCTACAATATATGCATATCTTGTTTTAACTACATTGCCCTTTCCTTTTAGAAGGGAATCACTAGAAGAAAACCCTTTCTGTATATAATCTTTTACTATTTCAAATCTGGTGTTGAGAACAGCTGTCAAAATTATAATAAATACCTCAGCAACTGTGAGGAATGAAGAAAAAACCTCATGCTCAGTGTAGAGCTTTTGTTACAAAAGTATTTATCTAGAAGAAACCTACATTACTCTGGTTTAAGAAGTGATAGTTGATTCTGCTAAAGTGAGGAAAGTGAGAAGAAGAAAAGGAAAGTACAGAAGAGAGAGGAGAAAAGAGATTTTTTTCCTCTTCATTAAACCGGGCATGGGCATGGCCAGTGTGTGACACATCTGGCCCTTGGGCCAGGAGTTTGACAGCCCTGTGCTAAACAATCTATAAGTAAATCATAAGCTTTCACAGAACACATCTGGAATTAAGACACATACTATTCTTTTACAGGAAACCCTGTTATATCATGTACAACTATACCCAAAAGTAAGCAATCCAGTGCCCTTCATTCTGCCATCAAGTTGTTGTTGATTCCTAGTAATCATATAAATACAGTATGTATATGATATTCTCCATGACAATCTGTCCCTAATCTGGCCTTTCAGGTCTTCCAACAGTGTACACATGACCACTGCTACTGTATCCATCCTATCTTGCTGCTGATGGTCAGCTTTTTTTTGTTCCATCTATCTTTCCCAGTATTAGAACCTTCCCCAGAAAGCTGGATCTTCATGTCCAAAGTAGGATAAATTGAGCCTGGTTGTCAGGGGTGGGATTCAAATTTTTAACAACTGGTTCTGTGGGCATGGCTTAGGTGGTAGGCATGGCTTGGTGGTCATGTGACTGGGTGAACATGGCTTGGTGGTCATGTTATTGGCTGGGCATGGCCAACTCAATATCACTCACATCAAGGCATGCATCTCATCACCTGGCCTCTCATGACTATGGGGATGCTGCAACAGTCGTAAGTGTGAAAAAGGGTCATAAGTCACTTATTCCAGTGCCATTGTAACTTTGAATGATCACTCCACACAAGCAAAGTACCAGCAAAGGAGGGAGAAAAAATTCCAGAGATGTTCCTGAGACAGGAAGTCTAATCCTGCCAAGAATGTAATAAGGATTAATGGAGAGGCAGTTTCTGTAAGCAACCCCAGAATGTTTCCTTCCTGCCTTCCTTACAGGATTAGGCCAGTAATTTCTTCTAACAACCAGTTCTCCAAACTGCTTAGAATGTTAACAACCGGTTTTAGTGAATAAGTGTGAACTGGTAGAAAGGTTGGCAGTTCAATGGTTTGAATACCTAGCACTGTGTAACAGAGTAAGCTCTCGTTATCTGTCCCAGCTTCTGCCAACCTAGCAGCTCAAAAGCATGTAAAAATGCAAGTAGAACAATAGGGACCATGTTAGTGGGAAGGTAACAGCATCCTGTGTGCCTTTGGCATTTAGTCATCCTGGCCACATGACCATGGTGATGTCTTCAGACAGTGCTTTATAACGGAGATGAGCATCGCCCCATAGAGATGGAAACGACTAGCACATATGTGTGAGGGGAACCTTTATCTTAAC
This sequence comes from Laticauda colubrina, assembly GCA_015471245.1. Classification (NCBI taxonomy): domain Eukaryota; kingdom Metazoa; phylum Chordata; class Lepidosauria; order Squamata; family Elapidae; genus Laticauda; species Laticauda colubrina. The sequence continues at coordinate 53,426,406 of BLBF01000005.1, read as the reverse complement.
CTTTATTTGTACTTGTGAAAACTCTGGGTTCAGTTTTTTATGATAGACTGTTATCAAAAAGGATATGCTGAATAAAAAAATGATCATTTGGAGTAAAATCCAAAGCATATTGTTTAGATAATTCATGGGCTATAGTTGAAAAACATCCATTGGATATGCCTTATTTATTACAGATGACAAAATCTTCCAGATTCATGGAGGATGAAGACATTTTTAAGATAACATTTGGATTCCCTTTCAATAGCCTTCATGCCCCAAATAGCACATTGTGGCTGAAAACCAGAGTAGTCACTATTCTCAAGGATCAGCCAATCTGATGATGGGAAAGAGGAAGCAGCAGCTTCTGAATTGTCAGTCCAAAAAGTTGACAAAATTTTCAGGAAGCTAACCCCTCAAGCTAGCAAGAAAAAGGCTGCTCTTTACCAGCTTTTCCAAAGCTTTGCAAGGAAGAAAATGATAGAGAGCTGATTTGGTCCATCAGTCCTATCATCTATGGCAGGGGTGTCAAATTCAATTTCATTGAGGGCTGCATCAGGGCTGTGTTTGACCTCAGGGATGTGTGAAACGTGGGGGGGGGGCATGTGCAGCTTGACATCACTCATGTCGGGGGTGCCTGTGGCAGCCCAAGTGCTCTGCCAGTAAAAATGGACTCTTGAGCTATGTTTTCAGCTATGATGGCCTCCTGCAACCCTCTGCCAGTAAAAATGGTGGTTGGGAGGCTGCATGCAGTCCTCCTGAGCTCCATTTTCATTGTCAGAGGCACCGCAGGCCACTCCTTCACTGTTTTCAGATCTAAGTACCTTGCTGGCTGGATCTGGCCCATGGGCCTTGATTCTGACACCTTGATCGATGGGCTTCTTTCTCAAGACCATTTGAAGATGAGTTTGAAATTTTTTGCATGCAAAGCTTGTGCTCTTTTATCTTAATATTCAATAATATTAGCCCTCAGGTAAGCGTGCATCAAATTGTTGCTTTAATTATACACACATACACATACACACATATACACTAAAAAGGTGAAGACCTGGTGCCTCCTGAAATTATCTCCTCCCTACTATATTCTAAAACAAGGGTCTACAAACTTGGCATGTTTAATACTTGTAGGCTTCAATTCCCAGAATTCCTGAGCTAACGGGACTGGAGGAGGAATTCTAGGAGTTGAAGTCCACAAGTCTTAAAGCTGTCAAGTTTGAAGACCCCCATTCTAAAAGATGTGAGAAACTAGTAATGAATTATCAGCATAGCAGACACCAAGCAAGGAGCTATAGGCCATACATACCTGGTGATACGTAATAAATATAGTCAGCCAACAAGCATTACATTAAAGTCACTCAGTGACACATTCAATTACTGGGAAAAGAAAATCATGCAAAACAAATATCACAGTAAGTAATTAACTGGAGTGCAGAAACTTTAAACCCAGACTGCACTTTCACATTCTGCCTGTCACCATTTGTTCTTCGAAACATAAGAAATCTTTCACTTGCTATTAAATGATTGCTATCTTTAATTAATAGTCACAGACAGAGTGAAATTGAGCAAAAAGGATGGGCTAGAAAAGTCACAACTGAAGCTGTAAGGTTGTCTTCTAGTTCAGCCCCTGTTTAAGCAGGAGATTGTATACTATTTCAGACAAGTGACTGTCCAGTCTCTTCTTAAAAACCTTCAGTGATGAAGCAGCCCCAACCTTGGAAGACAAGCTGTTCCACTGGTTAATTATTCTCACTGTTAGGAAGTTTCTCCTTAATTCCAGGTTGCTTCTCTCCTTAATTAGTTTCCCTCCCTTGCTTCTTGTCCTGCCCTCTGGTGCTTTGTAAAATAAATTGACCCCCTCCTCTCTGTGGCAGCCTCTCAAATACTGGCATACTGCTATCATGTTCTTCTTAGTCCCTCTTTTCTCTAGACTAGCTAAATCCAAATCCTACTAATAGAGACAATAGATGTTTTTGCAACTGTTGGGAACAGTGATGTTTATTTTGTTGGCTTATTGCTTATGCTATAAAGCTCTGCCTACCTTGGAAGTTATAGGCAAATAAAGTAAAATAATTAAGACCACAGGGAGCCATGTTCAAATGTGAATTGACTTTTCCCAGTTCATTTTGGATATAAAAGTATCTTATGACAGCCAAATTGCAAGTCAGACCAATGTTGAAAAGTTCAACACCCCATGTGTTGGGATTGTAATAAATGTTTCATAAGCAATTCGTAATCCTTCATACCTTTACAACCGTGAGACGATTCTGAGGGCAACACAAGTCTATTAAAAGAAACTGTATAATGATAAAGGAAAACAAAACAAGAATGTTTTTTGTTGCATTGTGGGAAAAGACTCAAGACCCAGTTGACTTTTTTTTTCTTTTTATTTTCTTTGAGGAACTGGGCCTGGAGAAACTGCGGTAGCCTTTTTTATGGCTGGCTGCTCATGGCTCGTGGCCAATGATGGCTCTTCAAATCTCCCGCCACCACTGACCAACCCATCATAGGTAAGTATACAAATATATAACACCCCTCCCCATGTGGTCCAGTCTGACCAATTTGGGCCCCACTATATAACATAATCACATCAGTAGGTAGGGCTCTTATGGTTCCGACTGGACCTGAGCAACTCAGTCATGAGTTCACCTCTGACCCGGTCGGATGGGGTTGCTGTTTCTCTGGTCCTTTTCTGTGGGGCCTCCTGGAAGGTAGAATCAGTCATGTCTCTCCCGCCAGGCCTTTCCTGGCTGGTTGGGTCGGGTCGGCCACTCCTGCCAGGAGTGGCTTCCTGATGGTTCTTTGAAGCCTGCTCCAGTGTCCCCAAGTTGTGTTCTTCTTTTATGGTTTCAGGTACATGTTTGCGATTTCCGATCGGGGGTAATGTTAGTATTGGTTGTTGTGTCGTTGTTAGCGTTTGTTTTGTTAATTCTTTTACTAGTGGAGGGTCTCCCCCTCCCCTTCTGTTTGTGTTTGAGGGGTCTCTCCCCTCTCTGGTTTGGTTATTTTTGCGTAATGTTTGTGGCAATTCTTTTATTTGCGGAGGTTCTCCCCTCTCTCTGTTTGGGTTGTTTTTGTTAGAGGTTGGCACTGGGTCTCCCCCTTCTTCCTGATTGTTTGTGTTTCTCAGTGTGGTCCTCGATCTGATTTGGTCTATGTGTCTCCTCCTGCTCCTCCCATCCTCTCTGTCTACCCTGTATGACCAGGGCCCTGTTATTTGGGTTATTTTTGCTGGTATCCACAATGGTTCCCCCATGAGGTTCTTTGCATATACTAGGCCCCCTGTTTTGAATGTGTGGCACTTACTGGAGGAGTTTGCTGGTTTTTCTGGGCTATACGTGGGGTGTAGTCTGTCTAGGTTTGATCTTAGTTTCCTTCCCATTAATAATTCTGCTGGACTTTTATTTGTTGTGGTATTGGGTGTAATATGTTGTATACTTAGTAGTTTGTCTATTTTTTCTTGTATATCTCCAGGTCCCAATTTTTGTAGTGTTTCCTTTGTGTAATGGACCATGCGTTCCACTTGTCCGTTCATAGCTGGATGTCCTGGCACTGTTAGTGCATGCCTTATCCCTTGTTCTGCCAGGAACCCCTCGAATGTTATTACTGTGAATTGTGGTTCATTGTCAGATACAACTAAATCCGGCAATCCATGTGTCATAAAAAGTTTCCTTGGTTGTCTAATAACAGCTTCTGTTGTGGTTGAGTGCATGATGCTTACCTCCAGCCAATTTGAGTAAGCATCTACGACTATTAAGAATGTGTGTCCTTTAGTTGGTCCTGCAAAATCAATGTGTATTCTGGACCATGGTCCCCTAGATGTTTCCCATTCGTGTATAGTTGCAGAAGGGGGTGTAGGTCTAGATTCCTGGCATCGTTTGCACGTTGCTACCCATTCTCCTATGTCTTTATCCATCCCTGGCCACCATACATAACTCCTAGCCAGGGACTTCATTCTGACAATACCCGGGTGACCCTCATGCAATAATTCAAGTATTCCTTAATATGTTCAGTATGACCATCCTATCCTCCCATAGTATAAATCCATTTAAGATTGATAGCTCCATTTGTCTATTTCAAAATGGTTTAACAGTCTTGTCACTTGCAGTCTCTGGCCACCCTTTACCTACCCAGGTTAAAATTTGCACCAGGTTTTTGACCCTCATGGCTTCCATAGCAATGTCTGTCACTATTATGGGTAGGTTTATCAACATCTCGATTTGAAGGGTTGATGTGGTTGATGCAGGATCATCGTCTAAGTCAGATAGGGGGGAACAGCTCAGGGTGTCAGCGTGTGTTATGTTCTTTCCTGGTTGGTAGATCAAGTTGTAGTTATAGGCAGCTAGGAATTTGGACCACCTCGTCAGGGTGTAGCTTTGCTTCCTGCTAGGATTCCTAGAAGAGGTTTATGGTCTGTGACAAGTGAAAAAGGTCTGCCATAGATATACTCGTGGAAATGTTTTATTCCTGTTATTGTGGCTAATGCCTCTCTGTCTAGTTATTCCACTCCGGTTTAGATAGAGTTTTTGAATAGAATGTGACAGATGCTTCTCTTCCATCGGGTAATACATGGCTGAGTATGGCACCAATGCCAAATGGTGATGCATCACATGTTAGTGTTATTGGAAGGGTCTCGCTGTATTTTATTAGCACACAGTCTAATGTAAGTAAGTTTTTATTTCCTGGAATGCTGTTTCTTCTCGTCGCCCCCAGATCCAGGTAGCTTTCTTATCAAGCAACCTGTTCAGTGGTTCCGTTATCGTTGCTTTCTGTGGCAAAAATACATTGTAAAAATTAATAAGTTCCAAGAAAGCTTGAAAATCTGTTTTATTTTTGGGTCTGGGAGCTTCCTTTATTGCTCTGATTTTGTTTTCAGTGGGGTGGATCCCTTCTTTGTCTATAAGGTATCCCAGGAATTCGACTTTGTCGGTGGCTGATTGGCACTTCTCTTTTTTTTCATTAAGTCATGCCTCTTTAAACTTTTTTAAGACCTCCCTTAGGTGGTCTTTCAGTTGTTCTTTGTCCTTGGCTGATACCAATACATTGTCAAAATATGGTACCATCCCCTTAATTCCTTGCAATAAGCATTCCATTAAACTCTGGAATGCCCCTGAGGCCACGCTAACTCCAAATTGCAGTCTGTTGCATTTGAATGCCCCCCTGTGTGTCACAATTGTTTGTGCATCCACTCTTTCTGGGTCAACTGATAATTGTTGGTAGGCTTGCACAAGGTCCAATTTTGCAAAGATTTTACCTCCTCTTAAAGAATGTAACAGGTGCTGTACCACCGGAACCGGGTATGCGCTTTGCTGTCGCGCATGGCTAAGGGTTGCTTTGTAGTCCCCACAGATATGTACTGATCCATCTGGTTTAATAGGGGTAACAATTGGGGTTTCCCACCTTGCATGGTCGATTGGATCTAATACCCCGTGTGGTAAGTTTATTTAATTGTTCATCAATTTTTGGTTTTAACGCGAAAGGGATTCGCCTCACCTTTAGGTATAAGGCCTATATTATAAGGCTATATATAAGGGCTATATTTTGATTTAAATTAAATGAGATAGGGGACCCCTGGTACTTGCCCAGTTCTCCATTGAAGACGTCCTGGAATTCTTTCATCAGGTCCTCTTCCCAGTCTGTCTCAGTAATGCTATTTATTCCAGTTACTTTGATTCCTAATGGTGCAAATCATTCGAGTCCCAATAGGCTGGGTCGATCCCGGTCGACTATTGTTAATGGGAGGACTTTACTGTGTTTTTTGAATTTAACTTTGAAGTGTCCGGTACCTACTGCAGGAATTCTATTTCCCTGGTAGTCCTTTGTGAACTTTTGTATTTTGAGCTCTCCCTTGTTTATATCAGGTATTAGTCCTTTTAGGGTATTCCACAATGCCATTGATGAATACGAGCCTGAGTCCACCTCTATCTTGCATGGCTGGCCTTCTATGGTGACTTGTACATGTACCTTTTTTGCATTGGTTGAGTTTGAGTGTCCAATGGTTGTTGTTTGATATGTTTCCTCTTTTCTGTTTGCTTCTTTCCATCACTTGTTTCTGTTCTCTTGACTCCAACGGGTCCCTATTTGCTTTTCCCTCTCCCTGGCGGGGTGTTCCATCTTTGTCTAGGGCCATAGTTATTTCTTGTTCAGAATGCCCTAGCTATGTGTCCCCACCGTTCACAATATCTGCCAATAGCATTGAAGAAACGGCATTCGGAATATGGATGGTTTCCTCCACACCCGGCACAACGGAACTCTGACCTTCTTTCATTTCACTCCCGTCTACCTTTTTCCGACTGGAGTTGATTTACCTCTTCTTCTTCCTCTTCATCTTCTGATAGGGATTCAATGTCCTCATGGTGTGTTGTGGTGGTGGGTTTTTTTGTTTTCTCTGGTGTCTTATTGTGTGTTTGACTTGTGTCTTTTTGGGTTTCCTTTGGTAATTTATTCATTTGTCACATGGTGGCTGCCGATTTCTGTGTGGCTTCTGCTGCGGTGGCTTCTTCTATTGCCTTCTTCAGTGTTATCTTAGGTCTTGTTAGTAGTTGACCCTGTAGAGTACGGTTCTTTAATCCAAGGACCACGCGGTCCCTCATGGCTTCATCCATGTTTAGAAATTCACATGCTCCAGCAATGTCTCTTAGTGCTGCAACAAAATCTCCGATGCTCTCATCTTCCTTTTGATCGCACCAATATAATTTGTGTCTTTTGATGAGGCATGAAACTGTTGGTGCGTAGTGGGTTCGCAGTAATTTCTCTAGGTCCGTCCACATCATTGTCTTTACATTGGTGGGTACTGCCTTTGCCATTTTGAATACTGTGGGACTGCAATGGGTGAGGAAAATGACTCTCTTTCTATTTTCGGATATTCCTTTGAGGTCGCTCCTTTCTAGGAACATGAGGAATTGGTAGATGTAGGATTCCCAGTCCTTGGTTGTTGGGTTGAATGGTGAGGGTGGCGAGTTATCCCAGGCCATTTCATCTCACTTGGCATTGCCATGTGCTCAACTGGGCTCCTTTGTCTCAGTATCCCACCTTTATTGCCAGTGTTGCGTTGTGGGAAAAGAGACTCGAGATCCAGTTGACTTTTTTTTTCTTATTTTCTTTTAGGAACTGGGCCTGGAGAAATTGCAGCAGCCTTTTTTTATAGCCGGCTGCTCACAGCTCGTGGCCAGTTATGGCTCTTCAAATCTCCTGCCACCACAGACCAACCCATCATAGGTAAGTATGAAATATATAACATTTTTGATCATATATTGCTTCCTTTTTCCTTTCCCCATTCCTTTTTTCCCTTCTTCATGTCTGCAACATTAGTATTTTTTATTAATTTAAGCTGTCAGGCTATGCTTGAAATCTAGCAAAACAGATGCTTATACTTATACCTTTTCCCATTAAGTTTAATATTTTAAAAGGGGGTGGGAGGGTCATGAAGAAATAAATGAGAGCCCATAGCAGATGGTAAGATCTCCATAAATGCTTCCAAATCAAATTTCCTGCTTAGATGGAGCAACAATGATACTTTGCTGTTCTGTTTACGGTGACATGCTGCCTTTGCATATTAATCTAATTTCTGATGAGGTGACAACCAGCAGAGAAAAATAGTGGGGTGAAACTGTGCACAGAATCTATAAATGAAAACAGCTGCTATTTTGGCCCATTTCAACAACCTCTGCTGGAAACCTGGCCTATTTAAACTCATTTAAATAAATGAAAAAGTTCTATTTCTGTTTTATGGGTGTGTCAACTGTCTTATCCCCCAAATAGACTGCAAAATATAAGATGAAATTGCAACTTAAAACCTGAAATCTAGAGGAGAAGTTGGCAGAGAGGCCAACTTAGAAATCTGGCAGTGTAGTGTAGAGTGAGAATCGCAAAAACAAGTTTACTTGACAGAAAAATCAGTTGACTTAAACTTCCTACCAGTAATGCCAACTTAGCAAAGGGGAAACTATAGGATGTTTATTCCTGAGAGCCAAAGCTAAACCAGAAACAAACGAATAAGTAGAAAATATATGAGTGACCATCAAAATGACCATCAGAAAACCAACAGTTCTTGGTGGCTAAGAAGTCAAATTTGATTTATCATGTTGATGGGATTATAAAAGAAATCCTGGTAGGAAGGACTCTAAAGCAAGAATGAGAAGAAGCGGAGTTGAGATTGGGTGGCATTATAGTCACACATCTGGGTTACATAAAAACATTATTGAAGATAAGCCAGAATGGTTGGGTTTAACATAAATTAAGAAATGAATATTTTTCATAAGGATCTAAAAAAATAAACAAAAAGAATATTTTCTTTTGGAATTCAAATTTGTATGCACCAGCTTTCTGTATCTATATACCTGTTGACAATTAGCAGTAATAGATGTACAGGTACCACTTTTTTCTGTTTTCCTCGTGTAAAAGGTTTAGTTTGCCTATGTTTGTTTGATCCTTCTTTCCCCTTTCAATTTAGTTCTCTCATTTTGTTCTATAGCACCTCACCCAACTTGCTTTTTCTCCATAATGAAGGAGAGCCCATTATAGGTCTTTAATTATAGGAAAACTTAAGTAATGCTGGCCTTCCTATTTCTAGTCTATATATTCCTCATCTCAAGTCTTTTTCTCATGAGATATATATTTGTCTGTGTGCCAGAGAACAGGAGAGACCTTCTTCCTTTGGGAAGAAGGACAAAGCAAAGTTGAAGAACTTTGTCTTCCCCATTTGTTACTTTTTCACTTTTATTGTCTACTCCTCTAAGCTTAACTTCCTTTTTTACACTGCCAGACTTTTCTTTCTGCAGATATTATCTGCTTGCTGCAAAACCTCCTTGGAGATTATGCTCATCTTCTATAGATAGAAAAAAATAACAAAATAGAAGTGAGTTAACATATTTAATATTAAATTGTATATTTCATTCTATTACTTTTATTTTACTTTAAAGAATCATAGACTATATATCCTGGAAGGTATGTTGGAAATTATCTAATTCAATCCCCAACCTGATATAGGAATCCACTCTTATAGGATTCTTGATACATGGCTACACAAAGAGATGCCATCTTCTCCAAAAGCAGTCTGTTCCATTGTTGAAAAGTTTTTATAGTAAGAAATGTTTCCTGATATTCAACTCTAGACTGTTTATATATTTTTAATATCCTCAAGTAATTCTTGACTATTTAAGATTGCCTGAAATAGTCCCTGCAGTTTTTCTGGGAGGATTTGCAAAGTGTGTTCCATTGCCTCCTTCCTGGGGCTGGGAGAGTCCCACCCCCTGCTCAAGCAGGAGATAATTCCTCCTCCTCGTCCTCCTCGTCCTCCTCGTCCTCCCAGAATAACAAGAGTTGGAAGGGACCTGACCTTGGAACTCAAGACTCCTGGCTTATAGCCTGGTGCCTTAACCACTGTAACAAACTGGCTCTCAACTCTAATCGACTTCCTTGTAAATTTAAACCCATTGTTTCTCATCTTCTGTTGTCTTGGCTTAGTTTATCTTATCTTTTAGAAAAGCTTTGAACAATTCTGCTCCATCTTCTATAAGGGAGCCCTTCAGATAGATATCTGAAGATTGCTATCACTTTCTCCATAGTTTTCTCCTCTCCAGGATAAACTGCCTCCAAACTTTCAACCATTCTTCAGGTGCCTTAACATCCTGGTTGTCTCCTCTATCAATGTCTTTTCTAAAATATAACAGCCAAAACTGGATGAAACATTCTAGATAAGATCCAGTGAAAAACAGGGACTCACCTTGACACTTTATTTCTATTGATGGAGTCTACTATTGCTTTTTTCAGCTTCCAGCTTGATCACATTGTAGGGTCATATGTTCAGTTTAAGATCAGTCAAAGCATTCCAAATGTTTTCACATGCTGCTACTGCCTGATGTGGTTTCTCCCATCTTACACTTGAGTCTGTGAGCTTTTTTTTCCAACTCAAAGGAATTTGTTATTTGCTGAAATTCCTCTTGGATTCTGCCTATTGTTCTAAACAATCTTCCTAGCCATAATTCTGTCTAATCTATAGTCCTCACTGTGTGTTACTTTTATTTACTGGGTAGACATATTTTTGGCTAAACTAATAAAATAGGTGAGACCCAACCTACTAATTTCCTCTTTCCACTAAACCAAATACAGACCATTAGCCCCTTGAAGGCTCATATATATAATTGATCTGATCCTGGGGGTTTAAACTAATTCATGATGATCAGGCATCAAAATGGAGCACTGTTTCCTTTGGGAAGAAGGACAAAGCAAAGTTGAAGAACTTTGTCTTCCCCATCTGTTACTTTTTCACTTTTATTGTCTACTCCTCTAAGCTTAACTTCCTTTTTTACACTGCCAGACTTTTCTTTCTGCAGATATTATCTGCTTGCTGCAAAACCTCCTTGGAGATTATGCTCATCTTCTATTTCTTATGCATGTATCAGTCTTTTGAGGTAGAGCAGACCAGGAAAACAAACCCACAAGTTTGACTGGAATTATATTTTATTAATACAGACTACAGTAACAGAAATTTGATGTCCTGATTGTATTTTCCCTTCTTTCCCTCTTAAACCCCAGTGAATTAGGGCAGAGCCATTCTGAGGCTTTCTAAAAATATTTTCTTTGTTTCCTGGGCTTATGACAGGTTTTTGTATATCTTTTTATATCTGGCTCTGCTTAGTTTCTCCAGAGTAATATCTGTGGCTTTCTACAGTTATGTCCATTTATTTCATATCTTAGCCTATAGCTCCTTATGTGTAGGTTTATCGACTCTCCTATTTTATTTCTTTTCATTGGAATAGTAGATGATTGTACTTCCAATATATTATTTATGAAAAGCTCCCTACCCTCCTATGTTCCCTTTTACTTGAGGATTTATGTCCATGGGATTCCACCTACTACTTCTGTACGCTTGTGTGAAGCTGGTTCTCATGAAATCTAAAATATGGTATTTGTATACAGCTATGTCCCAGTCCCCTTTGTCCCAAAATTCCTACTGTTTTTAACTCTTAAACCAACTCCTCCCTATTGATGAGAGTCAGTTCACTGTATCTTCTTCAACTTTCTAGAAAATGAAGCAATCAACACGACTACTGAGGAATTTTGTATGTATACTGCAGTCTAGTATGAACTGATTTTTCTAACAAATATCCAAATAGTTGGAATCTCCTATTATTACTATGCCCTCCTTCTGAAATCTGTAACCTGGCTCAGAAATAGACAATTCAGATCATGCATCTGCCCCACAATGATAAAAGCGATACTGTTGTTTCTCAGTCCATGAATCCTTACTCAAATGCTTTTTGACTGGCCCCAAACCGCTCCGATTCATGGATTTCTACACCTGTGGATTTCCTTCCATCCATTCTCCTTTTTGCATAACTATTCCTTTTGAAAAAGTTGTATCTGTGAGTCTATATAAACCTCTCATGAACTTTCTCCTAATAGATTTCATTGTTACTTATTAAATCGTATTTGACTTTCTGCGTTAAGAATCCAGGTCCTTTCTATTTGTTCCCATTTTTATAATGTTATTGAAAATCTTGGGTCTTCATTCTGCATTCACCTTCTCATTTCTGCACATCTGCACATCCTGTGTAACATTCACAAATCTTAATCTCACCCTTTCATCCAAAATTCAGTCTAAAACCATCTGAATCATGATGGCAAGGCACTGTCCAAATACATTTTTCTTCCATCTCTTGTCAGAAGCTATTTATTTACAGTTTGAAGGCCACTTGACTCCTAAAGACCCTGAATGGCTTATAGTCCAAAAAGCAAGCACAATACTATAAAAGGCAGAAAAATTCACAATCAGCCCAAAGACAAACTTACCCACAAAATATCCAACGGAGAGGCCACTCTCAACCAGCCCTCGGTCATAAGAGAGAAGACAGGTCCTCAATGGCTTTCTCTTTTGTTTCTTCCAATGGTCTTTTTTCTCTCCCTGGGTCCCTTCAACAGGAAGAAATAAAAAGTACATCACTTCTGCTCTCATAATTTCTCTTCCTCTTTTGCAAGAAGGAAAACTTTTCACAATTCCTTGCAGTATGTCTTAGGAGATTCTCAGTTATCCAGGTCAGACAGTTATTGTCTCAAATGTGCTTATTTCTTCAAATAAGGTTTTTTTTCCCTTTGAGGAAGAAGAAAATGTTTTGCTTGTCATCCAAGAAGCTTCATCAGTTCTGATGGTGGAGGAATGGAAGGATAGGTTCTGATTGGATGGTGGTTCCTTGCAGTATTTATATAGCTGTGTCTTATTTTTCAACATGAATCAGTAAAAAGAAATATTTATAAGTGGACCTAAAGTGTTGGAGTCCTTCTATCATTTTCTAAATATGGGACTCAGGAAGATATCTCTTTGCTTGAAAGAATATCCAGATGACAGATTGTTATTCAAGTTAGAAATGGGATAATTTCTCTTTGCAGTCCTCTCCCTCAATTCTTGAAATTTGGAGCAGATTTGTTTGTTGGTTGCTTTGCTTAGAAAATTTATATGGCTGCCCACTCACATTCAGTGACTCTGGGTGGCTTACAAAAAATAAAAACCCACAAATAACCATGAAAACAATACCCTTCTGCCAGTGACAACAATCAAACAAATCACTGGATGGGCTCTGGCTTCCACAGGCTTGTTGGCAAAATCAAGTCCTCAGGACTTGCAAGAGTATTGAAGTGGGGAGCAGTCTAATCTCTGCAGGAATGATGTTCCATAGGGAGGAAACCACCACAGAGAAGGCCCTTCTTCTGGGTCCTGCAGTTCTGTGGTGGTATGCTACTGGGTCAGACTGGGTCAGCCGAACCGGTAGTAAAAAAAAGCTTACGGGCAGCTCAGAAAAGGAAAGAAAATCCTCCAACAATCAGCTGAGACGAAAGAGAAGAGAAAAGCACAGAATCAGCTCTCCCACTTGCCCCTGCACTTTTCTCTTCTTTATCCTCTCAGCTGATTGACACTGCAGATCTCAGTTGGTGTGGGAAAAGCTGCATGCTGGCGTTAGGCAAAGTACACCCACCAAGCCACACCTACTGAACCAGTGGTAAAACAATTTGAATCCCACCATTGCTGCAGTTGTTATTCAATCAGAGATATGGTAACATCATCCACAAGGATTTTTTTTTTTAAGTGCAACTGCACATGCACTCCAAAGCACTTCTTGATAATCTTGGTCCTTCATATTCTTATTCTATCTTTTTTGTGCCCTCTCTGATTTTCTACATTATGGGATGTTTCTTGGCACTGTTCTACTTCCACAAGCACCTCTTGTGTCCAGTCCAGAAATTCTTCACCTTTACTAATGAGTGAGAGAGTGGACAATTCATATCCAGTCTCTTCACTTTCTTTTTCATGAGGGCAATCTATCTGCAATTGCAGCATGTATAATTCATATGATCTCCCAAGAAAAAAACAAACTTGGGTACCTTTTTTAAGTTATAAAAGCAATTCTCTAATGTTGCTTAGATGAACAGAAGAGGAGGAAAAGAGGATCTCCTTGATTCCTTTCATCAAACTCAGTGATGTGATTCAAAAATTTTTACTACTGGTTCTGTGGGCATGGCTTGCTGGGCGTGGCTTGCTGGGCATGGCAGGGGAAGGATATTGTAAAATCTCCATTCCTACCCCACTCCTGGGGGGAAGGTTACTGCAAAATTCCATTCCCTCCAAATCTCCATTCCACACCCCACTAAAGCCCATGTCACACTGCACCAACGGATGCAAAGAGGATGTAAAATGGACAAAAAAGCTTGCCATCCGTTGGTTAACGCGATGTACTCACTGCCTCCATTTTGCTTCCTCTCTATCCGTCCAGCATCCGTTTATTGATGTTTCATCCGCTCAGAAAGTTTTGAGTTGCCCCAAACTTTTGAGCGGAAAATGTATCCAATGCATCTGTTCTGCATCCTTTAGGCATATGGGGGACATCCGTTCTGCATCCATTACGCATCTGCTATATCTGCTAGGCATCCGCTGTGCATCCGCACAACTCAAATCCGTTCCAGCAGTAAACGGACGCAGGGAAGAAGCAGAACGGACACGCAGCGTTAGTAGCAGGGATGGAGAAAGGATGAAAGCGGATGAAGCTCATCCACTCTGCATCCGCTCTGCATCCGCTCTGCATCCGCTCTGCATCCGCTCTGCATCCTCTACTCATCCTCTATGCATCCTCTACGCATCCTCTATGCATCCTCTATACATCCGCTCTGCGTCCTCCCCACGTCCTTTCCTTTCCATGTTATCCGCTCTGCTTATGCAAATTTTTGCCCCTTTTGAGAGCGGATAACAACGGATGGAACATTTTGCTCGTCCATTGTGTCCTTTTTGCATCTGTTGGGCAGTGTGACATGGCCTTAACCTGCTTTCCAACTCCTTACTCCTGTGCATGGCAACAAAAGAAGACCCAGCTGATTAGCTGGGACTCGGGAGGCAGAGAATAGATGGAGGCATGGCCAGTCAGAGGTGGTATTTGCTGGTTCTCTGAACTGGTCAGAACCTGCTGAATACCACCTCTGATCAAACTCCAGTTTCTTCCTGTTCTCCCCATTTGCTTACTGTCCTCTGTGAATTCAGTCTCTGAAAACTGACTTCCTTGTGTCTCCTGAAACTTCCTTAATTGGCTCAGCAAAAAAGCAATGCTCCAATCACATACAATGGGCAATCAACAGCTGTCAAAGGTAGAAAGACCTGACATTACCTACAAGTGAATAATCCTCATCCATGGTGAAGATGATGGAACTTGCCAGATGGTCAAATTGATATCTTTAATCAGAAAAAAATACATTAACTAAGTTTAACACTGACTTGAAACCCTTTACAGACTTTTTTGTGTGAAACAGAGAAAAAAATAAGCTTTTGATATAATGATTTGATAATTTGAAAAAAAAGAACAATATGTTATAGAAAAAATGAAAGCCATGTTATAACCATAGAGTAAGACGTTAATTTACATTTATACTTATAATTGCTGCAAAAGAAAATTGAAAGTTACTTCTTTATTTTCTTTCCTTTTTTCCTACACATTTGACTTAGTTTGTCATAGAGTTTATCCTTTTTTTTAAATCCTAATAAAGTTCTTTTGAAAAATGAGAAATCAGCAACTGTCAAAAAGCAATCCAACAGCTACATATAATCAGCAGTCTCTCCGCCTCTTTGGTTTTTTCTCTCTCTTTTATTTTTTTTCCCTTTTTCCATCAAATCCCCACATCTTGTTCTTCCTATTCACTCACCCAGCATTTATTTAATTGTTCATCCAAAATTGTATATTTTACACACTTCCAATGCATATACATTATTTATAATAATATAGTTCAGCTGGTGTTAGAAATAGCCTTTCCACTGTTAAAAGAACTTTGCTCTATGTCCTATGATACATTTAAAAATTCTTATATGGCTATACAAAACTAGTCAATAAATTTGTACAAGGGTTTTTACTATTTTACAAAGATGTGATTCTCTGTATTCATTTTCAGTGAAGATTCTCAAATATGTATGCTTGTTTCAATCTACATGTCAAAAAAAATTGACTAAATATGCATTGCTTGATTTGACATTTTCCTTACATTGTTGAATATAATTGCAGAACCAAAACTACTCTCCCATCAACACTTTCCTTTTTCCTATTATTATTATTATTATTATTATTATTATTATTATTATTATTATTATT
>BLBF01000005.1:53381072-53410803 GCA_015471245.1 Laticauda colubrina | reverse complement strand
TTATTATTATTATTATTATTATTATTATTATTATTATTATTATTATTTCTCTCATTCTTTTTAACATTGACCTGAGAGGTTAATGGAGTTATTACTTTTAGCATATACAGTAAAGGAAATTCTAATCTAGAGATTCTATTTATTTAATATTTACATAGAATATGCCAATAGTAGTTTAGCAAAAAATATTGTTGGATTTTTTTAGGATGAGACAGATAGTCCTCAACTTACAATACTTAATTTAGTTACCGTTCAATGTTACAATACACTGAAAAAAGTAACTTATGACCATTTCCACACTTATGAATGTTACAGCATCCCCATGGTCACATGATTTACATTTGGATGTTTAACAACTGGTTCCTATTTATGTTGGTTGCAGTGTTCCAAAGTCATGGGATCATCTTTTGTAACCTTCTGACAAGCAAAGTCAATTGGGAAGCTAGGTTCACTTAACAATTGTGCTACTAATTTAACAACTGCAGTGATTCCCTTAACAAACATGGCAAGAAGTTGTAAAATGGAGCATTACTCACTTAAAAAAATTATCATTTAGCAACATAAATTCTGGGCTCAATTATGGTTGTAAGTCGAGGACTACCTGTACTACACAGAGAAGTGAATGCTGTAATGGTTTTGAGTAGTTTTTTATGGGGGTGGTGAATCAGATTCAACTCAGTGCACATTAAAATCAGTGAGATAAGACACACATGACTTAAATCCCATAGTTTTAAATCAAGTACACCTTAAAAGAAAATTCTTAAATGCTATAGAAGATAATGATGAGGCCACTAAGCATCACACATCTTTTATCCCACTAAAGGAAAACATAAAATAGAGGTCATTTGCCAAAACTCCCTATAGATCTTATGGTGACCAAAACAAAATGGATTGAGGGCTAGATCAGTTAAGTTCTCAAATCTTAGATTCCATCTCCCGAAGTCATGCCCCTGATGCAAGAGAAAAATATTAGCCCTTGAGTCAGAATTATTTTTCCTCTCACTGAAGCAAAGGGAGATAATCTTTTGAACAAGATTACTCAGCCTAGGGGGAAAAAATTAAAAAGACTTTCTCATACTGCTTTGGCTGCATATGCACTGAACTCTTAGGAAAATATTCATTTAAATTTCATTTTTAATTCCACCCTTTATACTGCCTCTATAAGTGTCCTTTGTAGAGATAAGATAAAACCATTTTGGTAATATTTCATAATCATGTTAATAACCAATTTGCTGCCTTCAGCTTTTTGAAGTATTAAAAACACTTCTCACCTCCCTTTTACTAAATTAAATAAAGAAGCAATCATAAATGTATTGCCATTATAATTTGTGCTATTACTATACAGCAGCTTGAAATTCATGTTCATAATTAACAAGCATACTCAAATTTTTGGACAGAAAAGTACAATACTTTCAAGTTTGGAGCAAGACCTTAATACCTTAATATTTTGAAGTTTGGAGCAAGACCAGAACTACAGATTTATTAAGGAGCAATGCAAATTCACTTTCCTTGTTGAAAGGCAGAATAAAAGCATAAAATTCTGAATTGGTAGTTTACAGGTGGTGGTGGTACAGTTTGCTTTATTTTGACAGAGTGGCTAGTAAATACATCAAAGAGTTGGTACAGATATCATTAGATCTCCATGTTTACAGGTATAAAATGTTACTCGTAACAGTCTCTTGGGAGCAATGCAATACAGAAAACATCTGAATGTGTTAAATGGGAGGTAATAAAATACAAGGAATATTTTCCCACGCTAATAATAACATTCTGTTTACTAGCCCAGTTTTTCTCTCCTGCATTTTGCTCTGTTCTTTATGTTATCAGAAGATTAGACATTTTTATTTACAAAAGGAATGTTTCAAACAGAGATATAAATAATGGTGCAAATAGAAATGTTAAAATACAGTACTTACTGCATAGATTCTGATTTTAATGGTTGTGTGTTTTCCTCACTACTTATTTGTTTTCCTCAATCATAATATATACTCTATGCACTGAGATATCTCTTTTTCTGAAGTATGTACCTACTCCTTAAATGCTTGGCTAGCCTGTATTCTATTTCTTTGTCACTGAAGGACAAACATCCTGTCACATGAAAAGGTGAGCTTATCGCAGAACCCTTGTAAAATTAAATGGGTTTATTTTTGTTTTAATTTTACACAGTCTGGCATGGGCAAAGGCACGGACACTTGCAACAGCATCCCAACTTATGAATCAACTTATCTGGAAAGATTAGCAGAGGACCAGATTCACCATCAGGTCCACCATGATGTGGATCAGAACCAGGGGTGGGATTCTACCAGTTTGACTCAGTTCAGGCAAATCAGTAGCTCCGAGGATCATCTGCGAGCGAACCAGTTCACTCCAATGATCACCTGCCCTGCGTCTAGTCTGTGCTTTACATCCTGGTTTTCAAACTCAGCTGATTCAGTGGCACAGTGAATTGTTGCACGTCAGCTGTTTAACAACAGAGATTGCAAAGGAAGATCAGTAGCAAACACTCTGCGCACGCTCATCAAAATGGTTGTTACACCAGTCGAATCGCACCCTTGATCAGAACTGTGAGAAGTCATTAGTAACCTGGCTGCACTACAGATAAGCCTAAAACAAGCTGAGAACAGAAAGTCTCTTTCAATCACTATAAAAGGCCATTGGTCTAGCAGCATTCAGCAACCAAGCATTTTGGCCCCATAATTTCTGAAACCTCATCCTGTATGTGTACCTCACTTTTTTCAAAGTTTCTTTTAATGTAAATATAAATGCACCATACCATCTTTCAGCATCTTTGTTTTTCCTAGTATTCTCTTACCAAATATCCATCCATCCATCTATCGTTTCATTTCATTTTATTCACTCATTCATTTATCATACATATGTAGAACTTTTTTAGAAAATAAATGTGGTTGGGATCATCCCAGCACTCTGGAGCTATGTCCACCTTCCCCTCAAAAAGAGACAGCTAAGTTGGAATGATAGGAGAACAGAGGGAGTAGGAAGAATTGTTACATTGTGTAAGATTGCCATGTTGTGCAACTGCCTGCAGCAAATCCTTAGCATTTCAGATGCAACTACACTTCTCATTTAGAGAGAATATACCAACTCTTCAGACAAATTTCTGGAGGACAAAGAAGACTGGAAAAGGGTGACAATACCATTGCACCCATCTATAGTGGAAGAGGCCTGTGAATTATGGCTGTTCTCAGGATGTCGGAATCTATGCCAATGTCTTCTGCTATGAAAACTACCTGTTTTCCTTTTTCAAATCTGCAAATGCTTTAGCCAGAATGTTGTACAAGGACACCCATGGCAGCAAAACATGAGGAGTCTCTTATTACTCTTACTATGATTTACTATAATTACTATGATTTTATTAAATAATAAAGCCCATTGGGAACCGAGCTGAGGAAACAGCGGGTGAGCATGCGAGCTCAAGAAGCTCTGTATGCACACACAGCAGGTGCAAAACCATCCCCTCCCTCCCTCTGCCGCCAGTCCACAGAGCCAGAAAGGTCACGGACCACTGTTTTAGAAAGAATAGGGGAAGAGAAATAGAAAGCTCCATTTTTGTCACAGCCAAAAAAGAAAGCTCCTTGCAATTTCTAGTGAAATGCAACTGTAAATTGGTTAGGGACAAAGACCATCTTCACAACCAGAACCACATCCTGCAGTAAGTCTTTCCTCTTTGAACTGACACTTATCAATACATAAGAACAGTAGGCCTCTACACCCAACAAAAGCACTCCTGAGCTTTTCCAATGGGCCAAAGTTTTTCCCCCGAAGCTTTGAATGAATTGTAATCAGCCCTTTTATTATATAACTCCTAACACCCTATTTTATGTCTCTTTATTTTTTTCACTTAGTTACAAGAAAATACTTTAAGATTCATAAACTAAAAAAATAAATAATGGGACCCTGTTTCATAGAAGATAATAGTTTAGATTTAACTGTGAAGAACTAAGGAAAAATTACTGTATATTTGTTTTCAAGGTGGAGAAAATATTTTCTGTTTTCAATAAGCTGGAACCTCCTAGGGAACAAGCCCTCAATTTTTAAAATCAAAATTACACTGAAATACAAAAGAAAGTTAAGAAAGGGAACAAATTAAATGCACACCATGATAGCAATATGGAGAAACAAATAAAGGGTGTTGTTTCTTCTTTAAATGTCAAGGAGTGGGAAGAAACAATCATCTTACATTTTCAAGGATTCTCTTAATAAACCCCACCAGATGGAAGCACAAAGCTAAGCATGACTGGCCAGGGCTACTATTTGGACAGGGAACACTTGGGAATTCTAGGGCTGTTGGCTAAATGGGAAAGTAGTGGGGTAGGAAATCCCACAGGAATACAGTGGCAAATCATTTCTTTAACACTCCCAAATAAACTCCTGCAGCTACCACAGTGTGGAGTTGAACTCCAAATATCTGAAAGTTGCTGAAGTCGAGAAATATTTATTTTTACTTTTGTTGGGTATCCAATTCCAATGGCAGTGACTCTTCAGGACCTTATGATCTATTGACCACCAGGTGCCAACAGTGGGCTAGATAGTCAAGGATTTTCTCTTTTTCTCCTTTTTATTTGTCACTCCATCTGGTCTTGGTCTAATGCAGGGCTGTCAAACTCCTGGCCCATAGGCCGGATGCGTCATGCTCTGGCCACACCCATACCCAGTTAACAAAGGGGGGAATCCCAATGCATCATGTGACAATGCCATGATGATGTGAATTTGACATTCCTGGCCTAGGTAAATCATGCACAGAGAGTGTGCTCTTGAAGTATCCTCCTTATCTAGGTGGTAGATATTCTGATAATGATTTCCTGTAAATAAATCTTATTTTGGCTGCTGTTACAAACCTGCTCTCCTAAATCTTACTCAAGTCAAATTCCCATTCTCAGGAACACTGACATATATAAAGAGAAAATGGCTCAGCCTGAAATAATCTTTAATCTTTAAATTTTATCTTAACAAAGGATGAACATTTTCCTCCCTTTTGATACAGATAGTAATTCACATGTCAGCATGGATGTTGACTCCTCTATCCCATACATTATTCAGTCATCAGCCTTGCAGAGCTTATTATTGAGGCCTAAAGGAAGCCCTTTACACAATTTCATTAATATTTTCCCCTGCATGACTGAAGACTCTTGCAAGGTCATGGATAAACATACAGAATGGATCCTGGCCAATCCTTATCTCCATGCATGAAAAAAATTAACAAAAGGCTGGAGCAGAAGTTAGGTTATATTTTAAAATGCATTAACCTGTGCAATCTAGTGCAACAAACTTTTGGTTAAAAATGCTCCATACAACAGTGGAGTTATATTTATTTACCACAGCTATTATCTCTATTTTTCAGGATGAAATTTTTCCCAAAATAATTTACCAGTAATATAAACAATTTAAAATAAAAAGGCAACCACTATTATTTAAAAATAAACAAACTTTTAGGATCCTTCCCACAAGGTAGGATGTGGAAATGGCTTTTTAGGTGGAATGGGGCAGAGTTCAAATGGTGGCCATCATTCCCTTTCACTTTTTGAGGATTTATCCCAGTGATTGTAGGAAATAAAAGTCCAATTCAGGAGGCTTCTGTTATGGGCATCTCCTGTCTTTCTTCCTCCTCCTCTTCACAAGTCTTTGCCACCTGCTTTTATACTAGATGTTGAGATAATAAAGCTTAACTATATCCTAGAATAACAGAATTATAGAACTAGAAGAGTCCACACATCCAATGCTCTTCAGCATTCAAGACGGCCATTTGGGAAAGATGACTGTCCATTCTCTTCTTTAAAAACACCGGAGACAGAGAGCCCACAATTTCCATAGCTGGAATGTTTAGAGATCTTACCATCAGGACGTTTTTCTTTATGGATTAGATTTTAAGGGTTTTATATACTATTGTCTGATCTTTATTATTATAAGTTGCTCAAGTTGGAGAACATACATGATACTTCTTCTTCCTTCTATTTTCCCTATAACTGCAACCCTGAGGGGGACTTGCACAAAGTTACCCAGGTAGCTTTCATATCTAAGGTGGGACTAGAACTTATCATCTCCTGGTTTTTAGATCAGAACCTTAACCACTGTCTCAAATTGGCTTATATTTAAATGAGGAAGCTAATAGAGGGATTATATTTGCTGAAGAATGTATCAGTGCAGAGTGAAGGTGAAGATAGCCACAACATATTGGCTATTTTACTTCATCAAGATGCTTGAGAATTGTGGAAGAGAGGAAGAATGCTTAATTTTCAATGTGGGCATCCTCAGAGAGACAAGGGGAGACAATGAGTAACAGGCAGAATGACATAATTATACAAATGCTGTGATTTACATAGTTGTGTCAGATGTCCCAACACAAATTCATAATTTGTACCATCTGTGTGATTACATCATTGCATGTGCATTGTTATTTGGGCATCATTACAGTTGGCTACAGAGACTGCTGTTTTCAATGGCTCAGCACTTGCTTTGTGCACAAAAGGGCTTTTTCCCCATCTCTAGCTGAAAAAAGATAATGTAACACACCAGGGAAATACTTCTGTTTAAGATCCAGGAGAGCCAATGCTAATCAGAGATACAATATTGGGCAATGGATCAACAGTCTGGCTCAGTATAAGACAGACTGATAAGGATCCAACAGTAAAATTGCTGCACCTATATTTATTTTCTTCTCTGGAATTATCCAGGTTAAAGTTCATTTTCAATCACTATCAATTTATTCTCTTTTGAAAGGAATTATCACCTGTCAATATGTAATTATCTGCAACTCTGAGGCTCATGCTTTATCTTCAGCTAGAGTTGGGCTGTATATAATATTCTAACGTTGTACAGAAAGCTTTGTCAGGTTACATTCCATAATCATATCCTGTCATTGCCAAGATTGTACCCAGAGAAAAAGGTAGCTTTTCTTGAGGCTCTCTGCCCAATTTAATAATACCATCTTGGGATAGAATCAGAGAGGTGATAAAAATTTCTCACCAGGCTGATTTTCTTTCTCATGTATTTCATTTGGAAAAAATAACATGCAAATAAAATGTTATGTTGATTCATTAATGATGTAAAATTCTGTCTTAGTGACTATATCTTTACTGCTTGATAAAGTGATGAAGATAACAAATAATTATTTTAGATATCAGGGGATTCCTTGGGCAATGCAGAATGGCCCCATGATTCCAGCATTTCCATCAGGAAAACCAAAAAAGGAACAGGGCAAACACGTCTCCAAAGAAGCCTCCTCCTTATGACTGCTTATGCTCTGCATCCTACAGAAGACAAAATGGGTACTTGGTGGTTTTATTTTTTACACAGTGCCACAGAACATTTAATTTACAATATGGGAAAGAACACTACCATTTGCTTGATGTTTTACTACCAAATTTTTTAAAGTGCTCTTTTGTCTCTGTCTTCTTCTCAGAGGTTGGCACTGTGGGTTCCTTCATTGCCATGCCCTTCTCTTTGCAAATGTATGATGCTACCACAATGTGTTGCTTTCTATGGATACAATGTGTTTTGTTCGGAAAACACACGAGGTAGACCGGGTTCCAACAACAAATACTTTGTTGTAAACTAGTCAGTAAATAGGAACACTTGGCTGAAGCCGGGGCCAGCCTTTTATACAGGCTGGCTTGCCTGCTTGCAGCCAATGGCAGTTGTTTAGATTTGCCGCCTTTTTGGCAGCTCTTTGGATTGGTTCCTAGTGAACCAATCCAGTGTTCATTTTATTAACCAATCAGGTTTGTAGGTTTGGAGTCATCCACTTTACATATAGAACACCCCTCCCCCCTTAGTTCAGTCCTACGTGGTGACGTAGTCTCGCAGGTAGGCGGGGCTTTTCCGGACTCGACTTGACTTGCGCGGTTCATTCTCAGTGAAGACTTCGACCGGTTCGGATGGGGCTGCTGTGTCGTCCGTCCTTCTCCCTGGAACCGTCTGGAAGGGTGAGTCAGCCATTTTACCGCCGCCTGAGTTTCTTAGGCCGGCGGTTTTGCCGCTCCCTCCCGTTTCCTCTGGGCAGGTCGAGCTGGCTTGGCTGGCCCCTTCCGATGGGCTCTTTCCTCAAGTCTCTTCAAACAGTGAGTCTTTTATTTGCTCTTTTTGTTCGTATTGTTTGTTAGGTTTGGTTTTAAACAGTTCTTTATTTGTTTCTCGCCTTTCCCCCCCCACCTTGGGTTGCACTTCGCCGGTTTTTTCGGTGAATGTTTGTAAGTCTGTGGTTCTTTCTATAATTCGAGATCGAAGCTGGTCTATGTGCCGCTTCCATTCCCTGCCATCGTCTAATTTTAATCGGTAGGATTTGGGGCCTGTAATTTGGATAATTTGTCCTGGTAGCCATACCGGGTCCCCGGTGAAGTTTTTGGCGTATACCAAATCGTCTATTTCGAATTGTCTGAACCGTGTAGAGGAGTCAGGGGGGTTTTCTGGGGTAAAATTTGGGTGTAACCTATCAAGGTGAGATCTTAATTTTCGCCCCATGAGTAATTCTGCTGGGGACTTATTTGTTATAGTACTGGGCGTTATGTGCTGGAGTGTGAGCAAACGGTTTACTTTCTGTTGGACATCTCCAGCGTCCATTCGTTCCAACCCTTCTTTGGTAAACCGGACCATTCTCTCAGCCCTGCCGTTCGCAGCCGGGTGAGCCGGCGCGGTTAGGGCATGTCTTATACCTAGGGAGGCTAGGTATTGCTCAAATGGTATGCTGGTTAGCTGTGGCCCGTTATCTGAGACAAGAAAGTCCGGTATGCCATGGGTGGCAAAAAGGTTGTCCAGTTTTTTTATTACAGCTTCTGTTGTCGTTGATGGCATAACTTTTACTTCAAGCCAATTTGAATAGGCATCAACGACAATCAGAAAGGTATGCCCCTTGGTAGGACCCGCGAAGTCAATGTGTATTCTTGACCACGGTCCCCGAGGGGTTTCCCAGTCCTTAACGGGTGCTTTTGGTGGGGATGGTCTAATTGCCTGGCATTTGTGGCATGAGCTTACCCAATACTCTATGTCCTTATCAATACCCGGCCACCAAACATAACTTCTGGCAAGGCTTTTCATCTTAACCATTCCCGGGTGCCCTTCATGTAACAACTTAAGTACCCTGGGCTGTAATTTGGCAGGGATTACTACCCGATCACCCCACAACAAACACCCCTTTTGTATAGAAAGTTCAGTCTGTCTGGACCGGAAAGGTTTAAAGTTTTCAGTTTTTTGATTCTCCGGCCAGCCTTTACCTACCCAGCTAAGAACGCGGGCAGTCAATGAGTCTTTCGCGGTGGCTCTGGCGACATCATACGCCGATATGGGTAGATCGGGGCAAGTCTCGATTTGTAGCGTTGTCATCGCTGGTGCCGGGTCTGCGTCGGTTGCTGGTAAGGGTGCTCTGCTCAAAGCGTCCGCATGGGAAATTTGTTTCCCTGGCCGATGTGTCAGAGTGTAGGAATAAGCTGCTAGGAACTCTGACCATCTCGTCATTCTTGGGGACAGTATATTAGGGGTTGGCTTGTTTCCCGCCAAAATCCCCATTAGCGGTTTGTGATCCGTTATGATTTGAAAAGTCCGCCCATATAAGTATTCGTGGAATCGTTTTACTCCAGCGACAATTGCTAGAGCTTCCCTGTCCAATTGGCTATAATTCCGCTCAGTTTTTGATAGAGTCCTAGAGTAATATGCGACGGGTGCTTCTCTGCCATCAGGTAGTTGGTGGCTCAGGATGGCACCTACTCCATATGGTGAGGCGTCGCAGGTCACTGTTAATGGCAGAGTGTCGCTAAATTGGATGAGAACGTTTGTTGATGTTAGCAAGCTTTTAATATTTTGGAAGGCTTTTTTTTCTTTGTAACCCCAAGTCCAAGTTGCCTTTTTGTCTAGCAGACGGTGTAACGGTTCTGCTATAGTGGCTTTGTTTGGCAGGAACACGTTATAAAAATTAATTAATCCTAAGAACGCTTGTAGTTCGGTTTTATTTCTTGGTTCAGGAGCGTCTTTGATCTCTTTAACTTTTTTGTCTGTGGGGTGGATACCCTCTCCGTCTATTGAGTAGCCCAGGAATTCGACGCTGTTCTTAACTAAACAGCACTTTTCTCTTTTTACCTTGAGGCCAGATTCCCTAAACTTAGTTAGTACTTCTTTCAGTCTGTTCCTTAATTGAGTTTCATCTCTGGCCGAGATTAGGACGTCGTCAAAATAGGGAACGACTCCTTGTATGCCATTTAGAAGGCGTTCCATCAGACTCTGGAAGACGCCAGGGGCCACGCTTACTCCAAATTGGAGCCGGTGACATTTGAATGCGCCCTTATGGGTGACTATAGTCTGTGCTTCTGCTGTTTCTGGGTCCACTGGGAGTTGTTGATAGGCTTGTGCCAAGTCGAGTTTGGCGAAAACTTTGCCTTTTCCCAGGGAATGCAGCAAATGCTGGACTACTGGCACCGGGTATGCGCTTGGTTGTAATGCGTGGTTCAGGGTAGCCTTATAGTCACCACAGATTCTGATGGACCCGTCAGGTTTAATGGGTGTGACAATAGGCGTTTCCCACTTGGCATGGTCCACAGGTTCTAACACCCCTTGGGCTACTAATTTGTCCAGCTGTTCCTCTATTTTTGCCTTTAGTGCAAAAGGAACTCGCCTGGCTTTTATTCTTCGTGGGGCTATTTGGGGGTTTAGATTGAAAGAAATGGGGTTTCCCCGATACTTGCCAAGTGAGCCGTCAAAAACATTCTGGAATTCTCGGATGAGGTCGTCTTCCCAGCCGGTTGTAGTCACTCGATCGACCCCGGTCATCCCGATGCCCAATGGCGTGAACCATTCGATGCCCAGGAGGCTTGGTCTGTCTTGGTTGACTATGGTCAGCGGAAGCACCTTGACGTGATTTTTGTAGGCGACTCGGAATTGTCCCATGCCAACCACAGGGATTTGGTTTCCCTGATAGTCCTTGAAGGTTAGGTGCTGCTTCTTCAGTTCTTTGGGTTTGATACCTGGGACTAGCTGTTTTATTGTGTCCCACGATACCATGGAGAGGAAGGACCCCGAGTCCACTTCCATCTTGCAGTGTTTTCCCTCGATTTTCACAATGACTTTAATTTTTCTCCCACTTTCTGTCTGAGCGCTCTGTATAATGACAGTTTGGTGTGTATTGGCTCGCTTCTCTTGTTGCCATTTTCTTTCGGCTCATTTAGGCTCGGCTCGTGTTGGGGAATTTCTGCGTCTCGTCGGGCTGTAGAATTTTTTGTTTCTGCAGACCTTCTCGATGTGCCCTCGTTTTTTGCAATGTCGGCAGATGGCATCGAGAAATCTGCATTCGGCTCGGGGATGGTTTCCTCCGCAGCCAGCGCATTCCCGCCAATTTCTCCTTTCACGCTCTTTTTTGTTCGTGAGCAAACGGTGGACCTCGTCGTCCTCTTCACTCGATTCATTTGTTTCGCCCGACTCTTCGTAGTGGGTTGTGGTGGCAGGGTGCTTTTTGTCTTTGGTTGGTGTTTCTTCGCTGTGTGTGTTCATCTTTTTAATGGCTACCGCAGATTTTTTCGTGGCTTCAGCGGCTGTAGCTTCCGCGATGGCTTCGGTAACGGTGATGTTGGGCTTGTTGAGCAATTTACTCTGTGCGGTCGAGTCTCTCAGGCCCAGCACCACGCGATCCCTCATTGCCTCGTCTATGTTCAAAAATTCACACTCACCCCCTATTTGTCTGAGGGCAGCGATGAAATCGGCGACGGTCTCTCCCTCTCTCTGGTCTCTGCGGTAAAATTCGTGTCGCTTTATTAAGTTAGACACCATCGGAGCGTAGTGTGCTTTGAGGAGTCTTTGCAATTCCGTCCACGTTAGTTGTTTAACGTCCCGGGGCTTCGCAAGGGCCTTTGCCATCTTAAAAACTGTTGGCCCACAGTGCGTCAGGAACACAGCTCTCTTGCGTTGCTCTGAAATGCCTTCCATTTCATTGCTCTCCAAATACATTTGGAAGCAATCAGCATAGGAATCCCAATCCTCTTCGTGGGGATTGAAGGGTGCGGGCGGTGCGTTGTTTCCAGACATCTTGGTTGTAATCTGGACTTCTTATCACCGCGTGCAGGTTTTCCCGTTCAGGACGATCCCATCCTCGTCGCCAGTGTTTTGTTCGGAAAACACACGAGGTAGACCGGGTTCCAACAACAAATACTTTATTGTAAACTAGTCAGTAAATAGGAACACTTGGCTGAAGCCGGGGCCAGCCTTTTATACAGGCTGGCTTGCCTGCTTGCAGCCAATGGCAGTTGTTTAGATTTGCCGCCTTTTTGGCAGCTCTTTGGATTGGTTCCTAGTGAACCAATCCAGTGTTCATTTTATTAACCAATCAGGTTTGTAGGTTTGGAGTCATCCACTTTACATATAGAACACAATGCCTTCCTTGCCATGTAAGAGATGGTCTAGGAGTTCTTTGTAGAAGGTTTTAAGACAACGGTAGATGATATATAAAAAGATATTCCACCAGATATTGGATTCAAAGCCTTCCAGGATATTTGAAGTAACCACTAATGCTTGACTTTGGCCCAGAAGTAGCCAGGTTCCCAAAACAGTACAGTTCTTTTCTAATTTGTTTAAAATGTGAGTCTGACAGTTAATTTATGTACTTGAAGACTCCAAATCATCTCCAAGGGAAGTCTTGCATGTAAATTTCCAATCTGGAAATTTCCAGAACATATAGATCACCTTAATATGATAGGTACTTCTAGAAATAACTAACATTAGATAAATGGTTGAAATTTAAAACAACACATGACAACCAGAGACATTGGGATATTGGGTGAACAATGTCAACATAATGGGTGCTACTAAAGAATTATAGCCTCATTCCATATGTATGCAGTGCATGCAATGCACATTGAAAATGGATAAACTTCAGTCACCCAGTCACACCCATCACTTTGATTTGTTGACCCCTCATTAGGAATACTCCTGGTTGTGACTGCAAGATCGCTGAGCCCCCAAGCAGTGAATGTAGTCCTTAAAAGAGAACAAGCCAAACTAGGAAAGGGATTCATTTTATTGTACATATTTGGAAAACCATATTCTGGTTCACTGCTCTTTTTTAAGTTTAAACACTTGCACTAGGTTGTCATTTTTTGATTTCCTATCTTACAGAGCGTTAAAGGAAAAGACAATGTAAAAAATACTTGTGTAATCTAAGTACTGAAAATATAACCGTTAATTATGATTTAATAAAGAGTGGAACAATGGAGTTCTTCTATCCCTTCAGAATAAATAAAATCAATTTCTCAAGGTTGATTTCATATAATATCAGGCATCAAGGCAGCCTCAGTACAAATACAATATTGATGTTTCCTAACTTTTGTATACATATTTAGATTGCCTAAGGCAGTAAATACAAACCAGAATCAACCGACGGAGTCTCATCCCATCCTATTAATTGCAAGAAATATTTTATTCGCCTTCACTTTTATTGATGAAGACATCTTCTATACCTAATGAAGTTCTCAAAGTACAATTGTAAATGATCACAGCTGCTTCTGCTCATTGCCTCCTGGATGGCAGCAAGCAAAAACTCACTGGGGACAGAGAAAGTTTCCCATGGGATTACAATATTGAGGCACAAATGCATCATGTACAATTGTGTTCTTCGAGAATTCATATCAGCAAAAGGTATCAGCAAACATCCTATATGCTCTAGCAGAATACCAAAAGTAGAAAGGGGAAAAAATAAACAGTGCCTGCAGTGAAATAATTCCGATCTCTTCAACTCCTTATTCCTGGAGAAATGTAATCTTTTTCCTGAGACTTCAAAATACATTGCTGTAGTCCAAGTCTTTATTTTTTATCCTGTAGCTGGTAAAGCAGATCATAGCCAGGTTCAAGTAAATTTCCATCATTTAGTAGATCTTTTCCGAAGGTATGCCATTCAGTTCTTGCAAAATTTTCTGCAATTATCTCACAAAATATATGCATATCATTGTTCCTTTGTAATCTCTGTCTCTCACTGTCCCTCGGTCTCGCTCTGTGTGTCTCTCTCTGTCTCTCTCTCTGTGTCTCTCTTTATCTCTCTGTGTGTCTCTGTCTCCTCTCTCTCTGTCTCTGTCTCACTCTGTGTGTATCTCTCTCTCTTTCTCTGTGTCTCTCTGTCTCTGTCTCTCACTGTCTCTGCCTCGCCTCTCTGTGTGTGTGTCTCTCTCTCTGTACTTCTCTCTATGTGTTTCTGTCTCTGTGTCTCTCTGTCTCTGTGTCTCTCTCTGTGTGTGTCTGTGTCTCTCTCTGTGTCTCTCTGGGTGTGTGTCTCTGTCTCTCTGCCTCTCTCTGTCCCTGCCTCTCTCTGTAATCTCCTAAATAAACTTTCAGCTTTCTAGTCTCAGGGGGTCACAGAATGCAAAGGTAACACAACAGTAGGACAGGGATGGTAGGCACATTGGTGCGCTTATACAAGCCCCCTACAGACCTCTTGGGAAAGGGGTGAGGTCAATAGTAGACAGTCTAAGGTTAACATTTTTGGGGTTTGGGGAAGAAACCACAGAGTCAGATAGAGTATTCCAGACATTGACCACTCTGTTGCTGAAGTCATATTTCCCGCAATCAAGTTTGGTGCAGTTTACTTTGAGTTTGTATCTATTGTGTGCTCTTGTATTGTTACTGTTGAAGCTAAAGTATTCATTGACAGGTAAGACATTGCAATGTATAATTTTATGTACGATACTTAGATTGGACTGAAGGTGGCATAGTTCTAGGTTGTCTAGGTCTAGGTCTAAAATTTCAAGTCTGATGGCATAAGTAACGAGTTCGAGGAATGGAGAACTCTTCATGTGAAATATTTCTGAACTTTCTCAACTGTATTAATATCAGATATGTAATGTGGGTTCCAGACTGATGAGCTGTATTCAAGTATTGGTCTAGCAAATGTTTTGTATGCTTTAGTTAGTCGTGTGATATTACCGGAGAAAAAACTACGCAGAGTGGGGATTAACAACTCTTAATGCCTTTTTGGCTATGTAGTTACAGTGGGCTCTTGCACTTAGATCATTAGAGATGAGTACTCCAAGATCCTTGACAGAGTTTGGATCATCATCAACAAGGCCTTGACTATTCAGCTTGTATTTTATTTTCTGATATTTTTTTTTGCCAGTATGTAAGACAGAGCATTTATTTGTTGAGATTTGAAGTTGCCATTTGTTTGACCATTCTGATACATAATCGAGGTCTTTTTGAAGGGTAGCAGTATTGTTGGTGGTGTTGAATGGCTTAACATCATCAGCTAAAAGAATGCAGTTGCTCTTAATATGATCACATACCTTTGGCCTACTTTATTTCAAAGCCAAGTCAAGAAAAGACAGTGTAAATTACAATATGACATTGGAATGTTTTCACAATGGATAACCTTGTTTCTATTTATATCTTTCTTCCTTAGTCAGCATTGGCAATTATTATCTTTGAGATATGGCCAGAGAATATTAACAGTTTGTTTTACTGGGCCACTGGTCCCTGTCTGGCCAATTCAGCTTGTTATGAATGTTTACTTACAAGGGCACTTTAAACAGTTCACAGATACTGGGGTAAGAGTGTGGTTTCATAAGTTTGGTTATGAATGCAGCTGTTCATATATACAGAGAGTACTTTTTACAACCACGTTACAAGAGAACTGTTGAAATGTGCACTATGCTGTTAGACCTTGCCAACATGAAAAGGATTATTGGGCTGCAAAAACTGGAAGTGGGCTTCAGATATGGCCCATGGAATGATGTTTGTTCCAAACTATGTTAACTTCAGAGTGTGACAACAGCTTCAATATAATTTCTCTCTGTCCTGATAAAAAAATTGGTTCCCAGACAAGCAGAAAAAAGATCAATGATTTCCAAAAAAAAAAGAACAACACCTTTATATTTCAACAAACAGCACATATTAGAACTGTACAATTCGTTTGACAAGGTTGTCCCTTGGAATTTTATTTACATTTTTGATCGCAGCAATATAAAAAAAGATGTTGAGACTCTTAAAACAGGGGTGTCAAACTCACACCGTCATGGTGGCATCATGTGACGTATCAGGACTTTTTTTCCCCCTTCACTAAACCGAGCATGGGCATGAGCACCACATGACACATCCAGCTCACAGGCTGGGAATTTGACAGCACTGCTCTAGAAAGAATGAAGGAAAAAACAACAAAGATGATTAGGGAACTGACAGCTAAAATATATGAAGAATGGTTACAGGATTTGGGCATGTCTAGCTTAATGAAAAGGAGGACTAGGGGTAATATGATAGCAGTGTTCCAATATCTAAGGGGCTGCTACAAAGAAGAGGGTACCTAAGTACCTGAAGGCAGGGAAAGAAGCAATGGATAGAAATTAATCAAGGAAAGAACCAACCTAAAACTAAGGAGAAATTTCCTGACAGTGGGAATAATGAACCAGTGCAACAACTTGTTTCCAGAAGTTGTGGGTACTTCAATACTCGAAGTTTTAAAGAAGAGATTGGACAATCATTTATCTGAAATGGTATAGGGTTTTCTGCTTGAACAGGGGTTGGACTAGAAGACCTCCAAGGTCCCTTCCAACTCTGTTATTCTGTTACTTGTGCCATTTAATTATAAACAAGTTTAATTTTAAATTTATGCTCACTTTTAAAAACCAAATAACTCTTTCATATTCTCTTATCTGTATATATAATTTATGGCAGGGTAGAATCACAATACTTCCATTTCAACTAATCTTTTTATTTCCAGCACTGACATCACTGGGTCAGCAATTTAAAATCATTAGAAAGTAGCTCTTGATGGTAAATTATTCCTTCTTGACATGAAAGAAACTCCCTGAAGTCATTTCATTGCTAAGCAGTCACTACTCAAAACTAGGACAGTGATTCAGATATATTAGGCTTGCTGATTCCAAGAAGCTGCTGATCATTATATTTATCAATCTTCACTACATTTTAGTAATACTTGGGATGGACAGAATTATACATAGTATGGTGCAAGGCAGTTTTTATATTTTTTAAACATAAACATGTTGATTAAACTTTCAAGGAATTTGAATTCAAATTTTATTTTATTTTTAAATGTAGCAGTTCGTAAGAATTATATTTCAGAAGGACTCAATTGACATCATTGTCTTTAAATAATATTTCATTTTTGCAGGAGATAATAAACTTATTTTCATTTTTGTGATCCAAAATAGATGTAGAATATATTAAGCGAATAGCTTCTGAAAGAATGTTTAAAGAAAGCCCTTCAGGATCCAGCCACATTCTAGCCTAGCATGCTATGTAGCACAGTAAATTAACTGCATTCGGAAGCTCACAAGAATGGAAAGTGTGATAGCCCTTATAACAGATACTCCTTAGTAGTCCCTGTGTTATGCCAGAAGCAGTATATCATTAGAGCATAAAGATTAGTGAACCAATTGTGGTTTGATCCTCTGAATTTGTTCCATTTTTTTTAATGACCTGAAATCGATTTCTCCAACACACATGATAGCTGTATCATTCCATAGCTTAATGAGTTATGAGTTTTAATAAATAAGTACATTTTTGTATCAGGTTTGAGTCTAGTTGCATTTTGTTTGAACTGATTATTCTAAAATTGTGAGAAGGGAAAATGTCTCTGCCTGTCCTTTTTAGAATGCATAAGTGATATATCAGGGCTGATATATCCATAGGCTGGATGCATCATGCACTGGCCACACCCATGCCCAATTTAGCGAAGAGGAAAAAAGTCCCCATATGTCACGTGATGCTGCCATGACGATGCAAGTTTGATACCTCTGTGATATATCTTCTTTCTTTGTCTTCAGTTTACATTTTTTTCTGCACTTTCTGTAAAGTAGTAAAGAGTTGGACTTCAGGGCTCAGGTCAAGAGCCCCAAAGAAGGGTTTACATAGCCACTCAAATGATTACTAATGATTATTTTAGGATCAAGAGCTTCTGATGTACTTAATCAACATCAACTCACAGGTTGATCAATAAAAGGAAACTATTATAAAAATGAAAAAGTCAATAAAAAGAAACTATTATAAAAATGATCTAGCTTAAATTATGCAGTCTTAACAAGATAACCTGTAGAAGAAATGACTTAATGTAAGGTATACCTCTTAGACAATACTACGTATGATTAGAAGAAAAATGTATATAAGGGTGCAACACAATTATATTGTATCATATTTGTATTGTATTATATTGTATTTCTATTATAAAGTCTCAAAGAACTGGACTGTTAGTAATGTTTAATACACTTCTGTGTATTATTATTTTAGTGTTCCCATATGTTGATTTGTATATCATATCATTTTATGATCTCTTTTTAATAGCACAGCATTGTAATCTATTGAGCTATATAAATCTGCATTTATAAATGGTAACAGTTTTCCTAATCTAGAAAACTTTTCTATGCAAATATTCCCACCATACATCCTTTTTTAACACACATATTCTCCAAATTCTTTTTCTTTTTTTAACATAAATTTTCACTAATGCATTTTCTTTGCAAGTTTCTCCGATATGAACCCTTTTTTTAAAAAAAATAACCATCTGTATACATAATGCTCAGACGCATTTTTTTTTTCATATGATTGGAGAATCTTTCATATGATTTGGTAGAATCTTCTTAATTCCATCCCCTTCAGAATCTGTGAAAAATTGTTTCATATTTCTGTATGTCCAATGAGGCTTCCTCCTTTCTAACAGTGTCCAGAATTTGGGACCATTTCAGGGCTACTTCAAGCCAATGACTCAGCTCTCTATCAAGGATTAAGCCTCAATAAATAAAACAGTATCCCTCTAAGATAACATGCATAAGGGACTTGATGAGTTGTTTTTGTACTGAATGATTTTGCCAGAAAGAGTTAGAAAGAAATATGTAATTTAGAAAAATGAGAAATGGTTCCCCTTAGTGGAGAAAAAAGTTTACTGCAGTTTTATCCTGTTTTGTACTTAAGATTAAAACTATTATAGCAACATTTCTACAATATATTTAAGCATCATATAAATAATATTTGGATTGGTATCATTGAGTTCAGAGCTTTTATTTGGTCAATAATTTCCAGAGCACTAGCTATGTTTGTCTCCTGTACCAACAACAGCAGCCCTGTAGCATCTTTTGTTCTAACCAAGTTACTATGGGAATTTCTTGGTTTTGCTGTCAAATGTGAAACTGATATCGAGATACTTGTACTAATATTTTAAAAGAAACTAGCAACAACAGTGATAAAAATAGAACAATTGGTGACCTTAAAACAACTCTTCTTGTACTCACAAGATTGCAAATACAAGTTGGAAACTGAAATACAAATGACAGCACACTGCCAAGCACAACTGTAACAATTGCAACCAATTCTACGTGGGACAAACATCACATCAATTAAAAACCAGGATCCATGAACATTGGCTGGCAATCAAATGCCATGATCCAAAATCCTTGATCTTTACCCACACTGACACTAAACAGCACCAGTTTAATTGGAGCAACACAAAAAATCATTGGCCATTCTACCACCACATTCGTGAGTTCATCAAAGCCTGGCACTCCATGAGCAAATCCATCGATATCTTGACCTACAACCAGCTTACAAACCCCTCAGAAGACAAATCAACTGCACAGCTAACCAGAGACAACACCGATCCTCATCCAACCCACTCAACCCCCCACAACTAGCACTTCACCTCCAATGACCCTCACCTGATGTAACATCACAAGACCCTCACTTGACATACTCATACCTGACCAACCACAAGACCTACTGACCACATGAAGCCCTTATAAACAGAACAACACTGACGCTGACATCCCCTAAACTCCACTGAAGATGTTACCTAACAAAATGTTTGGAAACCAACCCACAAGCTTGGAGAATGGAGCTTCACCCTCACTGACTATAAAAGACTAATGCCTAAATCCTGTTTATCATGCATGTCAGTTCTAGAAAAGAGGCACAGACTGTTGAATTCTGGAACTTTCAATTACCTATACTTAAAAAATAAAATTAAAAAAGTAGAAAACGTTTACTGGTCTGGGAAAGTAAAAACTAAGAGTTTCTTCTTGATATGTATTTTTGGCTTGAATGCAGATGTTGTGTTACTCCATTGTCACAAAAGAGAGGGAATAACATGTGCTAAACTCAGCAATCAAGGGCCTAGAGGAAGCAAAAAAT
Source organism: Laticauda colubrina (assembly GCA_015471245.1). Lineage (NCBI taxonomy): Eukaryota > Metazoa > Chordata > Lepidosauria > Squamata > Elapidae > Laticauda > Laticauda colubrina. The sequence goes on along the minus strand of BLBF01000005.1, from coordinate 53,390,697 downwards.
GTGATCATTGGTACTGCTGTGTTTGGCTTGGCTGCCAACTAAGATTGTCATCACAACAAAATGAAAGTTTACATAGGTGGGAGAGACTATCACTGATTGCCTTAATCACTTTTCTTCGATCTACTAGTATTGAGCATAGTCTATATGATCAGGAACGTCTGTTTCGATGTTGATATTGGCTAAGAGAGAAGTTGTATTTTGTTTCTTTCAATTTTTTATTTTATTTTTATTTGCTAGAGTTATGTCATACCTTTCCTCCAAAGCTTAAGAAAGTTTATAGCTACTCCTATTTCCATTATTCCTCTTCCCCAACCACAATCCTGGGGATACGATGTGCTAAGAAATAGTGACTAACCCAAAATCATCTCGCTATGCTTTGAAGTTTTGGAGCACTAGTTGTGACATGTCCTACTTCTATCTTCCTCCCAGTGTTTAAAGTGTTTAAAACTGCTGTTTTAACTGATGCTTGAACAGTTTAATGTAAGTAAGAAATTTTGGGAGCCTTCCAAATTGAAAGACAGCTTTGAAATTATATAGATCAACCATACATCCCTACTCTTAAGTGTGGGCTAAGCAACATGTGGCTTTCCAGATGTTCTTGCACTGCAGTAAACATTTTTTTTTATAATAAGCTTGCTGTCCAAGACTCGTTCCAACATTTGGATTGCTTAGATGGTTCCTACTTTTTATTTTAAACACCACAGATTAGTGTGCCTGTGTTCCTACTTTAAAGTCCTCTATTAGAAATCATAAAGTTCATGTGTATTTTGGAGAGCTTAAAGTTGCTCATTTGTAGCAAACAAATAGACAAATACGATATATACTGATTTTAATCTAAAATCTCAATCACAATACTTTTTGTGGAGATAATAATTATAACAAGAATGGTATTCCAAACATATAGTTACTGAATTATTTTAATAATATGATAATGACTTTAACAGGCCTGGGCAGTAAAGGAGTCATTGGAAATAATGGTGGTCTAGTTAACAATATTCAATTACATGGTTCAAGCATCATGTTTCATCATGTATTTTATGAAGAGAAAGCCTAGACGAAATATTTGATTAAGAACATCTAATGTTATCTCCATTCTAATTGCTAATGGTTTAATTATAGAGCAATTACCATAAAATAGGTATGAGCTGATTGATTATTGGCTTGGGATTTACAAGATAGTTAATATCTAATAGTAGTGGATTTATGGAAACATCTTGGTGTAATGGAACAGGTGGCATGTTGTATGAAGCTGTTTGTGAAATTCATTTTGCATTTTCAGAAGGCTCTCTGACAAGTTGGGCTTGACATCAATGGTATGAAATACAGTTATGATTGCATAAATATTCAGCACTCAAAAAAATCACTCCCTTAAGTGCAAAGTCAAAGATCAGGACAATTCAAAAGCTAACAAGGAAAAAAAATGAAAAATAGTATTTTTCTGGCCTCTGGGTCAACCATTCTGGCATTAACAGTATGCTGTAATGTAAAGGAAAAAGCAACATTAAAATCTCTGCCAAATGATAAAATCCTAGGCTCAATATGAAAGTCCACTGAAACTTCTAACTCCACTTAAAAACTTTAAGAGTATCTGTTCTCCCTCAAATAATAAGTGACATCAAACAATGTTGCATGAGAGGATGTACTGTATCTTAGAGTCCACTTGAGACAAATATATGGACAAGTATAAGGCATGAACAAATCAATCATCCTTATGTTGCTGGCTACATATCTTGTAAATACCCAGAATTTCCACTTTAGCACACCATTCCTATTGCATGTTACTTCTTTGTGTCATAAACTAACTTTTTGTGAATGATTTTTCATCTCTGCTCAATGTCTAACTAGCCATTATTGAAATGTCAACAGTGAATACGCCATATAAATTTAATAAATATCTAACCCTTCAGATTGAAATGTTGTTTTAGACATTCTTATCCTGGCTCTGTAGAAGGTAGAATCTATTTACAGTCATCTTTCTTGTCCGTTGCTGACTGTGAATGTGACATTTCATTAATACTAAGGCTAAAGAGGCAGGAAGAATATTATATTACTGAGAAAATGGGACCCATAACTGTACTTATTTATGTATCAAATAATACTGTCCATCTCACTGTCTACGTGACTCTGGGCAGTTTACAAACAAAAGTTATACACCCATTTTTAAAAAACACAATTAAAAACAGGGTTAAATACCGAATTAAAAAAAGAGAATTAAAAACAGCTAAAAGGCAAGTTAAAAGACAGGGAGAATGCCTCAAGTAACCACCAACCACCCCCAACACCCCGCTGCTCTTCAATCCCCATGCCAGTTGGCACAGCCAGGTCCTCAAACTCTTCTGGAAATCCAGAAAGATGAAGGCCAACCTCACCTTAGGAGTCAAGATAATCCATAAAATGGGGGCAGGAGCAGATAAGGTTCTCTTCTTTGACCCCACCAGTATCCCAAAAGGATGCCATGATTGACTGTATTAAAAAAAAAAAACAATAAGAAATCAAGAATAGCAAGGATGGAGCATTACCCACATCTCACACCTGCCAGAAATCATCCAAAAGCACAACTAATAATGTTTCTGTCCTATGTCCAGATCTGATAACTGGCTGAAAGGAGTCCAGATAGTTTGCTTTATTTAGGACCCTCTTATAGCTTATAGCACGTCCTAAAAAGCGGGGAACTGGATGAAAATTATCTAGCACAGTAGGGTTGAAGGGTGGTTTCTTGAGTGGAGGGTGCATGAGTGCCTCTCTAATGTGTACCAGAAATACCCTCCCTCTCTCAAAGATGAATTGACCATCGCTAGGACCCACCTCCCAGGAAGCTTTGAGGGACGATGTTTTAACTTGTTTTTCTCTTTTTTAATCCTGTCCACTTTCCTCGGGTCCAACAGGACTGAATCATTCCCAGATAACTGGGTAAATCTGCCTCCCCACCAGGCATCTCCAAAGCACACAGGTTCTCAAACTGCAAATGGTGACTATTGTAGAGGAATGCGTACTTGCCCATAGTAGCTACAAACTGGAATTAATCCTTCAGAAAGCTGCACATGTTGTGATGGTTCCATAGGCCTTCTTAACAAAAGAAGAAAGATAAAGGAAGTATTTCTTAAAGTAGATGATGCATCCCTGAAAAAGAGAGAAGACATGTAATTAGCCCTTCTCAGATTTTTCTAAGAACTTGTCAGTGAGAATAAATATATGTACAAAGGAAGGAAGAAAGCATCTTTGGCCAAGACATCACCGTAGCATCTATACAGTGAAACATTTTAATTAACTGAAAGGCTATCTATCAGAAAAGAGTAAGTTATTTCATTTAGATGACAAAATGCCAGCAATCACAGGCACAAAAGCCAGAACTTCAAAGCTCACACAAAGCCAGGCCAAAAACCACCCAATATGTTTTGTGCAAGGGGAGCTAACTGGCCTGTCAAGCTGCTAAACTAGTAGAAGAGATAAAGAAAAAGGGAAAATAATACTGCTGATTCTAATATAAGGAGGAAAGAAGGAAAGAAGGAAAGAAGGAAAGAAGGGAGGGAAGGAGGAAGGAAGGAAAGAAGGAAGGACTGAAATCTCTATAGTTTTCTTGTTTTAGGGTACAGTAAACTATTAAGAGGCAGTAGGGAATAGAAGTTCCCAGAACTGGCCTCATCATTAGGGTGTGTGCAGTGATCAACCTAGTCAGAAAATTTAAGTATAGTGGTCCTCAACTTACAGCCACAAATAAGCCCAAAATTTCTATTGCTAAGTGAGGCATTTGTTAAGTGAGTTTTGCCCCCATTTTACAATCTTACTTGCCGCTCTTGTTAAGTGAATCACTGCAGTTAAGTTAATAACATGATAGTGAAGTGAATCTGGGTTTCCCATTGACTTCGTCCATCAGAAGGTTACAAAAGGTTATCACATGACCTTGGGACATTGCAACCATCATAAATATGAATTAGTTGCCAAGTGTCTTAATTTTAATCATGTGACCAAGGGGGTGTGGCACCAGTCTTAAATGAGAAAAAGGATCATAAGTCACTTTTTTTTCAGTGCCGTTGAACAGTCACTAAATGGGCTGTTGTAAATTGAGGAACTACCTAAACCTGGATAGAACAGAAAGTTTGTTAGCCTTGTGGTGTAGTTCAGATAAGAAGCACACCCTAATGAACTAATCCTACCTTATTGTAAGATTAGATTAACATCATTTTGCAAGACTGAAAGCATGTCTCACTTTTTAATCTCTGGAAAACTAGTGTTTTGACCAAGGCTTATTGAGACACGAACAAACACATGTTAGTCCCAAAACCCTTTTATCTTTATTTCAACAGTTGTGAATTTTAGCCATTCACACCCTGTAATGAGTCTCAAACAGTTTGTTATAGTCCGATGGAAGTCTGCCAAAGTCCTTCAGAATAAGTCTGATAAGCACATACCTTTATCTACCTTGAATTGCTGCCAATGATAAATTTCCAATTAGTTATACAAGGCCAACTGGAACACAAATTCAACACAGAGCTTCAGATTTCAAAATGACCAGTACGAACAAAGTTGCTTCCTGAAAAGTTTCCTGTCCCTTTGCTCCTCCTTTATGTCTTATGGGAGGGCCAATCACCTCCAAGCCTTACTCCAAAGTTGCTCCTTTTGTCTTAACTGTTCTTGTCTTCTGGAAGCTTTGCACACACGCACACTGGAACAGGCTCCCTTTGTTCCTCCGCCTCACTGCTGTCAGATTCTGGAGGATCTGAAGTCAGCACATAACTCCCATATGGCCCTGGTCCCATCTCTGTATTGGATGCAGGACCCGAGTCCTCCACAGACTCCCCAACTGGCCCATGTTCCTCCCCATTGTCCGACTCTGCTGCCATCTCCACAGGCTGCCAGCAGATCACAACAACTAGGGAGAAACATTTCTGAAATATTTCCCATGCTGTTCACTCTGTGAACTAAGCTAATTTATATCAGACCATTGCCTAGATTACAGGTCTTTATCCTGTCTCCCAGGGTAATTCCCATATACCATTACATATAGACAATAGTTTTCAGATTTCTACTTCATAATGCATATAGTTTGGGTGACTTTGGCGAACAGAGGTTGCCTTTTATTATTCTATGGCAGCAGGATGACTTTGGGAGTTGCTTTGAAAATAGCAAATATCTGAACATCAGGTACTGATTAGATTAATTTTCGTGCAACCATAGGGTGCCATGGTGTTGATTAATGAGTTGTCAAGCGCCAGGAAAATCAGGAGATCCAGACAGTTCAAATGGGTATAAAGATTTATTGTAAGCCTGAGCTCTCTACAAGAATGTGAACTATTAGCAGCCAAGGGAAATTAGCAGGAGAGAAGAATAGAAAGAATTCAAGGTGGGCTGGACTTAAAATATTTTGTGAGTATGAAAGGACTCATGACTGGTGACATGTTTGACCCATCTTTCAGGCTCAGCCTCGTCATCTCAGTGGTGGGATTCAAATTTTTTTACTACCGGTTCTGCAGGCGTGGCTTGGTGGGCATGGCAGGGGAAGGATACCGTAAAATCTCCAGTCAGAGATGGGATTTGCTGGTTCTCCAAACAACTCAAAATTTCTGCTACCGGTTCTCCAGAATTGGTCAGAACCTGCTGAATACCATCTCTGCATCTCTTACATGAGTGCTATTTTTTCAGTTCCCTTACACCCCTATGCTCAATCTATATATTCATATGGGAACCAGCTATCTGGGAACTCACACAAATGTCATCTGCCACTTGATTTACAAATAACAAGAATTAAATTTAAAAATTTGGGCATACAAAAGATGTGCTATACCATCTCTCCCCAGGATATCTTCATGAAATTCTTTGGTGAGATACCCAGTGTCTTCATCAAGAAACCAAGGTGGGCAGTCTGAATGTATGTTTGGTAGCAATGTGTGAAATGATCTAAAATTGTCCTAAAAGCAGATTTTGTCACTTTGTCATATATAAAAAGAAGCCCAATTAAAGATGATGGACATCCAGTCAGATATGACTAAAATATGGATGACATCAAACTAAAAAGAAATTGACAAGTTTTAGTGAGAGATCAGTTGTAGTCATTACCTGCCATTGCAAAGTCATTTGAGTCTAACTAATATTTAGTACAGAATAAGGCCCTCTTGTGCTGCAAATATATTTACAAGGAAAAACTGGCATTTATATTTTTGATAGTCATTAATAAATGGCATCAATTGAATTTATTTTGGTGTTTCTTAATATAAAATGCAGCATGCAATAGCTGAGAAGAAACTGCAGTTGTCTTTCACTCTTTTGTGTATTTTTGAAACTGCTAAATTAAGATAGTTTTGTATTAAATATATATGTTCGTAGTTCATTAAATAGTGCTTTAAGTACCTCAGAATTCTTTTCTTAAAGTTCATTTAATCTCAGAGTTACATAGCTTTGAAGTGAGACAAAACAATATAACTCCTAGGAGCCTGAGGTCGACATGATCTCAAGTATTTGGCCGTACAATTCTATATCTAATAAAACTTGTGTGTTTTTTTTTAATGTTCTGCAGCAAAGCAGACAAATCAGAGAAGTCGAAATGTTGAGGTGAGTTTGGAGGAATTTCAAAAGAACATTCATATAGGCTATTCATCATGTTAAAACATTTAAGAGCCTGTCACATAGGCCGACGGATGCAAAAAGTATGTAAAAAGGACACAGCGGACGAGAAAATTTTCCATCCGTTGTTATCTGCTCTCAAAAGTGCCCCGAATTTGCATAAACAGAGCGGAGAACAACGTAAAGGAACAGATGGGGGGAGGACTTAGCCAGGATGTAAAGCAGATGCTCCACAGAAGCCTAGCGGATGGAAGGGGATGGAGGCAGATGGCACATCCGCGAGGGCTTCCGGGGGAGCACAGCGAAGCGGACGCGCAGCGGAAGGAATGGATGCAGAGCGGATGCAGAGCGGATACAGCGGATGCATCACGGAAGCCTAGCAGATGCCTAGCGGGTGCAAAGTGTTCACTGCACATGCGGGGAGGATGCATTGCATCAGCCCCGCAGATATAAAGGGATGCAGCTCGCAAGCAGGTCATCATTCAGAGGAAAGACCTGCTGCCAGACACAGCTCCAGCCAACAACCATGGGGAAGAAGAGGAAGCCTGTGCCATCTGCTGCCAGCCCTGGCAAGAAGGACAGGGCCACCATCCCACCCCCTGGCCGTGACTCTGCTTCTGCTGGGGCTTCTGCTGCTCGGGCTGACTCTGCTAGTGCTGAGGCTTCTGCTGGCGTTGCTCCTGGTGCTGGTGCTTCTGCTGGTGCTTACTCTGCTGGCGCTGCTCCTGGTCCTGCTGGTGCTGCTGGTCCTGCTGGTGCTCCTGGTCCTGCTGGTACTGCTGGTGCTTACTCTACATCTGCTGGTGCTGCTGGTGCTGCTGGTACTTACTTTGCTGCTGGTGCTCCTGGTGCTGCTGGTGCTCCTGGTGCTGCTGGTCCTGCTGGTGCTGCTGGTCCTGCTGGTGCTGCTGGTCCTGCTGATGCTGCTAGTCCTGCTGCTCCTGCTGGTCCTGCTTTTGCTGCTACTGTTGTTGTTGCTGCTGCTGCTGTTGCTGCTGCTGGTGTGGTGGAGCAGCCCCTAGAACCTCAAAACCCCTCTGATGAGGGCCCAGATGGCCCTGCCAGAGGGTAGAAGACGCATGAGCAAGAATGGGAGAGGAGGCAATACTCCATCGAAGAGGAACATGAGGATGAGGTGTTTGAATGGCTAAGGGAGAATGAGTATCTATGGCGGAAGGGACACAGGCTATATCGAGACATCAAGAGGAAGCAGGCTGTTTGGAGAGAGAAGGCGGAGAGCCTGGGCTACACTTCGGAGGTCCTCCTCGGCTGGTGGAAGCACAGGCACACCTGTTACAGGAAGATGCACCTCAAGAAGTCTGGCCAGGCCACGGTCAAGCTCACCGACCGGGAGACCTACGTGATGGCCAAGTGCAGCTTCTTGGAGGGTGAAATCCACCATCGAGGAGCAGCCCCTCTGTCAACCCTCTCTCTCAGGCAGCCCACAGAGAGCCAGTCCTCTTCTGGCCAAGAGTCAGCTCCTGTGTCCAGGCAGGTATCTGTGGAGCATCCCATGATGGAGACTCCCCCAACAGCTGCACTCCCCAGGGTGGAGCACATGGAGAACCCCTGACGCAGTGGGAGCTAGGAGAGGGCACTTCCACCAGGGACCAACCCACATCCACCCCCAGCTCCACCTCAACAGAAAGAAGACAGAGAGCCAGACCGGAGGGGCAGAGCCACACTGTCCTGCTGGAGATCAGGGACACCATCAAAAGCAGTGTAGATCTCCCTTCTCAGCTGGTACACACCGACATACTATCCTCAAACTGCAAGCCCTTCCTCACCTACATCAACCAGACCCTCATGGACATGTCCAAATCACAGTACCAGGTGATCAAGGACAGGATCACCGGTCTTCTGCACAACCCTCCAGGCCCAGCTGAACCTGCTCCGAACCAGTCCAGGTCTGCTCCTTCACCCCAGGTGATGTCACAGCCCTTCCAAGGCTTTCCACAGGCCCTCACCTACCAAGGCTACGGCTACCAAGAGTTCCAGCAGCATAGGCAGGCCTTCCCAGTCCAGCCACAGGTTCATCAAATGCCACCGATGACACCGATGACACCGATGACACCGATGCCATCAATGCCACCCACGCCACAGATGCCACCCATGCCACAGATGCCACCCACACCACAGATGCCACCCACGCCTCACCTCTCTCAGCTCTCTCTCCTTCCTCCACCCCACAGCCAAGCCCGGCCTCAGAACATCTGTCATCGGTCTTGGGACTGACACCCCATGTCATGGAGGAAGGGGCTCTCAACATCACAGGACTGAGACAGCTCTGTGAGAGCTTCCTCCACACACCATCCCCTGTTGTCCTCTTGGGGCCAGGCACCCCAATGCTGCATCAGCACTCCAGCAGCAGCCACCTCCACAGCATTGGACCCTTCACCACTGAGACTATGGGCACGCCTCAGAGTGCCAGAGATTGGGTGGCTACCTGTTGACTTTATCTTTGCTTGGGACACTTTTCTTGGGTCATTTTGCTTTTACAGTTTGTAATTAATAAAGTTTATCTTTCCTTCACACACTTGGTTCAGTTCTTTTTGTCAATAAAGTCTTGGTGGAAACTTTTAGAAATGGTTTAAGCCTTTGCATGCTTGTGGGATGGGTAAGGATAGCAGTGGGATGGGCAGGGATACCTGTGGGGTGGGTAATAGCTTTGGGATGGGTTAAGATAGCAGTATGATGGGCAGGGATACCTGTGGGATAGGTAATAGCTGTGGGATGGGTTAAGATGGCAGTGGGATGGGCAGGGATACCTGTGGGATGGGTAATAGCTGTGGGATAGATAAACCTCCAGTGCAAGCATAGTGGGACTGTACGGTCCACCCTCCCAGGTGCCACACCTATGGCCCTTTATTATCAATAACAATTTAATCATTGATCCACACATTTCAACATAAACACAACTCTTTATTAAATGCCCTGTTCATTGTAGGGCCACTCAACATACATGGACCAATCTCATCAGTGTGATGAGACAGGTTGAAGGAAGCATCCATTAAGCATCTACCATCCTGTCTTGCCACTCCACTGCTCCAGCTGGGGAGTTGCACCA
>BLBF01000005.1:53350794-53381062 GCA_015471245.1 Laticauda colubrina | reverse complement strand
ATGATGAGGTTGCATTCCAGCCCACCCTTGAGGTCACTGGCATTGTATATCTGGGCATCTGAAGCTGACCCGTTGCCTGAAGCATCGATGTACATGAACTTGTAGTCAGCATCAACCATGGCAAAGAGGATGATTGATGCTGAAGAAGCCCTTGTAGTTGCGATAATTGGATCCTGAGTTGGGTGGAGCTTTGCAGGCCACGTGCTTCCCATCTATGGCTCCAATGGTGTGGGGAAAGTTCCACCTCTGATACCACTGCTCTGCAACTTTCCTCCAGCCTTCTTCAGTGGTGGGACATTGGAGGAGCTCCTCCACGTATTCTTCGATGATGGCCTGCACTACTGCTCTGACCACAATGCTGATGGTGTTGTGTGGCACCCTCCAGGCATACTGCATGTTTCTGTATATGGTCCCAGAGGCCAGGTGGACAGAGTCAGTGCCACCTTCAGTCCAGGGTCCAGGCTGGGATGGAAGTTGGTGCTCTGCTTGGTCAACCTGGGTCTCAGACACTCCACAACTTCATCAAACATGGCTGGTGGCATCCTCATGAAGTGCTGGAATGCACGAGGGTCTTCATTCCTCAACTCCACCATCAGCTTGTCATAGAGTCCAAACTCCACTCTTCTCCCGATCCATTTTTGGACCCAGACAGCTCTTAGACATCTCCTTCTTCCCTTTGCGTAGAAAAGGTGAAATAGTCTGAAGAGGGCTTGGTTCTGGTGTTGAATGATGGTGGCTACCAAAAGGAGTATGTGATGATCCATGGTGGAGATCAATGGATGATGTGGAAGAGCAAGAGCAAGGCTGAAGAGGTCTGCACACCAGGGCTTCTGGACTGATAGTGAGATCCAGGTGATTTCCTCCCCCTTTTTATAGGAAATGTCGGTTTTCCGCTAGGTGTCCTTCCACATGTTCTAGACATCCTCCAGACATCCTAAATATCTGAGATACGTCCCATATGCGAACATTTTGTCCGTTTTAATGATTTATATCCAAGCTGCATCCACTTTCATCCTTTCTATGTCCGTACTACTAACGCTGTGTGGACGTTCCACGTACCTTTCGCTCCCTCCCTCTTTCCGCTTTCTGCTGGAGCGGATGTGAGTTGCACTGATGGCCAGAGGATGCTGAGAGGATACAGCGGATGTGTAACGGATGACAACGGACGTGGAACATTTGTTGCCCGTATGTGTCGCGGATGTAGATCGTACGCGGCGGAAAGTTCATCGCTCAAAAAGTTTTGTGCAGCTCAAAACATTTTGAGCAGATGAAATAGCAGTAGATGGATGTTTCATGGATAGAGCATATGAAAGACATACGCAGTGAGTACACAACGGATGCATCGCATTTTCCAACGGATGGAAAGCATTTTTCTCCGTTTTACATCCTCTTTGCATCCGTTGGTGCAGTGTGACATGGGCTTCAGTTTGCTATACTAAAGAGGCCAGACCAGTGGTGGGATTCAATTTTTTTTTACTACTGGTTCTGTGGGTGTGGCTTGGTGGGCATGGCAGGGGAAGGATATTGTAAGATTTCCAGTCAGAGGTGGTATTTGCCAGTTCTCCAAACTACTCAAAATTTCTGCTACCGGTTCTCCAGAACTGGTCATAACCTGCTGAATATCACCTCTAGGCCAGACTCTTGACCAAGACTATTTACAAACTGTTCCCACGTTCAGAACATCCAATGTGCAGACAAGTCATACTTATGAATGACCTTCTATTACTAAAATGGTAAACATTGTTCTCCTTCCTCAAGCCAACAAGGCCCCTGAAGCCAGACAATATTTTCATGAAGTTTTAATGTGCAACCTGTTCTCAAAAGTTTTCAAAAGTTCATGATAATATTGTGTGGCTTTAGCAATTCAGGCCTAGTGGACTTGTAAAAAAGCCAGCACATTTTGGGTTCAAAAACAAAGATATAAAGAATTTCAAAAATTAATATTTTTTCAATATTCTGAAATCAAAACTTTTTTTGCTGGGATTAGCAGAAAGAAAAGAGCCAGGGAAGACTATTGTTATATATGTATACTGCTGCAAGATTATATTCTATACACAAAAAAAGGAAAGACTTTGAAATATCCACAATGATCAATAAAGATGATGGCAAAAGCAAGAAAATATTCCTTCTCTTGAACAATCTTATGGAACAGCCTCCCTATGAAGATTAGGCTGCCCTGCTTTTCATTGATCTTTCAAAAACTCTTGAAAACTAAACTGTTTTCTTGTAATTAAAATATTTCATAACAAATTATGTGGGGGAATCAGGCTTTTGGAGACTGTTTCTTTGATTTAATGTTGTTGTCTTGATTTTTTTTAATGTGTTTTTGTTTTAGTATTTTATTATTTCTATTTATACTTTTGGGTTGTTTTAGAACTATACAATTTAGAATATTTAAATTGTACCACTTACCCTAGAAATGCCACCAAATGTCTTTTTTATCATAGCAGGATAGAAATATATTAAATAGAATAAAATATTCAAAAAAAATCTCATTTTGCAGATGTTAAAATGAAGATTCAATCTGGAAAAATACAGTGATTGAAGTTATTAGAAATCTCAATTCAGACAAAGAGATTTGAGTGGGACTTTGCTATCCATAAATTTTTCTCAATAATATATTTATATAATATCTGTACAATATTTAATAAAAACTAATACTGTAACCCATCTAAACACATTATTCATTTTAATTACATTAACCTTTCCTCAGAAACCTAATGCCAATTTTCTCCCTTGTATCCCCTATAATCATATATCTGCATATATTTAATTTTATTTCAAAAATAATGTGACATATTTTGAGAAAATTATAACCCCAAATATATTATTCAACTTAACAGAACAGAACAGCTTTAATTGGCCAAATGTGATTGGACATACAAGGAATTTGTCCCCAGTACAGAAGCTCTCAATGTACATACAAACAAAAAAGTAATATGATCATAAGATATGAATAGGAAAAGGTAGTAAAAAAGATGGGAGGGCTAATAATAATACAGCTCTACGACATGGGTAAATATATAAAGCCCATTTTCTTATAACAATCTATCCAAATTTTGAAGGAGGTAAATTAGATTTATTTGCAAATGAAAAAGATACTCAAAACAAGACACCATATTGTTACATGACTTCAAAAGCCATCAATAATGATCCTAAATAATTATCCAAAATAGCCAGCTCAGTAAGATTTTAAAAAACCTACTTGAAAAGCTGTTTGAAACAGTCTCCTTTGTACATTTGTTTGATTTTAAGAACCTTGCAAGGTGCCAATCAAACATAATGTGGAAGCATAAGAGTGAATTCTTTAAAGTAGTTGCTTAAAGCAGGGGTCTCCAAACTTGGCAACTTTAAGACTTGTGGACTTCAACTCCTAGAGTTCCTCAGCCAGGAGTTGAAGTCCACAAGTCTTAAAGTTGCCAAGGTTGGAGACCTTAAAGGCATTTTTATTTGGGCAGGTCTTTCCTTGCAAAAGGCATAGATCTGTCCCAGATCTGATATGCAACATTCAAATGACCACTAGATGTCACGGAAGACTAAAATGTTCTCTAAATCTCTTCACTTGCCATCTAGTATTCCATCCGATTTTTGCAGGGGCAATTTTAGCAGATCTTTTTAGCAGGAATCCAAAGTTCCAGTTAATTACTTTGAAAATAATTTACTCTTTTACTCTAACAGCTGTTATAAACATACAGCTATTTTCTAATATCTTTTCTTTTCTATTTATTTCACAGAACTTGGATCACGGTGAAAAAAGCAAGAGAGAAAACCTAAACCAGTAGGGAGTATGACTCATGAGGAATAAATCTTTCTCTTCTTGAATGATCTGGCAAATGGTCTGTGACACATAAGAATTCAAACATTTGCTCAGCAGTCCCACTAAGAATATTATGATCTTTCTAATGCTTTTAGGTCAACTTTCAACTACGTTTTACAACAATTTCATTTTTTGAGGGTTTTAATTCATCTAAAGATATCTTCTGTTTCCTAGATATAGTCTTTTTTGAGTAACCTATTGTTCTGTATAAAATAGTTTACTCCAAATCCTCTAATATGATTGGCTAGAAAAGCTGGCATAGGGATTGGTTCACTAGGAACCAATCCAAAAGAGCCGCCAAAAGGCGGCTAAATCAAACAACCGTCATTGGCTACAAGTCGGCAGGCAAGCCGTATATAAAGGCTGCCGCGGCTAGAGCCAAACTGTTCCGTTTTAACTGTTGAAATAAAGACTTTTACTGTTGGAACCCGATCTACCATGTGTTTTTCTGGACAGAACACTGGCGACGAGGATGGGATCATCCTAAAACGTGAGACTGTGCACGCGGCAAATTGAAATCCAGGCTTGAAGCGATGGCCGGAAATAATGCACCGCCCGCACCCTTCAATCCCAATGAAGAGGATTGGGAATCCTACATAGACCGTTTCCAAATGTACTTAGAAAGTAATGAGATGGAGGAGATCTCAGACCAGCATAAGAGGGCTGTCTTCTTAATGCATTGCGGACCAACTGTGTTCAAGATGGCCAAAGCATTGGCGAAGCCCAGAGACGTAAAACAAATGACCTGGCCCAAACTCCAGTGAATGTTAAAGGCTCACTTCGCACCAGTGTTGTCAAATCTCATCAAATGGCACGAATACTACCGAAGGGACCAAAAAGAAGGTGAGACCATTGCTGATTTTGTGGCAGCCCTCCGACAACTGGGGGGAGCATGCGAATTCCTGAACTTAGATAAAGCCATGCGAGATCGAGTGGTATTGGGTTTAAAAGACTCTAATTTACAAAGTAAATTGCTAAATAAACCTAACATAACCGTGGCTGAAGCAATCGCAGAAGCCACAGCTGCAGAAGCCGCAAAAAAGTCAGCGGCCACCATGAAACAAATGAACGCGAATAACGACGAAACAAGCCTAACCAGAGGGAAGAAGCAATTTCCCGCCACTACACACCATGAAGATTTTGACGAGACATCAGAATCCGGAGAGGATGACGATGAGGTACACTGCCTGTACACCAACAAAAAAAGGCGCAGAAAAAGAAACTGGCGGGAATGAGCCGGATGCGGAGGAAACCACCCCCGAGCTGATTGCAGATTCCTTGATGCCATCTGCCGAGCTTGCAAGAAAAGGGGACACATCGAGAAAGTCTGTAGGAATCGAAAAAATAACAGCCCTAACAGACGCAGAAACTCTCCAACACAAGCTGAATTGAAAAAAGCCGAGAGAAAGTGGGAGCGCAACAAATGAGCCAGTAACCGAGAAAAGACCCATCAAACTGTCACTATCAGAAGCGCTCAGACGGAAAGCGGGAAAAATTGAAGGCATCCCCTGTGAGATGGAAGTCGATTCAGGGTCTTTCCTGTCAATGGTGTCGTGGGACAAAATCAGACAACTGGTCCCAAATATCAAACTAAAAGAGCTCCAGAAACAAAAATTAACTCTGAAGGACTACCAGGGGAATCGAATCCCTGTGGTAGGTCTAGGACATTTCCGAGTCACTTACAAGCAGCATGTCGAAGTCCTGCCTCTGACAATAGTCGACCGAGACCGACCCAGCCTCCTGGGCATCGAATGGTTCGCACCATTGGGCATCGCAATGACCAGAGTGGACTGAGTGGATGCAACCGACTGGGAAGAAAACCTGATCCACAAGTTCCAGGATGTTTTTGATGGCACCCTAGGCAGGTATCGGGGGACCCCAATTTCCTTTAGCTTAGACCCCCAGGTGGCCCCTAGAAGATTAAAGGCCAGACGAGTCCCCTTTGCATTAAAAGCAAAAATAGAGGAACAATTGAATAAATTAATTGACCAAGGGATTTTGGAACCTGTTGACCATGCTAAATGGGAGGCGCCAATAGTAACACCGGTTAAACCTGACGGGTCGGTATGCATCTGTGGAGACTACAAGACTACCCTGAACCATGCGCTGCAACAAAGCGCATACCCGGTGCCAGTCGTACAACATTTGCTACACTCACTCGGGGGAGGAAAATTTTTTGCCAAACTAGATCTAGCACAAGCTTACCAACAGCTTCCAGTAGACCCCTTAATGGCTGAGGCACAGACAATAGTGACTCACAAAGGGGCATTCAAGTGTAACAGACTTCAATTTGGAGTGAGCGTTGCCCCAGGCGTTTTCCAAAGCCTCATGGAACGCCTATTAAATGGAATAAAAGCGGTCGTACCATATTTTGACGACGTCCTGATTTCGGCTAAAGATACGACCCAACTAGAAAAAAGACTAAGAGATGTACCAACAAAATTTAGAGAATCCGGTCTGAAAGTTAAAAAAAAAAAATGCTGTTTAATGACTGATCGCGTCGAATTTCTGGGCTACTTAATTGACGGAGAGGGTATACACCCTACTGAAAAAAAAGTCAAAGCCATTAAAGACGCACCACAGCCAAAAAACAAAATGGAATTGCAGGCATTTTTGGGTCTAATAAATTTCTATAACGTATTCCTCCCCAAAAAGCAACAATAGCAGAACCATTACACCGTTTGCTGGATAAGAAAACTAATTGGACTTGGGGTCATAGAGAACAAAAGGCATTCCAGAAAATAAAAAATTTATCAACATCAAACACCATTCTTATCCAGTTCAGTAACACACTCCCATTAACAGTAACCTGCGACGCCTCACCGTTTGGAGTCGGTGCCATCCTGAGCCACCAATTACCAGCTGGGAGAGAGGCACCCATCGCTTATTACTCAAAGACTCTGTCTAAAACAGAACGCAACTATAGTCAACTAGACAGAGAAGCCCTGGCAATTGTCGCCGGAGTGAAACGTTTTCACGAATACCTTTATGGAAGAACATTTTTGATTGTAACAGACCATAAACCGTTACTAGGAATTCTGGTGGGAAACAAGCCTACACCGAACATTTTATCCCCGCGGATGACTAGATGGTCAGAATTCCTTGCAGCATACTCTTACATCAACCCGGGAAGCAAATCTCCCATGCAGACACATTAAGCAGAGCACCGTTGCTGATGATGGAGGAAGACCCGGCGCCAACAATGACCACCCTGCAAATAGAAACATGCCCCAAACTACCAATATCTACAAATGATGTCGCCAGAGCCACCGCAAAGGACCCAGGGATTCATATTAAACTGGGTAGGTAAATGCTGGCCGGAAAACCAAAAAACTGAAAACTTTAAACCTTTCTGGACCAGACAAACCGAACTTTCAATTCAAAAAGGTTGTTTATTGTGGGGTGATCGGGTAGTAATCCCTCCTAAATTACAGACTAGAGTGTTGGGTATGCTTCACAAAGGCCACCCTGGTATTGTAAAAATGAAAAGCCTAGCTAGAAGCTATGTCTGGTGGCCTAGTATGGATAAAGACATCGAATACTGGGTTGCCACTTGTACTAAATGTCAGAAAACCAGGCCTTCCCCGCCATAAGCACCCATAAGGGACTGGAAGACCCCACGAGGCCCCTGGTCTCGGATTCACATTGATTTCGTGGGTCCTACTAGGGGGCATACCTTTTTAATTGTCGTAGATGCATACTCAAATTGGCTGGAAGTTGTAGTAATGTCATCTACGACAACTGAGGCGGTCATTAAACAACTTAACAAACTCTTTGCAATCCATGGATTGCCAGACATCCTAGTGTCCGACAACGGGCCACAATTAACAGCCATCCAATTTGAACAATACCTAGCCTCCCTAGGTATACGCCATGCACTGACCGCACCGGCCCACCTGGCAGCAAATGGTAGGGTGGAGAGAATGGTCAGGTTTACCAAAGAGGGTTTAGAGAAAATGGACCTTGGGGATGTCCAGGATAAAATTAACCGCCTACTCACCCTCCAACATATCACACCCAGCACTGTGACCAACAAAAGCCCAGTGGAATTATAAATGGGAAGAAAACGTAGGTCGCAATTAGACAGGTTGCACCCAAATTACACTTTGGAAATACCCCCCGACTCCTCCAGCCATTTCCGAACATTTGAAATCGGCGACCTAGTCTACGCAAAAAATTTCACCGGGGACCCCCTATGGCTTCCAGCCACAATCACACAACTCACAGGCCCCCGGTCCTACCGACTAACCGTAGACGATGGCAGGGAATGGAAGCGGCACATAGACCAGCTTCGTTCCTGAAACATTGAAAGAAATACAAACTCACAACCACAAATAATAAAAAACGACGAAAACAAAACCAAAGGGGGGGGGGGAATACAAGAAAATAATAAAGAACTTTTTAAAATAAACCCAGAACATCTAAACAATCAAAAAGAGCAAAAAGGAAACTCACGGTTAGATGAGACTTGCGAAAAAAATCCAGACGAAGGGGCCAGCCAAGCCAGCTCGACCTGCCCGGAGAAGCCAGGAGGGAGCGGCAAAACCACCAGCCTGAGAAACTCAAGTGGTAGCAAAATGGCCAACTCACCCTTCCAGGCGGTTCCATGGAGAAGAGCCGGAGACAGCAACCCCATCCGAACCAGTTGAAGTCTCCAGTAAAAATGAACCGCGCAAGTCCAATAGAATCAGAAGAAGCCCCACCTACCTGCGTGACTACGTCACCACGTAGGACTAAACCAAGGGGGGAGGGGTGTTCTGTATAAAATAGTTTACTCCAAATCCTCTAATATGATTGGCTAGAAAAGCCGGCATAGGGATTGGTTCACTAGGAACCAATCCAAAAGAGCCGCCAAAAGGCGGCTAAATCAAACAACCGTCATTGGCTACAAGCAGGCAGGCTAGAGCCAAACTGTTCCGTTTTACTTAAACTGTTGAAATAAAGACTTTTACTGTTGGAACCCGGTCTACCTCGCATTTTTCCGGACGGAACACCTATCTTTTTACTTTTATTTATTTATTTGATTTGTCAATCGCTTACAAGATAATAGGTATAAATATAAACATGAATAAGAATACAGGAAATAAATGGGGAATACAAATAAATGGGGACAATAGGACAGGGACAGTAGGCATGATTGTGCACTTATGCACACCCCTTACAGACCTCTTAGGAATGGAGTGAGGTCATTAGTGGATATTTTGAGGTTAAAGGAGCAAGGGTTAGAGTATGTAATAACAGAGTCAGGTAGTGCATTCCAGGCATCGACCACTCTGTTGCTGAAGTCGTACTTTCTGCAATCAACTCTGAAGCGGTTTACAATTAGTTTGTGTCTGTTGTGTGCTCTTGTATTGTTGTGGTTGAAGCTGAAGTAGTCATTGACTGGTAGGACATTGTAGCAGATAATTTTGTGTGCTACACTTGTCTTACTGTAGGCAGCGTAGTTCAAGGTTGTCCAAGCCCAAAATCTCAAGCCTGATTATATAGGGTATTCTGTTGCAAGCAGAGGAGTGTAGTACTCTTCTTGTGAAATACTTTTGGACTCACTCAATTGTATTCATGTCTGATATTCAGTGTGGATTCCAAACTGATGAGCTGTATTTGAGTATTGGTCTAGCAAAAGTCTTCTCTATTCATCTCCACACATCTTCAGTCACCTACACTCAGCAATCACTTCCCTGGTTACTCTTGATGGAAACAGTGTCTTTGTTACTGTTGTATCTTTTCTACTAATCAAATAAAAGACACGAGAATCAGTCCTTTGCTGAAACTTCTAGAAGAACTAACTAACCTCACTGATCTTGCAAGAATTTCAACATATCTGGGCAGCCCAAGTTAATCAAACATACAAAATGGTTGGCAAGCTTAATCAATGACAAGAATAACTAAATGCAATGTATCCCATCGAAATACACATCTGTATTATATTCTAGAATATATAGTTACTTTTGTGCAAACACAAAGGTAATAACATCTGCCAACTCAAGCAGGAATATATTATAACAATCATGTACCAACCACTAGTTTTGTGTTTACTTTGGTCTGAAGTGCACTTATTTGCATACTCAGCTAATATGGCAGTGAATATATTATAATCAATGTTGATATTAGATCTTCCTTAATTTTTCTCTGAATGATTTCAGCTATGTTGGGAAAACTCTCCATATCTGTGAAAGAAAACATGCCAAAAGAATCTCTATCTTATGTAGATTTCCCAAATGTACTCTACAGGTGAATTGCACATCAATCCACATTTGCATGATTGTGCACCCTGTTGAATTATTTTCCATTTGTGCTCTGCAAAAAATAAAGCCCAATGCTTCATTGAAGCAGCTTCTGTCAGCTGAATCCATTTTTGTTAGCTGAAGACTGTCACTAGTAACTGATGAGAGACTCTCTTCTGTAAATGATTTGGTCGAAACATTTAACCCCCCAAATTAAACTTAGCACTTCCCTGACTGTCTGTGCATAATGTTTTTCTGCATCTGTAAGAAAGCATGATGCAAAATCAATTGGGCATTCGCTGTCATATTTCATAATGTGTGACATAAGTGTGTCAATGCCATCTTCTTAGGCATCACAGGCCATTTTACTGTTAAGTGTGATTTATAACTAAGATCTAATGTCACCATTTTCTTCACTTCTGTGAACATCTGCTTGCAATGGTTTGTCCACCGCCATGCAATTCTTGCTTGTATTAAAATGTTAAGAGGGCATGAAATTAATTTGGCAGAAATCTGTTATGGTAATTAACAAACCCAATTCCCCCCAGGAGACATATCTGGGACACTTCTGCTTTATAAGTGCATCTAAGATCATAAGACCAATAAAAAAAAATATTTGTGGCTCAGGGTTGAAATGAGTGGTCCTTGATCAGTGGTGGGATTCAATTTTTTTACTTCCAGTTCTGTGGGCATGGCTTGGTGGGCGTGGCAGGGGAAGGATACTATAAAATCTTCAGTCAGAGGTGTTATTTGCCAGTTCTTGAAACTACTCAACATTTCCACTACCGGTTCTCCAGAACTGGTCAAAACCTGCTGAATACCACCTCTGTCCTTGATGCTTTCTTGAATTTTGTTGTTTTCTTGCAGATGTTTCATTACCCAAACTAGGTAACTTCATCAATGGGTAATGAAACAACTGTTTTGAGGTTTTACAGATATATCTCATCAATTTTTCTGCTGACAGTTCTGTCATCTCAAGAATATCAAGTAGCTGGACAGCCTTGCAGGACTTAGTTCATGACTCTATCAAAGCACTAATAAAGTGATGCTACTTCAATAACTTTTTTGTCATAATGATATATACGTGAAGGTGTATTTTTGGTGATCAACACAAAAATAGGTCTATTTTGCTGAAATGCCCTCCAAAGATTTGCAACAATGTTCTTAATGTGCCTCACCTCCATTTTTTATGCTTCCAGTGGTCATTTGGTACTGGACAACCTGCTGCAAAAAGCTGGATGATTTTGCTCCACAGGTAAAATTCTGGCCATTTTTATTCTTCTTTTAATGGAATGAAATTGACAAGAGTTCCATAACATTTTCTTTCTTGCTCAAGTAACCACAAAGCTATTGTCCTTTTTAATTATCTTTACCAGTCCTAGAAAGTCAGGCCACAGAGGGCCACTGGTACTTGCTTTCTTGGCATAAGAAACCCATAGAAAGCAGAAGATTCTACCACTCAGGTCTATGTTTTCTGTGGTCCAGGCAGAACACCAGGTCATAACTGTAGCCAAAGTGGAGGCAGAAGTTGAAGTCTGGAAAAGGAATGTCTTAAGTTAATTTCTTTTGGAGATAGTTTATACATGGGAGGCAAGCAGCTGATGGTTGCACTCTGAAAAGGGTCCCTGGTTTTGACTTCCATTGAATGCAATAATTTCAACAAGCAAACATTTATTGGATTGTGGTGTCAATCAGATGTGTTTTGTTACTTTGTCTTGTTATTTGGTGATAGGCAGAAAGAACATCTACAACTCAGTAGCATTACACTTTACTCACATAGGAGCCCGCAGTTTGAAATGATGCAGCTGATATGCAAGCAGTCTTGTATTCAAATAAAACCCTCATTCTGCCAAATCCATGTAACAATTTTGTGCTATTCTTACTTAGAGAAAGCTATCAGTCAAAAGGCAACATAAAAAGCCACCAATGTACTGACATAGGGCTTATTTAATCTTTGGCATAACTGTGCACAATTGCTTGCTATTCAATGAGTCACAAAGCATAGCATTAAATGGTGCTTTCTAGAATATGAAATCCTTCATTGATTCCAGTTATCTTGGCAAGAAAATTTCTGTCAGGAGTTGATTAGGTTCCATAGCAGGGAAAGTGCACTTATCACATCAGATCTCTATGTGGTTTTGCTTTGTTTTATAAACAAGCTCTTTCTTGGTCATGGGGAACATCAAAGAATGAATGGTGCTGAAATGCAAACAGAAGAAAAGAAGAACACACCCCAGAGCAATCCAAAGGATTAAGAGAAAGGGGCAGAAAAGAGAGAAGCCACAAGCAGCAATTTAGGTGAGAGTTTAAGTCAGGGCGAAATAGAACAAGAGAGTCATTCTGTATGCTGGCAGCAAGAGAACTGAGAACACTCTCCAGCCTTTTTATAGGAATTATACAATTTCCAGAAAGAAGTGATGAATAAGATCCATCTCCAGAAGTGGAGCTCATTTGGGTACTGAAGATCACTCTGTAGATCTGTAACATGCTGCCTTTATTATTTCATGGTGTTTGCTGCTCCTCTCCATCAAGGGATGTTAACGTTCAAAGCAGTGGTGGGCATGGTGGTTCTGTGGGCATGGTGTGGCTTGGTGGGCTTGGCAGGGGAAGGATACTGTAAAATCCCCATTCCCTCCCCACTCCAGGGGAAGGATACTGCAAAATCCATTCCTTCCCCATCCCACTAACCTGCTTTCCAGCTCCATTCTCCTGTGCAGGACAATAAAAGAAGACCCAGCCAATCAGCTGGGACTCAGGAGGTAGAGAATAGATGGGGGTGGGGCCAGTCAGAGGTGGTATTTTCCGGATCTCTGGACTACTCAAAATTTCAGCTATCGGTTCTCCAGAACTGGTCAGAACCTGCTGAATTCCACCTCTGATTCAAAGGCCAATTGTTTGAGAGACATTCCCAGAGTTTTAAAACTGCAAATATTAGAGTTGCATTTGTTGTTTCCATTAACTCTACTACATCATGCTGGAAGATGATTGAAATAATAGAATAACAGAGTTGGAAGGGACCTTAGAGGTCTGCTAGTCCAACCCTCTGCTCAGGCAGGAGACCCTATACCGTTTCAGGCAAACGGTTAACCAATCTCTTCTTTAAAACTTCCAATGTTGGAGCATTTACAACTACTGGGGGCAAATTGTTCCGCTAATTAATTGTTCTAACTGTCAGGAAATTTCTCCTTAGTTCTAAGTTGCTTCTCTCCTTGATTAGTTTCCACCCATTGCTTCTTGTTCTATTTCAAGTGCTTTGGAGAATAGCTTGACTCCCTCCTCTTTGTGGCAGCCCCTGAAATATTGGGACATTGCTATTATGTCTCCCCTAGTCCTTCTTTTCATTAAACTAGACATACCCAATTCAAGCAACCATTCTTCGTATGTTTTAGCCTCCAGTCCCCTCATCTTTGTTGCTCTTCTCTGCAGTTTTTCTAGAGCTTCAAGATCTTGTTTACATCATGGCAACCAAAACTGGATGATCCTCAAAAGTCATTTCCAAAATAAAGAGAAAATATAAAGGGTGAGGTTAAGCTTTGTATGCCTCGCAAAACACTAAGAATCTGTCTTCTGTAATAATAACAAGACAGGTTTTGTTATCTTCACTAATCATTTCCCCTATTTTCCCCCCACACCTTCAGTGATATCAAATTTGGTGCACTTTTCTACCTGTATATTAAGGCCCTGTCACATCGGTCGACGGATGCAAAAGGTATGTAAAAAGGACCCAGCGGATGAAAAAATGTTCCATCCGTTGTTATCCACTCTCAAAAGTGCCCCAAATTTGCATAAACAGAGCGGACAACAACGTAAAGGAACGGACGGGGAGAAGACGTAGCAAGGATGTTAAGCGGATGCTCCATGGAAGCCTAGCGGATGGAAGCAGAGGGAAGTAGATGAGACATCCGCAGGGCTTCTGGGGGAGCACAGTGAAGCGGACGTGCAACGGAAGGAGCGGATACCTTGCGGATGACGCGGATGCATCACAGATGCCTAGCAGATGCCTAGTGGATGCAAAGCGTTCACTGCACATGCGGGGAGGATGCATTGCGTCAGCCCCACGGATATAAAAGGATGCAGCTTGCAAGCAGGTCACCATTCAGAGGAAAGACCTGCTGCCAGACACATCTCCAGCCAACAACCATGGGGAAGAAGAGGAAGCCTGTGCCATCTGCTGCCAGCCCTGGCAAGAAGGACAGGGCCACCATCCCACCCCCTGGCACTGACTCTGCTTCTGCTGGGGCTTCTGCTGCTGGGGCTGACTCTGCTGGTGCTGGTTCTTCTGCTGGTGCTGCTCCTGATACTGGTGCTTCTGCTGGTGCTGCTCCTGGTGCTGATGCTTCTGCTGGTGCTTACTCTGCTGGTGCTGCTCCTGGTTCTGCTGGTCTTGCTGGTGCTGCTGGTGCTCCTGGTGCTCCTGGTGCTGCTGGTGCTGCAGGTGCTACTGGTGCTGCTGGTGCTGCTGGTGCTGCTTTTGCTGCTGCTGCTGTTGCTGCTGCTGCTGCTGGTGGTGGTGTGGTGGACCAGCCCCTAGAACCTCAAAGCCCTACTGATGAGGGCCCAGAAGGCCCTGCCAGAGGGAGGAAGAGACAATCACATGATAGGGAGAGGAGACAGTACTCCATTGAAGAGGAACATGAGAATGAGGTGCTCGAATGGCTGAGGGAGAACGAGTACCTTTGGCGGAAGGGACACAGGCTCTATCTAGACACCAAAAGGAAGCAGGCTGCTTGGAGAGAGAAGGCAGAGAGCCTGGGCTACACTTCGGAGGTCCTCCTCGGCTGGTGTAAGCACAGGCACACCTGGTATGGGAAGTTGCACCTCAAGAAGTCTGGCCAGGCCGCGGTCAAGCTCACCGACCAGGAGACCTACGTGATGGCCAAGTGCAGATTCTTGGAGGGTGAGGTCTGCCACCGAGGAGCAGCCCCTCTGTCAACCCTCTCTCTCAGGCAGCCCACAGAGAGCCAGTCCTCTTCTGGCCAAGAGTCAGCTCCTGTGTCCAGGCAGGTATCTCTGGAGCACCCCACGACAGAGACCCCCCCCCCGACAGCTGCACTCCCTGTGGTGGAGCGCATGGAGGACCCCCTGACGCAGTGGGAGCAAGAGGAGGCCACTGCCACTAGAGACCAACCCATCCCCACCCCCAGTTCCACCTCAACAGAAAGCAGGCAGAAAGCCAGACCGGAGGAACAGAGCCACACTGTCCTGCTGGAGATCAGGGACACCATCAAAAGCAACGTAGATCTCCTCTCTCAGCTGGTACACACTGACATACCATCCTCTAACCGAAAGCCCTTCCTCACCTACGTCAACCAGACGCTCATGGACATGTCCGAATCCCAGTACCAGGTGATCAAGGAGAGGATCACAGGTCTTCTGCACCACCCTCCAGGCCCAGCTGAACCTGCTCCGAACCAGTCCATGTCTGCTCCTCCACCCCAGGTGATGTCACAGCCCTTTCCACAGGCCATCACCTCCCAAGGCTACGGCTACCAGGAGTTCCAGCAGCACAGGCAGGCCTTCCCAGTCCAGGCACAGGTTCATCGCACGCCACAGGTGCCACCGATGCCACTGACGCCACAGATGCCACCGACGCCTCACCTCGCTCACCTGCAGACCAGACAGCCCCACTACACTCCTCCTTCCTCCACCCCACAGCCAAGCCCGGCCTCAGAACATCTCTCATCGGTTTTGGGACTGACACCCCATGTCCTGGAGGAAGGGGCTCTCAACATCACAGGACTGAGCCAGCTCTCTGAGAGCTTCCTCCACACACCATCCCCTGTTGTCCTCTCGGGGCCAGGCACCCCAATGGTGCATCAGACCAGCACTCCAGCCACTGCCACCTCCACAGCACCTGGACCCTTCACCCCTGAGACTATGGGCATGCCTCAGAGTGACTGAGAAGAGTGCCAGAGACTGGGTTGCTACCTGTTGACTTTATCTTTGCTTGGGACACTTTACTTGGGTCATTTTGCTTTTACAGTTTGTTATTAATAAAGTTTATCTTTGCTTCACACACTTGGTTCAGTTCTTGTAGTCAATAAAGTCTTGGTGGAAACTTTTAGAAATGGTTTAAGCCTTTGCATGCTTGTGGAAAGGGTAAGGATAGGAGTGGGATGGGCAGGGATACCTGTGGGATGGGCAATAGCTGTGGGATGGGTTAGGATAGCAGTGGGATGGGTAGGGCTACCTGTGGGATGGGTAATAGCTGTGGGATAGATAAACCTCCAGTGCAAGCATAGTGGGACTGTACAGTCCACCCTCCCAGGTGCCACACCTATGGCCCTTTATTATCAAGAACAATTTAATCATTCATCAACACATTTCACCATAAACACAACTCTTTATTAAATGCCCTGTTCATTGTAGGGCCACTCAACATACATGGACCAATCTCATCAGTGTGATGAGACAGGCTGAAGGAAGCATCCATTAATCATCTACCATCCTGTCTTGCCACTCCACTGCTCCACTTTCTTCCAGCCTTCTTCAGTGGAGGGGCACTGGAGGAGCTCCTCCAGGTATTCTTCGATGATGGCCTGCACCACTTCTCTGACCACAATGCTGATGGTGTTGTGTGGCACCCTCCAGGCGTACTGCATGCTCCTGTATGTAGTCCCAGAGGCCAGGTTGCGCAGAGTCAGTGCCACCTTCATCCCAGGTTCCAGGCTGGGCCGGAAGTTGGTGTTTGCCTTGGTCAACCTGGGTCTCAGCTGCTCCACAACTTCATCAAACATGGCTGGCAGCATCCTCATGAAGTTCTGGAATGCACAAGTGTCTTCGTTCCTCAGCTCCACCATCAGCTTGTCATACAGTCCATACTCAGCTCTTCTCGCGATCCATCTTCAGACCCAGACACTTCTTGGATGCCTCCTTTTCTTCCCGTAGAACAGGTGAAAGAGCCTGTAGAGGGCTTCACACTATTGTAGAACAATGGCGGCTACCAAAAGGAGTGTGCGATGATCCATGGTGGAGATGACTGGATGCTGTGGAAGAGCAAGAGCAAGAGCAAGGCTGAAGAGGTCTGCACAGCAGGGCTGCTGGACTGAAAGTGAGATCTAGGTGATTTCTCCCCCTTTTTATAGGAAATATCATTTTTCCACTAGGTGTCCTTCCACATACTCCAGGCATCCTGCAGACATCCTAAATATCCGAGATACGTCCCCTATACGAACGTTTTTTCCGTTTTAATGCTTTATATGCGAGCTGCATCCACTTTCATCCTTTCTACGTCTGTGCTACTAACACTGCGTGTCCGTTCCGCGTCCGTTTTCCACTGGAGTTGCGCGGATGCTCAGCGGATGCCTAGCAGATATAGTAGACGTGTAACGGATGACGACGGACATATAACGGATGTTCCCCATATGCGTAGCAGATGTAGAACGGACGTGTTGGATACTTCATCCGCTCAAAAAGTTTTGTGCAGCTCAAAACTTTTTGAGCGGATGAAATCTCAGTAGACGGATGCTGGACGGATAGAGAGTATGAAAAACGTACGCAGTGAGTACAGAACGGATGCATCGCGTTAACCAACGGATGGCAAGTGTTTCTCTCCATTTTACATCCTCTTTCCATCCGTTGGTGCTGTGTGACAGGGGCTTTAAATGAATGAGAAGGAAACCATCAGAAATTCCAATAGTACTTCAGTGGATCACCTACTCTAGCAAAATGGGTGTCAAGTATTGTTCAGAATGTAGCTGTTGATTTCTAATAAGATGTCCCTGACCAAAATTAATACTATCTGAAAGTTCCTTGCTTTTTTATGATGCAGCAAAAGATTATCTGGTGAGTCTTACTACAGAGAAAAAATGTTTAAGCCTTAAAACCTTTTGTAGAAGAATTTCAGTGCCAGATATGTAACACTGTTTATTACTGTTCAACAGTGCCACCTCCTGGTAGGAATGAAAACTGTTTTACTCTCTTGGAAATAAGGTTGGTTTCTCTCTATCTTACTGCAAGTATTTACAGTATATTCAGGTTACAGACTAACCTGAAAAATTTGTTTGGAAATGTGTTTGTTTATGTCTTTTTGCTCTAATATATGCAAGTTATAACTATTGGATCTCAACATATAATTACTTCAGTGTTAAACAACTCAGTCACAAACCTTTAAACATCTTGCTACTTTTTTGAATATTCAATCTACTCCATCCTGCCACAAATTTCTTGCTCTTCACATCTTTCTCAACCAATTCATTCTTCCTTCGTATATTTGTTTTCTCATTTGACCCCCTCTTTGTACAGCTAAACGACCTCAACATCCTTCCTCATACTAGTCACTCACGTTTGTATTCACTCCAAATCACTTCATCACTCTTCATTTTTAATCCTATTACTTTTTTGTTCAACCACAGACATTTAAGTGATCCATTGCCATGGCTTTCAACTTTTATCTTTCTCCTAAAATGTCCAACTTAGAGTCCATATAACAAGTTGAGCAGAAACATATTCAGTTATAGTAGCTATTTTTGCTTCTTTTGATATGCATTCAACTGTAGAGTCATGCAAGATATTGCATAATTATAAGAACAATCTATGTGGTTTTTTAGAGTCAACAATTACTTGATGGCATATAATCAATCAATCAATCAACATTTATACTGATGATTTTATTTCTGCTCTTTAACATGGAGCTGCTGTTTTAACACAGAATCTTTTCTTTGGTCTTTTTTAAGAATCTGCCAAGTGGGGACACTCTCGGATTCAAGTCTTCTGACAAATATTCCACCAGCAGGGATGCTCTAAGGCAGAAGTCGCCAACCTTTTGGACCTCAGGGACCACCAAACTTATAATTTTAAATCCTGCAGATCAGGGACCTTGGGAAAATCCCAAAAAAAGTCTGCAATAAAATTCCCCACCCCATTTTCCTTCCGATCAATCATTCTTTATTTGGAATTGCAGGATACCATCTCCAGCTCCATTCTCAGAGGGAGAGAGAGAGAGAGGGATGGAGGGATGGAGGGAGGGAGAGAGAGAGAGACAGAGAGAGACTTTTGGCTTCATGCAAGAAAAGCAGCAGAAGGAGCAGAAGTCTTTCTTTCTCTCCCCCAAACTCCACCAGAATGGTGCAACCTCTTGGAGCAGGATACTTTGCAGGGTCCCAAAGACTCATTTCTGGCAGAGTTTGGGGGAGAGACTTTTGCCGCTTTCCTTATGTGCAGCCAAAAGCAGAAGAAGAAAGAAGTGCAAAGAAGCAGCCCGGTGGCGAGGCCAGGCACTTGGGGTGAGTGGGGCAAGTTCCCCCCCCCCCTTCTGCCTTTTCCCCCCTCCTCTCACTACCTCGTGTTGTTCACAATGCAAGTGATGTAAGCCTTGTGTTCCCATGGGCCATGTGGGTGGTACACCCTTGTGTTCCCCAGCAACCTGGATTAATTGCTGGGGGGGGGGGGTTTCTTTGAGGGTGACATTTCTCTGCAGACTACCAAAATTTTCTTGTGGACCAGCAGTGGTCCCCAGCCTACTGGTGGCAATCACTGCTCTAAGGTTGATATCCCCCCCTCCTCCTTCCTCCTGGGCATCCAAATAAGAAGGATATCCAACTTTTAGATATATAAACAGAAAACCGCTTTTTATTAGTTTTGTTAGAGAAACAGTGATGATGCAGATATCCAGGGAGAAACTAGAACAAATTTAAGCAACAGATGAGCTCAATGCATTCATTGCCTCTCTCCATGTTCTAGGAGATTTTCTCAAAGCTAGAAGTTCATACACAACAGACAAAACAGTCTCCTTAAAGATGTCTAAACTCCCTGCTTTCCTTTGGAAAAATGTTCATGACAAACATCTGCCTTTGCCAAAATCTCATGTAGCAATCCTCCTTACTATCTTCATCATGGCTATTTCATCTCTCTTTGCAGGTAGGACCTTCTCCTTCTTGATCTCTCTGAATCTAGTCTGCTTTCTTCTTTTTGGCCCTTCAAGCCTCAGTTCCTAATCCATGATTTTCTCACCAACAAAACTTCCAGTCTTTTTCTAAGATGCCAGCCAATATTCCTCAGCCCTCTAAGTACCTTCCAAGCTCCCCTAGTTTATGATCAGTAATGATAAGTAATGGTTATGATAAGAAAAGTTATGATAAGTAATGGCATCCCAACTAGACAAAATGCTATCAAAAGAAAAGTCTAATGTTTTCTCTCTTTTACTTCTTGCTTTCTGATGAATAATCATAGTTCTGTCAATTGGCCATCTCAAGTAAGTTCCATCATCTTCAATAACCATTTTTGGGTAAAGTTGAGTCTTTCTGCATTTGAACATATGTTAATCTCACTGAAGTTATCATATATAAAAACAAAAAAGTCTTTCTACTTTTGAACATATATTAATCCCATTCGTTATATATAAAAACAAAAAATAATCTGTCCATTTTTGAACATACATTAATCTCACTGCAGTTATCACACGTAAAAATAAAGCTGTCTATCCATCAGTTGCAAAAGGAAAAGCTTTGATTTCAATTGTATGTTAGTCTTTAAATTCTTCTGAATCTGTATATGTATTTGCACTCAAAACCTTCTAGGGTTTTTGCACATTTTCCACCATGAATCGGATTTTTTTAAATTAAGTTTGTGCTGCTGTCTAGCTCTGTGAAGCTAGTAAATTCAGGAAACAAGAATCACTTGAACTTCTGGAAATATATTTATTGCTAGAAGGGTAATGTAACAGAATCTTGAAAGACTGTCAAAAGCAATTTTCCTGCTCAATTTGCACCTAGAATAATTAAGCCCTGAGTTTATTTCTCACACTTCCACCCACCCCTGAGCTGAGATATCTCTTTTGCAGCAATCCTTTTTCCTCTTCATTTCATTACAGGCATCTGGCAAACAATCTCCTAGCTCTCTTTTTTTAAAAAAAAAATTTCTAAGAAGATATACCTACTGAGAGAAGACAGATTTTGGGAGTTTGAGAACCTGCAGATTATGAGCCTTGCATCCTAGGAATAAAATGAATATGCAGATTCTGAAGCTAGTGCATTCCTAGAATTACTGGAAAATATAATGGGGAAGCTAAATAAAGCAGGAGAAATTCCAGGCGGTTGCTTTGGGTGAGAGTTGTAGAAGTTCTTGTTTGCTAAGCCTTGGTGGAAGAACTGTTCATCATCAATCGAAACTCTAATCATTAGACAAGTAGAGTAAGGAAGAGCATATTTCCATCTGATGAATGAATGAGTAAAATTTCCCCTTGTGGCAAAAACTATAAAGGCCAGCAGTTGTATTCCAGTTGCAGCCTGGGTTTGCAAACTAGGTTTCAGAGTGACAAAATAATTAAATGTTCATATATGAGATCCTCTTGAAGCCCCTGGAGTCTAAGACAGATATTTCCTGACATGCCAGATGTGAAATATTTATAACATTAATTGGCAAATTCCCTTCTTACCGACAACTATGATGCTTTGGAAGTAACGGCACCCATATGTGAAGTTCCAGGTCACCTACAACTTAGACTTAGCTTTGAGTATGACAATATAAT
Organism: Laticauda colubrina; assembly: GCA_015471245.1. Lineage (NCBI taxonomy): Eukaryota > Metazoa > Chordata > Lepidosauria > Squamata > Elapidae > Laticauda > Laticauda colubrina. The sequence continues at coordinate 53,359,554 of BLBF01000005.1, read as the reverse complement.
GGTAAGACTTTAAGTGTAGCACACAAAATTACCAACAGCATATTCTTACACCAAACACTTGTCCTGTCAAAGGCAGCAAATATCACAGTTGGCTGTCACTGGCTTGACTGCATCTTCAAAGATAGTTCTCAGGTGTGCCACAATATTCGCTAACTATTGCCATGAATAAAGAAGGCAGTATATTTGTTTGGATTCCCATTATATCTCTATGGCACAGAAGCCCAACTTCACACAAGATGGGCAGAGCATCAGTTCGCCAACCTGGTTAAGATTTGGTAGCATTGCCAGATATTTAATAACTATCATGCTAATCTATCTATGAGATTTGCAATTTCTATCTTCTAATATACCATGTTTTTTGCACTATAAGACACTCCAAAGTATAAGATGCACCTCGCTTTTAGGGAGGAAAACAAGAAAAAAAAATCTGCCTGTGCCTTCCAGCAATTTGCCTCCTTGCAGAAAATAGCCAGGTCAGGTTCAGCACAGCCTGATTTAGCACAATTGCTAGGATGCAGATTATGTGTAGATGTCTTTTATGATTTGGTTCTCATCATTTGGTCTTCAGGGAATGCTAACTGTCCTGTGTTGTTACATCCACAATAAATGCACAATTTTAGCACAGTCAGAAATGATCAACTTTAACTGGTTTTATCTTTTGATTTCTGTCACTATGCAAACTGGCAGCCTCTGATAAGTAGTATAGCTAGAATTTTTAATTATGTACAATAACTAATATTGGCTGATAACAATGTCTATTTTTTCTCCAAATTATTATCTATATTTCTTAGAACATTATGAAATTATCATTATGGAGGTAATTTTATCATTGCAAGATTTTCTTGCATTAACTGTATTCCATGGTAACCAGCTTTTCCAAGAAGCCTATTGATAGTTCCATTATTTTTACCTGAAATAATCAGGTAGACAAATTGCTCAAATGACATCTTATGTATGTGGTTTTGGGATGAAGTGGGAGGGTTGGTTGTCTTTCCTATATAACTGCAAAAAGAATGTTAAGCACATTTAACGTATTCTTATTTTAGAGGGCCATTGGATAGAATTTACATATCAGCTATGTTTACATCACACACATAACCAGATTAATTATAAAGGCTGTATTAACACATTTTGGTTAATTATAAATTTTGTTCATTTGTAGTATGTGTGTTGTCATATTGTTTGAACTCTCAATTTGGTCAGTTTCTGATTTAGTGTTGTGTGAATTCAGTTATTCTGAAACATATAAAGATTATTCATTAAAAAGTGAAGATGAGCCCAGGGGACAAGGAAGGAAGGAAGGAAGGAAGGAAGAGGGAGGGAAGGAGAAAAGGAGAGAGGAAGGAAGGAAAGGAGGGAGGCAGAAGGAGGGAGGGAGGGAGGAAGGAAGCAAGGAAGGATAGGTGTATCGGTCTCTAGAGGAATTCATATGGAGTGAATAATTAGCCTTGAAAAGATATTTTTTCCTAACCTACTGTGTCTTGGAAAGATGAGCAGGATGCTGGAATGCTATTGGTGGAACTTTTCTCCAAAATAGTCAATTTCCTCTTTCCAGATACATACCCACATGACTGAGCCCTCATCCCTGTTCATAGCTTTCAGGAGTTTCCAGCACATATGGTGATTTAGGTAAAAGTAGAAAATAGTTAGTTGCACAAGCTGGTATAACTATGGGATAGAATCAATAAAGATGTATACCTTTCATTACAAGGAAATGTCATGCTAATATCTGTTGAACATCAGGAAAAACTATACAATAAAAATTGCTCAAATTGTCATATTCATTACCAATTTGTAAATATATTTTTATTCAGGTTTTACCAGAGGTGGGATGCTACCGGTTCTGCCCAGTTCTTTAGAACTGGTAGCTCTGAACAGCAGCAGACACCAAACCGGTTCTGTGTTTGCTGCTGTTTGGCCTGCCCGCCCGCCTGGGCTCTTATCTGTCCTTTATTTCCTACTTTTTTAACCTCAGCTGCTTTGCGTGGCACAGTTGAGGTTGAAAAATCAGAAAAAAGAGGCTTTTCAAACACTGCACATCTGGGCACAGCACATTTGAGCTGTCTGGGCGGCAAAGCTGACTTTTTTTTAACACATGCGCACAGTGGTTGATAAGAATCACACAGGAATTCAAGGTGGGGTGGACTTAAATCTCTTGTGAAAGGACTTATAGCTGATGATGCATTTGATCCCTCCCTCAGGCTCAGCCTTGGTAAAGGTAAAAATTCCCCTCACACATACGTGCTAGTCATTTCCAGCTCTGGGGGCGGTGCTCATCTCCGTTACAAAGCCAAAGAGCCAGCACTGTCCGAAGATGTCTCCTTGGTCATGTGGCTGGCATGACTAAACATTGAAGGCGCACGGAACACTGTTACCTTCCTACCAAAGTGGTCCCTATTTTTCTACTTGCATTTTTACATGCTTTCAAACTGCTAGGTTAGCAGAAGCTGGGACAAGTAACAGGAGCTCACTCTGTTATGCAGTGCTAGGGATTCAAACCGCCAGACTGCTGACCTTTCTGATCGACAAGCTCAGCGTCTTAGCCACTGAGCCACTGCATACGAGTCTTATCCTAAACTAGCATTGGACAAAAGTCAAAACTTCTATATAATAAAGACACTGAATTAATGTACATTTACTAGCACTTCTTACTATTACCTGTGCTAAGTGGTAGTGCTGGGAGCTGTAGTTTAAAATATTTAAAGATTTATCACCATCACTAAATTCAGTGGAATTTATTTCTGAGTCCATGGACAGGACTGTGCTCTAAAGGAACACAGATTTCATGAGTCCAGCATAATCCTGAACATACAAGAATTCTCCTTATGGCAGTTTTCATCTTAATCCACTTCAATTGTATCCCACTATAGTGACCAAACAAGGGTGGAGACCAGGAGTGGGATTCAATTTTTTTAACAACTGGTTCTATGAGCATGGGTTAATTGGTGGGCATGGCTTGGTGGTAATGTGACTGGCTGGGTGTGGCCAACTCAACATCACTCACATCGAGGCATGCATCTCCTTGCCTGTCCTCTCATGACTGTGGGGATGCTGCAACAGTCATAAGTGTGAAAAATGGTCATAAGTCACTTTTCATAATGGCACTTTTCAGTGCCATTGTAACTTTGAATGGTCACTCCACACAAGCAAAGTACCAGCAAAGAAGGGGAAAAAAACTCCAGATACGTTTCTGAGACAGGAAGTCTAGTCCTGCCAAGAATGTAATAAGGGTCAACGGAGAGGCAGTTTCTGTAAGCAACACCAGAATGTTTCTTTCCTGCTTTCCTTACAAGATTAGACCAGTAATTTCTTCTAACAACCGGTTCTCTGAACTGCCTAGAATGTTAACAATTGGTTCTAGTGAATAGGTGCGAACCAGTAGAATTCCACCCCTGGGGGAGACCCTGTACAGGGAGATGCTCTTGGGCATATAACTGTATCTAGATGATACAAGCAGACAACAGAATATGATGCAAAATTTAAAACATAATAATAGAAAAGTAACGCTCCAAGATCCTAACTGCTAAATCATATGCATCACATTAAAGTAACAAATATAGAAAGAATTACCTGAAATTAAAGGCAATATATAAAGAATGAGACTGTAGTTTTGCTCCTAGGCTTCCCACACATGTGAAGCTAATGCTGCCTTATTTGTAGAGACTTTTGAGGGACAGGGCCTCCTTGGTGACATTTTAAAAAAAATTGGGTAAAATGTAAATGAACGTCATATTGCAGTTAAACCCGGTTTTTATTTTAGATGAAAGTAAATGGCAGGGGGAGGAGGATGGGGATTTACCAATTAGGGAAAACCAAATTGTGTGACTTTTTTTTTACTGCAAGGCCGGTATCCTAGCAACAGCTGGGCCTGCTGTTCCCTTTCTAGAGGCTTTGCTGACTCACCAGCTGATTCACACTGACAGCATCTTTATTTGGCTTCCGATTAGCATCACCATGTGTGGCTTCTGTGCCTGCCCTAGGCCAACCTATATATAGCTTCTGCTTTTCCCTCCATGATGCAGTGAGCTTTACCAGTGATGGTCCTTTCAGAGGGTGAACCAAGGATCTTTTTTTTCCTTTTTTTTTTTCTGCTAGACATGTTCTCTTTGGCACCCAGAAGCAGTAATTAAACTGAAGGAAACAAAGAATTCAGTCTGTATAGTTAACATCCTGAAAGGAACTCTCAGTTTTTGTGTACTTGCCAATAGCTGGAGGCCTGTTCTCCTATCGAAGAACATGTGCAATCTCCATGCGCACCAAGAACCCCTGAAGATTACAGCAGGCCTCAATTAACTCAAAAGATCCTCCTTATGCAAACAAGAGTTGACACCTAAAGCAAGACAATGTGCTTGAATCAGTTTCTCTCCCATTAATGCAGCTTTACATTAGACCAAGCTGCAGGCCAGAGTGAGATAGCTTTGATTCACCTCAGTGACTAATTTGCCTCAATGAAATATTTTATATTCCTTACTTTCTCTTCTCCAATTGCAATATCTAGAAGGGGCCTGTCTGCACATGCTCTATGGAAGCCACTTTCAGCTATATGGAGGAGAGACCATGAAGATGCAGCATATCTGATTTACTTTTCCTAAGGTTGCATTGCAGCTACTTTAAAGAGTTGCAGAGGGATTCTTTGTTCACATCCAGAAAACCCTTTTGCCTGCAATCTGATGTGCTGCACAACCTAATAGTAATGGATATCTTAGAAATTTGTAGCATAACAGATTAACCCTTGTGTAGGTGTCCTTTCTTGTCACCTTATACCAATAAAAATGTATCTAGCCACTGGACACAATGGTACACAATAAAGTGTCTAAGTGAATATGTATGAATATGTGTCTAAGTATGTATTTTCAGACAAATCGACTATTTTGACAATGCAGACCTCCTTTTCTGGGTCTGAGTGAATGGCTTTTAATACAATTACACTGAAAATATGGAAAGATTGTGAAGTCATTCAATTAGAAGAATAAATGAGACTGGAAAAAGTGACTGCAACTTATGTTTTAAAAAGTTGCAGAAATAGGAAATCAAACAGAGAAGGCCAAACTATCAATGTCTAAGAGAAAATCAAACATGCAAAGACAAAAAAACAAATGAACAGAAGATAGATTAATAACTGATATATAAGATCATCAAGCAGAATGACATATCAATTATTAACCAATAACTCTTATTTAAAGAATGGAATAAAATTGTGCGATGGACATAATGAAGTAATGGTTAATAAGCTCAGAAGAAAACAAATGACTTTCAAGTACCTATTAAAGTTACCAGATACCTAAGGAAAACTAAATATAAAAGTGAATATAGACCATTATTAGAAAAGGTAATTATAGCATTCAACTTTAAAACTAGTGTTTGCTTTTGTCTTTGGAGTGTTTTCTACACTGTATCTGTGTTTCATTATTTTGCAAATTGCTTTTATTGATTTTAGACTATTCACATATCTTGTAGAACGTTTAAGGAAAGAGAGCATATATAACAGATATAATCCTTTCCAGTGACCTTTGATTTAAGATATGGATTATCTATCTAGGCAATACTTAGCTATTGGACAGAAAATATATGGAACCATTTCCTCAGTCTTGCTAAGAAATCAGATTGTTGCTGCCTAGCTCTATGGACTAAATCCACACAGTGAAATCAAGCATTAGAATGGGGTTGCCTCAAGAAAACCTGAAAAAATCTCAAGTCTTTGTTTACCCTCTTTTACTAAAGGGGGAAAAGCAGATGGTATCTCATCATTGAGTGGTTTTTAAATGTAAATGTCACAACTAGGAGAAATATCAGGACAGTTTTCCTACTTGTGACATCAGCCCAATTTTCTTTCTCTTTATCAGCTGAGGGAATGGCAGAGAAGCCTGTCATAAAAACATAAAACTCGGCTTCTGAAATTCTGCATAACAATGTTGGTTCTTATGATACTGGCAGTAATGTATATTTTGATGGGGTTGAGAAAAATAAGGAAAGCAGGAAGAAGGAATTTTTCAGAGCATGGAAGATTGAAGAAGGAGCGGTGGGAAATGGATAGTGTTGGTGCAGAACTAGCACAAAAATATTTCAGATTCTTAAATGAGGAATAACTCTAATAAACAATTTCCTTTGGTGAAAATGTAAAGAGAAGAGTAAAACAAATAAGAAAAAATGATTAGCAATACATAAAGTAGCTACTGACGAGGACTGTGCTTATTTTGTAATGGCTTTGGGGAAAAAATATACATATGTTCTGTAAGCACTGAGCTTCTCTGCTCTTCATTGACCATGCCACTCCCTCCCCCTCCCCCATGTTGCTACTGTGGAGATAGAATATATGTGTTTATTTTTATGCCTTAGAAAAAGTTACATTGTGTTAGCTGAAGTATTAAGGGGCAGGTAGCTGAGTGCTCCTGTGATCCTGGAGTGGAGACAAAGAATTGAAAACTAGATAGCTGTCCTTCCTCCGGTGTGTGAATTGGATGGTATAAAAGATGTGGATGCAGCCAACAATGTTGTTTATTGTAGGTGCTGATAGTATCAAAAAGATTAGAATCCTACTTGTCTAAAAGGTAATGGGGACGTTTTTTCTGATAGTGTGTCAAAAGCATTCCTGTGTAAGAATGCTTTTCTGTAAAAAGAATATTGCATTATAATCTTTTTATTCCTTGATCTAACAAGACAAATTCATATCATTTGCAGCCTTCATCTGTTTGGGACTCTTTTGCAGTTTGTGCATGCCAATAAAAAAGTATACTTTATTGCATCTATCTCCAATCTCTTCAATACACAAAAAGCTTCCCAATTCCAGTAGACAGAGCATCAGATAAATAAAATGCTATCAGACTGGTTTAAGCACCAGTTCTTAAAAAATACTCTTCCTCCTTGAGCTTATCTTCTAAAAAGATATATACGTATATATATATCCGTGTTCCAGCTTTTCTACTGCATTTTGTGTTTTGTGTTCATCTAGGCGGGTACTTAGATGAACACAAAAATGCAGTAAAAAAGCTGGAAAACACCTCCTCACTAGTCCAACACATGAAAACCACAGGTCACAACATCAACTTCAATGGCACTAAAACCCTAGCCACTATAGAAAACCCCAGCCACAGAATCATCAGAGAAGCCATAGAGATTGAAAAAAGACCTGAAAGCATGAATAGAAGAGATGATTCCAGCAGACTGTCAATCATTTGGAAGCCTGCACTCTCAAATAGAAAGATCTCCATGCCACAAGTCAGGCAAACACCTGGGCAAAAACAGACTCCCTCTGATAGCTCCAACCCAAACACCCCCCACCAGCACCCAGGTGAAACCCAGCTTGCTAATGAATAGCAGCTTGCTAATGAAGAGCAGCCGTCCTTTCACACGGAGCCAAGCTGCACTGAAAGCCTCCAACACAAAAACAGAATGTTGCCAGCCAATCAAAGCCACAAAACAGACAGAAGAAACCAGAAACACCAATCAATCAAACTCCAAGTCCAATGAACACAGACCCAGGCTCCTAGCCAATCAGAATGGACCAGCCTCAAATTTGAAACCAGGAACTAACTCTATACAGAAGCCTGAGGATGGCAGATGAGATTCTGCTGAAACGTTGCTACAACTTTAACAGAACTACAATGACGTGGGATAATACCCGAAGGAAGCTGAACAGCACATATATATATATATATACACACACACATATATATAACACATGTAAGTACCCGCGAAAACTTATATTTATATATATATATATAGTTTTCGTGGGTACTTACATGAATGCAGTTCAGCTTCCTTCTAGTGTTAAAGCACGTCATTGTAGTGCTTTTAACAACGTTTCAGCAGAATCTCATCTGCCATCATCAGGCTTCTGTATTGTGCTTGTCTGTGAGTCAGACTTTCACAACCGTTTCAGTTTTAAATTTGGGGCTAGCCTACAGCTGTGCCAGAATTGTGTCTTCTTTATCCTGATTGGTTGGGAGTCTTGGTCTGTGTTTATTGGTCTTGGAGTTTGCTGTGTTCTGCTTGATTGATGTATCTAATATCTTCTGTCTGTTGTGTGGCTTTTTTTGTCTTGGTTGGCTGGCAACATTGTGTTCCTGTATTGGAGGCTTTTAGTGCAGCTTGGCTCTGAGTAAATGGAAATGGCCATCATTTGTTAGGAAGATAGGTTTCATCTGGGTGCCTGGTTTGGGTGTGTTTGAGCTGGAGGTATCAGAGGGGATCTGTTTGTGCCAGGTGTTTGCCTGGTTTGTGGTGTGGAGATTTTTTTTGTTTGTGAGTGCAGGCTTCCAAATAATTGACAGTCTCGTAGAATCATCTCTTCTATTCATGCTTTCAGGTCTTTTTTCAATCTCTATGGCTTCTCTGATAATTCTGTGGCTGGGGTTTTCTACAGTGGCTAGGGTTTTGGTGCCATTGAAGTCGATGCTATGACCTGTGGCTTTCATGTGTTGGACAAGTGAGGAAGTGTGTTCCAGCTTTTTTACTGCATTTTTGTGTTAATCCAGGCAGATACTTATTCTTCTATTGGTCTGTCCAATGTATGTGGCAGGGCATGATGCACAGGGGACTTCATATATGCCAAGGCATATCAAGCAGAACACAGCAAACTCCAAGACCACTAAACATAGATCAAGACTCCCAACCAATCAGGATGAAGAAAAAAAAATTCTGGCACAGCAGTAGTCTAGCGCCAAATTTAAAACTGAAACAACTGTAAAAGTCTAACTCACAGACTCACAGAAGCCTGATGATGGCAGATGAGATTCTGCTGAAACGTTGCTACAACTTTAA
>BLBF01000005.1:53293803-53335881 GCA_015471245.1 Laticauda colubrina | reverse complement strand
CTCCCTCCCTCCCTCCCTCCCTCTCTCTCTCTCTCTCTCTCTTAACTTAAAATTGCCAAGAATGAAAAACACTGTTTTGTTTGAAACAATTCTCCATGACCAGACAGTGTGTTGCTGTGGCTTCTCATTTCTAATTTCTCCTGACTCTTTGGCTTGCAAAATGTCTTATGACCCCAGGCCTGGCTATTATGGATATTTTAGTTCCAGATTATCAGATTGAAATCAACCTGTTTTTCTCACCTCCACTTATGCACCAGCTACAAATTACAAATTCTTTCTCTGCAGATCTTTCTTTAATTTACAGTCATTCAGTTCTGGCAGTACCTGCTAAATGATGTACAACCAAGTTAATAAAACCATTAGAAACATGCTAATTACCTCCTGCTTGTTCATAAAACAGAATAACCAACTGGAGAGAGGGAAAGAAAGATGCATCTGATTAAAGTCCACACACCTTAAAGTTGCCAAGGTAGAGAAACAGTACAACAAAGATATAGTCTTTGAAATACATATTTCATACATGAACATGAATACATGTACATGAATACATACATGTACATGAACATATACATATACACATACATACATACATTAACATTTCCTGCTCTCAAGATGTTCTGCCAGTTTCAGCTGCTCAATTATCTTAAATAGGCAGCATGATTTAAGCCTTGGCATTCTGGCAAGGTCAGGCTCTGACTCTTTGCTATGAATTAGTAGCCCCTGGTGCCAATTTAGTAGCACCTGGTACCAAGTAGTTACCTTCTAAATTGCAGAATTTTTATACTAGTTTCTCTTTTTCAGCCTTGGAATCAGATAATTCCAGAAGAGGAAAAGAACTGGGAGGACTGGGAAAGATTTGGCAGCCAGCACAGATGATTAGTGGCCTAAAATGATGATTGAGTAAAGGCATAAACTAAGTCATTTTAAGTTAAGTCAGTTGTAAGTTAAAAGATCAGACTGACTTTTCTACTGATAATTTATAATGAAGCTAAAATAGAATTTATTTTCTCAATAGCTCCATCTCATTGTGATGTAAGAATAAGTGGAGTTTCACATCAAAGAGCTGAAAATGTGTTCTCCAAAAATGCCATGAATTATGGGCCTGTCAGAAGATGGGAATAAGGGACAAATGCAAGAGAGGGAGGGAGGGGGGGAGAGAGAAAGATTATCTAAATTAGTGATGTTCATTTTACCAGTGTTTTCAAGTAAATAATTTGTATTATGTAGGCAGGGAGCCTTTGACAAGGTCCTTGAAATTTATTTTAAATATTTCTTGGGTTTTATCTCTTGTTTGTTGCCCATTGTTTAATTGGTTGGATGGGCAGTCATGCTGACTTGTTTATTGAATAAACAAATAAATAGAGCCTGATTTGTCTTCCAGGCCTATTATAGGTAAATGTCTTGAAATGATATATGTGCATACTGTATATCCAGTAGTGAACTATGAAATGTGCAAGTCCACACCTGAATTTGCTACTGAGAGCTACTAAAGCAACATTAAGACAGTCTTATATACATTTTGAAAGCCATATTCCTTTTTATATGAACTTCATTGGACAACAGAAATGGTGGCTCCATTTCTGAAGGAATGAAAGTCAGATTATCAGGATTTCAAGGACACTGTCATCTAGCCTATGCAGAAGATAGGCCTTGACTCCTCAGGTTTGCTTTCTCCTAGTCCCATCTCCTCTGGAGCCACTTGGCCCCTTTTTTCACATCCAATTAGGATAATTTCTGGGCAACCCAACAATATAGATGGGAGATACCCCAATGCCCTATTGCTTCTAATGGCTCTTGTCTCAGTTCTATCCAGAGAACCTAGTCTAGTAACTGACATACAGTGTAGCCTTACTGAGTAATTTACTGATTGATTTCTGCTGCTGCCACTGCTGAAGAAAATAATCCAAATTCTGTTCAATTCATTACCCCTGTTTTGTTATGTTGGAAGTTACGATTCACCCTCTCCAAGGAAAAGAAAAGAAATTTTAAAATATCAGAAGGGGAAGGAAAATTCCCCTAAAATAAAGGAGAGGTGATAACACAAGCAGGGTCAGTTCCATTCACCCCACCTTTGCATGGGATACAGAAAAAAATCCAAATTAGCTAAGATCCTTTCCCATAGAAATCAAACAGATGGCAAGCTATAAAAAAACTTGTGAAAAGCAAACTCCAAAAGGAAAAAGGATCATTATGCATGAGAAAAGGAAATACTCATCAATACACAGTCATAAAAAAACATGGCAGGAAGAAAAAGATTTAAAACCATGATAGCAAACTAAAAGACATAAGAGGAAACTCAGGATATTGCAACCTAATGTACCAAGCAGCTACAAAGTGAACAAGCAGTTACTATAAAACAATTAATCCTATCAAGATCCCAGGAAAAGATCCCAAACTCAAGAGACAGGATTCAAACGCCATAAAAAAAAAACTCATCACAAATCAAAGACTTCAAGAGTTCATGCTTACAAAATCAAAGGACCTGAAGGCTATAAGAAAGGGGTTTTTCTAGTTACAAAATTAGATTAGTCTCAGAAACACTGTAGGGTTTATTCTTATTTGCTTCCTATTAATAAACTGATTCTGGCTTCCAATGCAACTGACCAATTATTTTGTAGTGAATTTCCCAGCCTGGAAAATTTGAATTCACAAAGGAGAGAGCTCAGCCTTTTTCTTAAAGGGCAAGGCTCCCTTTACCTTTCCACAGTTAAGTGGTGGAAAAATGTGTTTAAAAAGGTTTATGCTATTTGCAAGCAGCTTTTAATGTATGACAACGTTTATTTATTTAAAACATTTACAAATTAAGAATTTACAAATTCTTATAACAAACACTAGGCAGTTCCCAGCCATAAATTAAAACATTTAAAACCATATTATATCTGAAAAACAAACATATTAAAAACAAAAAAATGTGCACTAAGTCAAACTTCTTACATGCAATCACCTCATCTTGTCTTCCCCCAGGGCTTGGGAGAAAAGCCAGGCCTTCAGTGATTTTATGGAAAGTTAGAAGGGTGGAGGAGGTCTGCTGAACTTCAGAGGAAAGCGTGTTCCCTAGAGCAGGGCCTGCCACCAGAAATAACATGCTTTCTAGCTCCCATAAGATGGCAATATTTAAGGGACTGGACTAGGAGCGTGCCCACACTTTCTGACCTGGTAGGAGAAACAGATGTCCTTAGGGAAAGGCTGTGCTGCAAGTTACTGAAGTTATTTTAATTACCACCCTTTTGGAAATCTAGCACAATTGTTCTCTCTACAGTTTAGTTTCCCTTTAATGAAAACCTTGACAGTTAACTGCATTTTTAGTTTATTTTTGGAAATTCTCCAGAGTTCCCTGAAAACATTATTAAGGCTTGACGGACTGCATCGTTTTGAAAAAGCTATTGATTTATTCTTTTAAAATTCTGGGTCAGACTTCTTGCCACAGGTCAGCTACAATTGAACTGGATATGTATGGTGTGTCTGTCTCTCAGCTAAAAAGTTCAGGCTGTTTGGGAGTGAAATGGATGTCAACTTTGTACATTGGTTAGTTTTTTAAAATACTTGGATTCCCCAGTGCTTCGTATCACAAAAAGGGACCCTGCTAAAGTTGTGGCAAATGACTCAAAACATTATATATAATTATGTTATATTTAACATATACCACTTTTTATACATTTAAGGAATTGCTTGCAAAAATGTATATTGCATGTGTGTTCTTTTTTAAAAAGTCATTGAGAACAAAATTTATTGAGGGACTAAGGGGACTGGTTTACTCAACTCACGCTTATAGAATGAAAGGGTTGTCAGAGTCCTTGGGAATCATCTAGCCTGCAATCTTACACTACTGAATCACTAACCGACACTGTTCAAACATCTCCAGCAAAAGAGAATCTATCATCTCCCAGGGCATATCTGTTCCATTGTTGAATTGCTCTTATTATTAGGGCTTGTTTGTTTGTTTGTTTGTTTGTTTGCTTGCTTGCTTGTTTCTGAGGTCCAACCCAAATCTGCTTCCTTTAATTTCAAATGCATTGCTTCATGTAAAATAAAATCATCCAAGTTACCCAAGAGCTTGCTCTTCCTGAGACCATCATCTGTGAACTGTCCTTAAGGCCCGGTCCCACTGGCCGATGGACGCAAAACGTATGCATAAAGGACACAGCAGACGAGCAAAATTTCGGGGATGGCTCCATCCGTTGTCATCCGCTCCAAAAAGTGGCGAAAATTTGCATAAGCAGAACGGAAAAGAATGGAAAAGAACGGACGTGGGTAGTATGTAGTGGGGATGTTAAATGGATGTTCATAGGAAGCCTAGCAGATGGAAGCGGATGAAAGCGGATGACACCTCTGAAGGGGTTCCGGGGGATAATTGCAAAGTAGATGCATAGAGGATGAAGTGGATGTATCACGTACGCCTAAAGGAAAGAAAGGAGATGCCGCACGGATGTATATCGGATGCAAACTGTTCACTGCTCATCCTTTCTATTTCCCTGCTACTAATGATGTATAGATGTTCTGTGTACCTTTTTTTTCCTCCCTCTTTCCATTTTCAGCTGCAGCGGATGTGAGTTGCGAGGATGCCCAGAGGATGCAGAGAGGATACAGTGGATGTTTAACAGATGATAAATGGACATAGAATGTTTGTTGCTCATATGTCGCGGATTTACATCATACATGGCGGAAAGTTCATCCGTTCACAAAGTTTTGTGCAGCTCAAAACTTCTTGCATGGATGAAATCGCAGTGGACGGATCTTCAATGGATAGAGCATATGAAACATGTATGCAATGAGTACACAACGGATGCATAGCATTTTCCAACATATGGCAAGCTTTTTTTAACGTTTTACATCCTCTTTGCATCCGTAAGTGCAGTGGGACTGGGCCTGATCACATTTCTATTCTTACTATGTTACAGAGCCCCTGATTATGACAGCGAACATGTAAACAAGCTAAATTCACTACTAACATGGGCAACATCCTGCCCATACACTTTTATCTTTCTTGGTGACTTCAATCTACCTCACATTAATTGGACCCTAAATGAATGTAAAATTTAACCCATACATGCAACCTTCTACAATACTGCAACAAACCTGGGACTGGAACAACTAATAACCAACAATACTAGACTTAACAACTGCCTTGATCTCATTTTCTACAATAGTTTGAATTCAATTTACAGAATACAAATTAAAGAACCCTTTTCCAACAGTGATCACAGCATGACTGACTTTTGTCTCAACATACGTCCACACAAAAATTAACACAACAACGTGATCCCCAATTATAACTTCAAAAAAGGCAACTATGATCTCATAAACAACAATCTCTCATCCCTTGATTGGCAATTTCTATTCACTGGATGCAATACTGTTGAAGACCATTACAACATATTTTTACTTGAAGTCAAAAGAGTCATCAAACTATATGTACCAATAACAACTCCAAAAACCAGAAAAAACAGATTACCCAAAACAACAAGGAAACTTCAATCCAAAAAGAGATCACTTTGGCAGAAAAACAAATCTGGTCACATTGCCAACTTCAAAAGCCGATACAAAAATTTATGCCACCAGATAAAGACTGAATGCACCAATTATCACATTAAACAAGAGGAAAACCTTCTATGCACCAATTCCACCCGCACTTTCTACAATTTTGTAAACAACAAAGTAAAAGACTCAAGGTCCATCCCACCCCTGAAAGGACCTAATAGTAAAGACTGCAATGACAACACCATTAAAGCCAGCCTCTTTAACACATTCTTTGGCTCAGTATTTGTCAACAGCAATGGATCATGCCCAGTATTTCCTAGTCGAACCACAAACAACTACAATGATCTAATACATATCGATTTTACAGAAGACAGTGTTGAAAAACCACTACGCAATCTAAAACCAATCTATCTATTGGGCCGGATGGAATATATGCCTACCTGTTAAAAAAGCGATCCATTGCCATAGTCAAGCCTCTAAGCATAATCTTTGAAAAATCTTTCAGGACCAGCTCCTTGCCAAAACTTTGGTCACAAGCCACAGTCATCCCCATCTTCAAAAAGGGAGACCCAGCCTAGTTGAAAATTACAGGCCAATCTCTTCATGCTGAGTCACCTGTAAAGTCATGGAATCAATTATTAACCAATCCATCATCCTCCACTCAGAGGCAAACAACCTAGTCTCTCATAAATAATTTGGTTTCAGAAAAAAAATATCCTGTAATCTTCAACTCTTACACTGCAAAAACATATGGACTACACAACTCGATCAGGGCAAAGCAATAGACGCAATCTACATAGACTTCTGTAAAGCTTTTGATTCAGTGGTACACGACAAACTACTCCTAAAACTAAAATCTTATGGTATCTCTGGACACCTGCATATGTGGATAGAAACATTCCTGTCAAACAGACAACAAATGGTCAAAATTGGGAGCGTCCTATCAAATTCTGTACCTGTCAACAGTGTCCCCCAAGGCAGTGTTCTAGGACCAACTCTTTTCATACTCTACATAAATGACCTCTGTGATCATATCAAGAGCAACTGCGTTCTCTTTGCTGATGATATAAAGCTATTCAACACCACAGACAAGACTGCTACCCTTCAAAAAGACCTCGACTATGTATCAGAATGGTCAAACAAATGGCAACTTCAAATCTCAACAAATAAATGCTCTGTCTTACATATTGGCAAAAAAAAAAAATCAGAAAATAAAATACCAGTTGAATTGTCAAGACCTTGTTGATGATCCAAACTCTGTCAAGGATCTTGGAGTACTCATCTCCAATGATCTAAGTGCAAGAGCCCACTGCAACTACATAGCCAAAAAAGCATTAAGAGTTGTTAACCCCCACTCTGCGTAGTTTTTTCTCCGGTAATATCACACTACTAACTAGAGCATATGAAACATTTGCTAGACCAATACTCGAATACAGCTCATCAGTCTGGAACCCACATTACATATCTGATATTAACACAGTTGAGAAAGTCCAGAAATATTTCACAAGAAGAGTTCTCCACTCCTCTACTCATTGCAGAATACCTTATGCCACCAGACTTGAAATTCTAGACCTAGAAAACCTAGAACTACGCTGCCTTCAGTTCGATCTTAGTATGGCATATAAAATCATACATTGCAATGTCCTAGCTGTCAATGAATAGTTCAGCTTCAACCATAACAATACAAGAACAAACAATAGATACAAACTCAAGGTTTATCGCACCAAACTTGATTGAAGGAAATACGACTTCAGCAACAGAGCGGTCAATGTCTGGAATACTCTACCTGACTGTGGTTTCTTTCCCAAACCCCAAAAACTTTATCCTTAGACTGTCTACTATTCACCTCACTCCTTTCCTTTAAAAAATTTTTTAAGACAAACATAAACAAACTTAACATAAAAACATAAACCATCTTCCATATATATACATACAGTGTGCTGGTTGACTTACATATTATTTTGTGCAACCATTTCATAATCTTCAATTACAATTACATTATATATTCTCTCATACTTTCAATCAAATATCAAATACATTAATATCTTTATTAATCAATCATTGACTATACTTTTATTCATTCATGTTTTATAAATTAATCATATTTTACTTAGTTTATTTTATAACAATTCATATTATCCTCCCAGATCTATCCTAAAATCATTTTGTAAATATAATAAAAAAGAAAAAAATACATCTTTATATGCTTATTATTTTCAAAAAATCTACATATTCCATTACTATATTTTACTATCTAACCACTGATAGAATAGATCCCACACTTTGTAAAATTGTTTATCATCTTGTTCTCGAATTTCAAATGTCAACCTACTCATTTCAGCACATTCCAACATTTTCTTAATGATCTCCTCCTATAATGGTATCTTCTCATTTTTCCAGTTTTTAGCAAATACAATCCTAGCTGCTATTAATACATTTACAATCAGGTATTTCAAATCTTTGCTATATATTTCAGGCAAAATTCCCAATAAAAAAATCTCTGATTTCAAGTCTATATGCTTATGTGTCATTTTTTCCAGCCAGATGTGGATTTTAGTCCAATATTTTTTAGTGTCCGGGCATGTCCACCACATATGGTAATATGAGCCAGGTGTCTGATGACATTTCCAACACTTTTCGGACTTATTCTTGAACATCCTTGCTATTCTTGTCAGGGGAAAGTGCCACCTGTAAAACATCTTATACAAATTTTCTTTATATGCTGTTGACATTGTCATTTTATAATTTTGAAACCACATTTTTTGCCATTTCTCTAAATCAATCCCATATCCAAAATTCTTCCCCCTACCTCACCCCTTTCCTAAAAGTTCTATAGGGGGCGTGCATAAGCGCAACAACGTACCTATTGTCCCTGTCCTCTTGTTTCTTTTATTTTTCTTATATGTGTCCATGTATTCATAACTATGTTTTTACTTGTACCGATTATCTTGTAAGCAATTGACAAACCAAATAAAATAAAAAATTAAATAAATAAATAAATAAAAATGTGCTGTCTCAAAATGAATTCTGAACAATTCATTTTGTATGAGAGATACTGGAATTCAGTTATGATATCTCATATCAATCTCCTGTTCTCTAAGTTAAATGCATCTAACACTAACACCACCAAAAACAAAAATGTAAAACATACTCATTCAGGTAAATGATTTTCTAATGTTTACTTGATGAAATGATGGAGCCTCATGACTGCAAAAGACAGATGGTTCCATTGGTTCATAGCCCTCATGGTTTGGAAACTCTTCTTTATTTCATTGGTCTCTGTTCCGTCCGCAAAGAAGCGTGTGAGACCGGGTTCCAAACAACAACTCTTTATTTCAAACCGCTAGCTAAAGAAACGGAACATAGCCCAAGCCGCAGCAGCCCTTTATATAGTGGCTAGCCTGCCGGCTTGTGGCCAATGACAGTTATTTAATTCTTCCCGCCGTTTGGCGGCTTCCCGGATTGGTTCCTAGCGAACCAATCTGTCAGTGCCCTTTTCAGCCAATCAGAATGAAGTACTTGGAACCTACCAAGTTCCATACAGAACAGTCTCCTTCTATAGAGCTTCTATTCGTTGGTTCTTCCCCTACCTTGAGAGCTATGTAGAATAAATCTACCCCGTTTTCCAGTTACAGTCCTTCAAATACTGGAACACTGCTATCATGTCTCCCTTTAACCTTTGGCCAAATATATCCAAAGGTTTGTTTAACCACTCTTCAGAGGATATAGCCAACAAGCCAAGCAAGCAAGATTCCATGAGATGAACAATGAAATATCAGAGTTTTCACTGAAATTAATAATGAATGTTGAGAGTTAACTCTTATAACCAAGTTGATATGGATCTAGTAGAAAGTCTTTTTTGCAAAGAGATCACCACACCAGCATGTTTGCCAGCAGCAGTAGCTTCATCTCCATCATTGCAATATAGTCACATTTGGAGAAAAGACCATTTGCCAGAATGTCTTGAAAGAACATTGCTTCATGACATTTTGGAAAATTTACATGGCTGTGATTCAGGTATCTGGCCCTCATTGCTATAACTTTATCTTTTTTCAAGGAAGGCTCAGATCAAGGATCAGCAATAATCTCTGCCAGGCATTTGATGCCAACCATGTGTTGGGCCTGGACTTGTTTGCAAAAGAATCCAATAAAACAAGACGTCACAGTGCTTGGAACTGTGATAAATAAGTGGGCTGAGAAATAAGAAATACTGCGCTGATGACATTTTCTCATTCTGCTCCTTTCTTCCAAATGAAATTTTCACTACATGTTCTTTCTTCACCACTGCACAGTATTGACCAGTCTGTTATATTCTTCTTCCTGCATCTACCAACCCACAACCTAAACGTAGTTGTTTTAATTTAATACTGTATAGTGCTGTTCTTTCTTATCCTAGGAAATCCATAAAAATTCCACTAAATTATTTTTATAGTTACAGGTTGCAAAAGGTAATTCTCTGTTGTTCCTAATCAAGAAGGTTTTTTAAAACTAATCATGGCTTATTTAATGTTTTTCCTAATTATGGAAAAGGTTAATCTATTTCTCAAAGCAAAAAGGGTGTGCAAGTGATTACAAGAAGCTGAGGCAATCATCTGGTATACAAATAAGCCCTTTAACTCAGTGGTCTCCAATCTTTGCAACTTAGTGGTCCGGCCCAGTGGGAGGGCATGTGAGTTGAAGATGCACGCGCAAAAACACAGTTCCATTTGTGTGAGCAGCATGCAAGAATGGAGTTTTGCGCGTGAAGCTCCACTCGTGTGAATGGAAGGCGCTTGAGTGGAGATCACTTGTGCTCATGTCCAAAGCTCCATTTGTGTGAATAGAGCTTTGTGTGCAAGTAAAGCATCCTCTGATTGCATGAGAGGAGCTTTGTGCACATGCATGTGTTTGTCTGCTGCTTGTGCTAGTGGAGCTTCAAGCACATGTGCATGTTTGGTTGCTGCTCATGTTAGTGGAGCTTCACACATTCGTACTCGTTCATTTCTTCCATGCCTCAGTTTTGAGTGGGCCACCATCCAGGAATGGGCCACAGCCCAGGGGTTGGGGACTCTTGCTTTAACTGAGTAATGAAAAGATAACAAAGATTGTTTTCCAAGTCTGAGGAAATTTGTTATTTATTTTTAGTAGCTATCATAGCAATGTGTACTATCTTCCGATCAGGTGTTATTGTCTGGATTTTGTCTTCACATTGGCTATTGCTCTGCATAGTATAAAACCATTGTTTGGTTACTCAATCTTTTGAAAATTGCTTTTTCCCCCCAAGATATTTGTCATTTGGATTATTTAAGTTAAAATTCTATACTGGATATGTATAAGTTAAAGAATCAGTAGTACTGATAATCCTCATTTAGCAACCACAATTGGGATCAGAAATTTGGTCATTAAGTGAAGCAGTTGCCAAGTGAAATTGCGAGTGGACTTACTTCAGCTTTCCTTCCTTTGCAGATGTGAAGATTGTAAATGCTAGAAACTGGGTATAAAGTTACTTTTTCATCAGTGTTGTAACTGCAAATGGTTGTTAAAGGAGGTGTTTGCTAAACAAGTAATACCTGTAGTGAAGGAACTCCAGAAAAGAAGAAAACAAGCAGTGCCACTGCCATGACAGCTACACTTAAATCTAAAATTCTAGCAGCATTATACACCAAAAGGGCAGATCTAAAATAGAACATTATGGGAAAAAAGAAATTGCTTCTGGATCTCAAACCCAGGTGTGGGATTAAAATAATTTTAACAAGCGGTTCTATGGGCATGGCTTAGTTGATGGGCATGGCTTGGTGGTCATGTGACTTGGTGAACATGGCTTGGTGGTCATGTTATTGGCTGGGCGTGGCCAACTAAGTATCACTCACATCGAGCCATGCATCTCCTCCCCTGGCCTCTCATGACCGTGGGGATGCTGCAACAGTCATAAGTGTGAAAAATGGTCATAAGTCACTTTTTTCAGTGCCATTGTTACTTTGAATGGCCACTCCACACAAGCAAAGTCCCTGCAAAGGAGGGGGAAAAAACTCCAGAAACGTTCCTGAGACAGGAAGTCTAGGCCTGCCAAGAATGTAATAAGGGTTTACGGAGAGGCAGTTTCTGTAAGCAACACCAGAATGTTTCTTTCCTGCTTTCCTTACAGGATTAGGCCAGTAATTTCTTCTAACAACTGGTTCTCTGAACTGCTTAGACTATTAACAACCAGTTCTAGCGAATAGGTACGAACTGGTAGAATCCCACCCCTGCTCAAACCTGAAGTGCAAATCCTTCATATTCTTAGTTTGGCAGCAGCCCCTGAATCTGTTTCCATCCCTACTTCCTCCCCATGGTAAACTAAATTACCGGTAGTCCTTGATTTACAATAGTTCATTTAGTGACCATTCAAAATTTCAACATCACTGAGAATTAAGACTGATTTTCACACCTATGACTGTTGCAGCATCCCCATAATTTGGAAGCTAAGCAACTGGTTGATATTTATAACGGTTGAAGTGACCCGGGATTATGTGCTCCCATTTTGCCACCTTCTGACAAGAAAAGTCAATGAGGAAGCCAGATTCACTTAACAACCATGTGACTAACTTAATAACTACTGCAGTGATTCACTTAACAAATGTGGCAAGAAAGGTTGTAAAATGGGACAAAATTCACTTAACGCTTGTCAACATTTGGACCAAATTGTGATTGTTAAGTCAAAGACTACCTGTATTCCATCTGCAATCCTGGTTCATATGACCAATTCCTGAAAGAGAAATCATCCAGGATGGACTTTATTCCTGTAGGCTGCTATCTTCAGCTGTCTTGAGGTACCTGGTAGGCAGGTATAAAAAATAATTAAATAAAATGTATAATAGATTAGTGAATGATTTGTTTGCATAGATCCTGTAGTTCACTTTTG
Source organism: Laticauda colubrina (assembly GCA_015471245.1). Classification (NCBI taxonomy): domain Eukaryota; kingdom Metazoa; phylum Chordata; class Lepidosauria; order Squamata; family Elapidae; genus Laticauda; species Laticauda colubrina. The sequence continues at coordinate 53,323,523 of BLBF01000005.1, read as the reverse complement.
CATCTCCAAGAGCGATTCCTCTCTTTCTGTAACATTATCTGTTGTTGCCTGTTGAGGTTGCAAAAGATACCAATAGTTTGTCAATGACAGGTAAGGCTCCAGTTCCTTCCAAAGGGCGATTCATGGTTTCTTTTTCACTTTACAGAGACAGAAAAGAATTGACAAGCTAATGTTGAAGCCTAAATGTGGCCCACTTGATAAAACACATATTTTATCTAAGCTTCTCTATTTATTTAGAGGTTATTAATACTTCATTCACTAGACTATATGGTAAAATAACAGGAAAAGTACCTGTGGGGATTTTAATGCTACACATTTTGGTTTTAGATTTACTTTTGATTCCAAGGTTTTTAATGTTTTTTTAAAAATGTTTTTATTTCTGCATAATTGCTGAACAATTGAGGACTCTGATTTTAACAGGGGAACAAAGAGTGTCTCCTGGATGCACATTTGCTGCACTAGAGGGAGTAGGATTCTTGTGTCTGATATGGGCAGCTCTGCCTGAAATCTAGCGAAATATATTCAGAAAGCTGTGTTGAGACCATCAGCAATCCAATCCGGAGGTGCTAAATACACTTCAGTGAAGCATGAAAAAAAAGAGTAGAAGAAAACAAGCCTCTTCCCACAAGAAGCCCAATTTTATCTTCCTTCTCAAAACTGCATATTTAAGCTTATTAATAACTGGAGATCACCTGATAAAATGTTAAAAGCTATACAGTCCCTCTCTCTCTCTCCCTCTCTCTCATCTCTCTCGCTCTTTCTCTCCCACCTTTCCTTCCTCTATTGGGAGAGGGAGAGAGCAAGAGAATACTGAGAAGAAGTAACAAAAATCAAAACAGATTTGTGCATTAATGTTAAGATATGTTACTTGTTGTTATAGATACTCAACTTATGGTCACAATTAAGCTCCAATTTTACATTGCTGTGCGAGAAATTTGTTAAGGGAGTTTTGCCCCATGTTATGACTTTTCTTGCCACATTTGTGAAGTGAATTAAGTGAGTTATTAAGTTAGTAACACAGTTGTTAAGCAAATCTGGCTTCTTCATTGACTTTGCTTGTCAGAAGGTCAAAAAAGGGGTGTCAACTCATAAAATATGTCTATGGTCTTTTAGAGTTGCCAACAGAGAGTGGGGGGAAGCAGTGAGGCAGCTTGCATTCCATAAATGTTTTCGAAGATAGTAACTAGGTGATCAAAATTTCTGCGGCGCAAAATTCTAACTGGAGAGCATAATTGATGATTCTTAGCTATGGATGTGTCCCATTGGAGAATATGAATTATGATACACCCAGGGGTTGGGGGAAACCAGGGTCAAGGGTGACAATGAATGATGTGCCTCAGAGTTGGCTACACCCAGGCAGTGTCGGCATGTTCACTCCTCATAAATCCTTTTTAATTTTGGCTCGAGACTCATGATTTAAATGGGGGTAGCTGACAGAGCCCTGACAAGGAGATCACATGGACACTGTGATCTGCAAATGGACACTGCAAATATCATTAATATGAACCAGGTGTCAAGCATCCAAATGTAGATTATATGACCCTGGGAATGCTTGCAACGGTCATATGTGTGAAAAACAGTCTTAAGCAACATTTTTTTCAATGCCATTGTAACTTCAAACAGTCACTAAATGAACAGTTGTAAGTTGAGGACTACTTGTACACACATGAAAGCTGCAACAGCTACTTTATCACTCTTGAGAAAACATCCCTGTCTTCAACTAGCTGACAATACTATAATAATTCTATAATAAGATGGAAAAGGATATTGCTAAACCTGTATCATTAGATTTAGGTTTAGTGATGAATGCCAAAATTATTGCAACACAGTATGCTCAACTCATCACATAATCCCCATTAACAGGAAAACTAAAAAATATGTCCTCTCTGCTTCTGACGTCTAAAATGTTTTCTTTTTAAGTAATTATGCCTAAGGTAACTAGGGACTTTAAATTTAGGTAATGTAAATTATAATACTCCTGTTGAGGTAATTACCTGATTAGATAGAAAACCCAAAGTGGAAAGAAAATCAGAGTAAACACATATAGCCAAAAAAGGGGCAGCATGTCTTTCGGAGTCAGTCTGGGCTGCATCTAGAGATGCTTAAGGGCATGAAGAAAATTCAGCCATTGTGCCCAACATCACGACCTGAATTTGGCCTAACTTCAGGAGTGGGATTCTTCCAGTTCTGATTAGTTCTATAGAACCCCTTGTTAACTTTCTAAGCAGTTCGGAGAACCAGTAGTTGGAAGCAATCTCCTTTTGTTTTTTTCCCACCCTTATTGCATTCTTGCCAGTAAGCCTCAACTTCCTGTCTCTGGAGCTTCTGGGGCTGGAGTTTCTTAAAGGGGAAGGGTTGTTTTAAGATTTTTACAATGCTGTTGGGAGGAAATACTTCCCTGGACAATCAGCACTTTGAAGAAATTATTGAATAATGAAGCAGAGCTGTGAGAAAGAAGCTTTTAATAACAGGGAACCAAGATGAGTGACATTCAGCAAGGCTTCTTGACTAGCTAGAAAGATTGACAGTGAAACATGAGTTTACACACCCTTTCTGAGTTTTGATCTAAAACTGGTTTTTGGTGAAGGTTAATTCTGTGCTTGGTGATATTTAATCCTATGTTTATTAATGGGATAATTTTCCCTATTCAGCTGCAACAAGCAACAGTTACTGTTGTGATTTAATTATTTTTATTCTGTTTGATTTTTTTCCTGCCTCATGGTTTCTTTTTCTATTTGGGGAGGGGTACTGCTTTAGTACTATCTGCCATTGTCCTTTTGGGGTGTACTTCCAAGAAGCAGGATATAAACTTGGCACTGTTTTTTTCACCGCCTTTCTGGGGGATCTTTCCTTAAATCTGGATGATTTCCTTAGGGTATGTTGTGAGGTGATTGAGACCTGCTGGTATCTTTAAGTGGTGCAAATGGATCTCACGATTGCTTTTCCTGGGTGTGCTTTTTCTGGAGAGCTTAAATGACCTCTCTGCTAAAAGGTTTTACTTTATGAGCAAGAGTTAGCTGCTGATAGTTATCACTGCATTTAAACTATTTTAATTCCTCACGGTGCTCTGGCATCCTGCCTGATTTGTAATTCTGGCTTGCATGTAATTTTAATCTAATGATTGGTATATAGGGCAGCTTTTTGCAAGTGAAGAAGCTTTTTGTATTTTTGTACAGGTAATCCTTGGCTTACAGCAGTTCATTTAATGACCATTCAAAGTTACAATGGCACTGAAAAAAGTGACTTATGACCATTTTTCACACTTATGACAATGACAGCATCCCCACTGTCATGAGAGGCAAGGCAGGGAGAAGCACTCTTTGACATGAGTGATGTCGAGTTGGCCCTTCCCACCCAGTCACATGACAACCAAGCCACACCAACCAACTAAGCCACACCCACAGAACCCACAGTTGTTAAAAAAACTGAATCCCACCCCTGCCTTACTTGTTGGACACACAGATCTAATTCTATCTTTCTTCAGCTTTCTTCAGCTTTCTTATGTTTAGAGAAGGTGTCTGAAGGAAAGTCATAAGTACAACCACTTAGACTTGAGTATAGTATATCCTACCTAGAAAACTGCTTCAGTGAAGCCCAGGATTCCTTGGAGAGATCTACTTGCATTCAATCATAGAAACATAGGACTGGAAAGACTTAAGGTCTTCTAGACCAAACTTCCTGCCCAAGGCATGAGACCTTATACCATTCCAGACAAATGGTTCTCCAGTCTTCTCTTGAAAACCCTCAGCGATGGAACACCCACAAGTCCAGGATATAAGCTACTCCATTCATTAATTGTTCTCATTGTCAGGATTTTTTTCCTCTGGTCCAGCTTGGAGCTCTTTTTAATGAGCTTTAACCCATTGCTTCTTGTCCTACTCACAGGTGCTTTAGAAAATAAGTCAACCACCTCTTCTCTGTAACACCCATCAAGTACTGGGAGATAGTTCTCATGTCACCCTTAAGCCTTCTCTTTGTTACTCTGGATCCTTTATCATATTTGTCTCTCTTCTTCGCACTCTTGGCACCTTTTTCTATATTGTGATGCAGTATTCCAAACACATCCTCATTAGTACAGTATAAAGCTGTACTATCATCAATGTGTAATCTAATCTAATCAATGTGTAAAGGAGTGCAAATATAACTTTGACAAAGAAATGGAAGAACTGTTAGCAGGACTGTACCATTAAAACAGTCCCAAGAAAGGAGAAAGCATCCAAAAACAACTCAACAGAATGCCATCTTGATTCAATATAGTAGTGTTTGTCAACCTCAGCACCTTTTAGATGCATGGATATCAACACCCAGAATTCCCCAGCCAGCAGTCAAAGTTGCTGAGGTTGAAAAATACTGTTGTGTAGCATTAGAAGGAAAAGGCTTTCACATTCCTGTTATGATACCCTACAACAATAGCAATAGCACTTAGCAATAGCATTTAGACATACACCGCTTCACAGTGCTTTACAGCCCTCTCTAAGTAGTTTACAGAGTCAGCATATTGCCCCCAACAATTTGGGTCCTCATTTTACCCACCTCGGAAGGCTGAGTCAACCTTGAACCAGTGAGACTTGAACTGCCAAGCTGCAGGCAGCCGGCAATCAGCAGAAATAGCCTGTAGTACTGCATTCTAACCATTGAACCACCACAGCTTTATAAGTTAGACTTATGTAGCATTTTATAGTGCTTTCCAGCCCTCTCTAAGTAATTTACAGAGTCAACATATAACCCCCAACAATCTTAAAGGTGCTGAGGTTGACAAATATTACTATGTTTATTGACCTCGAAGGATGGAAGGCTGAGTCAACCTTGAGCTGGTCAGGAATGAACAGCTGGCAGTTGGCAGAGTTAAGGTACAATGCTGCATTCTAACCAGTGATGAATTCCAATGAATTGGAATTGCAACAGTCGTAGTGTCTCTTTTCTGAGTAGGAGTCCTTGCAGGGCTGACACAATGCAAGTCTATTTGTTTTATTCTTCCAGCCTGTAGAGGCTGAGTAGATCTACTTTCAGCATTTCAGCAAACAATTCACAGAGTTAAGATATCCATTACACTTAGGACATTATTTTGGGGACAACCATAAAGTATATTCCTGAAAGTAATTCATAAACTGGTGCTAAGGAATTTTGAACTTCCAGTTACTGTAGACTTATAGTTGGCAGTAAACAGCATGAGTAAGGTATGTTTGGAGTTACTGTATATGTCAACAAACTCTCAAAAGCTCTGGTTCTCTATTCCTGGGTCTAAAGTCTTAAAAATGTGCAAACCAATAAATCTCATGCATCATTCGATCGATGCCAATTTGACTTCTATATAGGTAATCCTTGACTTACAACAGTTCATTTGGCGAAAATTCAGAGTTATAACAGCACTGAAAAAAGGTACTTATGACCATTTTTCACACTTATGACCATTGCAGCATTCTCAGGGTCATGTGATCTACATCTGGATGCTTGACAATTGATTCAAATTAATGATGTTGCAGGGCCCTGGGGTTGTGTCATCCCCTTTTGCGACCTTCTGACAAGCAAAGTCAATGAGGAAGCCAGATTCACTTAAAAACTGCAGTGATTCACTTAACAAATGTGGTAAGACAAATTGCAAAATGGGACAAAGTCACTTAACAAACTTCTCATTGAACAACATAAATTTTGGGCTCAATTGTGGTCATAAGTTGAGGACTACTTGCATTGAATCCAGAAGGTAAGAAGTTATTTTTTGTGTTTAGTGGACTATATTTATTGTGTTGTTTGTGGCACTCTATATTCTGATTTTTGATTCTATGGGAGGTAGGTTTTTTTAAATTGTCATTGTTTTAATTATACAGGTACAATGATTATTATACAAATCAAATCCAATTGTAAATAGTGGCAAATAATGTCAGGACATATTGGAAGAGGTAAGGATCCTACTTCTTGTTTTTTGCGTATTTATCTAGTTACTTACTTACTTACAAAAGGCATCCAAGTTCACAGAAACAATAGCACATTAGCAAAACAAGAGCATGACATCATGTAATTACACAAAACCTGAGGTCAGTTTGCATATAAGGTATTATCCTTAATCAGCCTTGACTTTGATTGGCACCTAGAACTGTAGCATAAAAATAGCCCTGAAGCCACAAATATGTCCTAACCTTGTGCGTAAATGCCTGAAGAGTATTGCACAGTTCTACGTACAAATCTACTTCAAAAAATTTTCTTGCATTTCAATTTGTTTGGCAAAACTCATTATATAGCAAGTGTGAACAACCTATGCGGTACATAGGATGAAAGTTCTTGCCATGACTCTGTATCACCTTGCATATTGAATATTCATCCATTAGTAATCGAGCCCCATTTCTGCAGACCCAAACATCCATCATGCCACCAAAATTTGGCAGAAAGCTCCCAAATAACAGCAATTTACTCAATGTTCTGCCAAACCGAAACCAATTAGAACTACAAATGTTATAAATAAAATAACTGTACTTTGTCTCCAGCAGCAGTAACTTGACTCTTTTATTATTTTAAAAAAATTCAAAAATGAAGGAAAAAGGCTAACATTCCAGCCCTGTCCTTCCTTGCAATGCTTTTGCATTGTTACTGGGCTCCCATAGCTCTCATTACAAAGTGCTGTTGGCAGTCACAAAAAGTTGCCCAAGCCTGCTATAAATAATGCCTGAACTGTCCTTGGTAGAAATATATCCCTCAAAGCAATGAACTGTGATGGTGGCATAATAGCATCTACTGCTAGCCTAATAAAATGAAAAGAGTAAAGACCAGGCATACTCTGGCTGCCAAATTTCTGGCCAGCAACAGGAGAAAAGGTACAGCTGCCTCCTCTCTCTCAAACAAGATGAAGTTGAGTACAATTTTTTGGGGCAAGGTCTCCTCCAGCTGCAATTGGCAGAGGCATTTTTATGTCATCCAACAATAATCTGCTAAACCTCTTGATCCTGCCAATCTCACATGGGCTTTTCATTTTAAGGATGGAAAATGTTGCTGTTCAACAGTGGCTTCAAATTGAGGCTTTTTCCTCCTGGGATAGGCATTTTAAGAGATTGCAAGGGTATTTTGTTTTGTTTTTATTAAATAGTCACATTAAAAATACACTAATATTCACCTGAAGATCTAACAGTCGGGGAAGATCAGTGGTGAATGGCAGGATGATTGGAAGAGGGGTGGGAGGTGATGCCAAGGCTGGCAGGTATGTCAGAAAGATTAGTGGACATGCAGTAGGAAGTTCAGAGCTGACTGAGTTGATGGGTTGATTGGAGACTGATTGCTGGAAATAAGAATGTGAAGGTCTGACATGTAAAATGAGGAACAAATTTAATAGACATTCATGTTGGGAGGCAAGAAGGTTTTTACAAAAAAAAAAAGTAGGTAAAATGCCCAAAATCTTTGGAAATCCAGACCTCGAGCTATTAGATACAGATTGCAGTAATGCAGATGATCGATAGATGGTGGCAAAGAGCTAGTACTTTTTGCATCTCCTTATAGCTCAAAAGTGGTTGTCCAGAGTTCTCCAACTTTCCAGCTTTGGATACCAGTGAGGGGGGGAGCACTGTGCGAGTGGCTGGCAAGCGCATGCGTACAACTCTATTTGCATGAGCAGCACATATATGCACCCGCCTCTCACACAAATGGAAGGCACTCACGCTTGCCATCGCTTCCATGGCCTGGTTTTGAATAGCTTATAGCCTAAAGTGGGCTATGGTCCAGGGGTTGGGGACTCCTGTAGTATTCTGAATCCTTTCTGAATTCACATAATTGCAAACATACATGTACAGTAATGAATAGCTAACTCTGATAATTATTTTAGCACCAACATTCAATGTTTCATCAGACTGTCATCACCCGAAACCTTCCTTCTCTACTTTCCCACCCTATATAAAGCTGTTCACAGATTTTTTTTTCCAAGAGAAGAGAGAGAATAGCATAGATTAATGACATAGAAAATATAGCAATTTTCTTTTTCCATTTTTTGTGCACAAACCTTCTAACACTTGTTGTTTCTGAGAGCCACAGGTGATTCTAATTCCTTTGGGAACTTCTCTTGATAAGAGTACATTTCACTTTTTATTTCATTTTTGACAATCCACCCTTTTTTACATTAGTTGTGGGTTATTTTCATTTTCAAATAGTGCTTTTTCTCTTTTCCAGGTGCAAGTCTTGCCAACAACATGTCACTGACTGTTGTAATGATCTGTGGGAATATTCTTAAGAGGCAGGAGGAGGAAGAGCCACAGCCATGGCAAAGATCAGATAAGTAACATCTCAGCCCACTGAAGGAATAAGAGATGTGGAAAGTCCCTCAGAAAAGATCCTCCCTAGTTCCTGGAAAGTAAAGACAAGCGAAGAGGGATATGCCTTCAGATTTGCAAGATTCTGTTACTACAGAGTTGTCCAAACTTGGCAAATTTAAGACTTATGCACTTCAACTCCCAGAGTTCCTCAGCCAGCAAGTCTTAAAGTTGCCAAGTTTGGGAATCTCTGTGTTACTATAAACTTAGAATAAAGATAGTGTGATGATACTGGTTTCTTATCCAGACTATTTTAAAGGGCTGACACTATTTTGGTGATGGCATGGTCAATAGCAGGGACCTTTTCAGGCACTGACATATACAATAACTCCAAGCAACTCATGCTGTCTGGGGGTAATTATAAGTGTATCGTAACTGGAAGTTCACGATTTCTCAGCACTAGTTTATGAGTTACTTTCAGACATATCCTTTCTCCAAAAAATGACTTGTCCTCTAAATCAGGGGTCCCCAACCACCAGTCCCTGGACCGGTATCAGTCCGTGGATCATTTTGTACTGGGCTGCAAAGAATGAATAATCGTGATTAAAATATATATTTTATATTAGCTAAAGCTAAGAAGTCCTTTACTATTGGGGAAGAATTGATTTTGCCAGTCCTTGAAAAAGTGTTTCTGCGTGAAACTGGTCCCTGGTACAAAAAAGGTTGGGGACCACTGCTCTAAATAATGTCCTGAGTTGGTTGTGTTCTTTAGCTCTGTTGTTTGTTTCAGTGCATGAAATGCCGAAAGCAGATCTACTCAGCTTCCACCTCCTTCAGGCAGGAAGAATAAAACAAATGGACTTGCATTGTGTCAGTCTTTCAAGGAAGCCTACTCAGAAAATAGACTCCACAAGGACTATTGCAATTCCAATTCATTGTTGTAGGGTGTAAGAGAAACTTGAAAGTCTGCCCCCTTTGGCAGTATTTCTCAAGCTCAGCAACTGGCAGCTGGGGAATTCCACTTAAAGTTGAATTAAATTAAGAATTCCATCTTAAAGTTGAGAAACACTACTATATCAAATCAAGGTGGGATTATGTTGAGTCCTTTTGGGATGCTTTCTCCTTTCTCAGGATTGTTTTAATGATACAACACTGCTGATGGTTCTTCCATTTCTTTCTCAAAATTATCTTTGCACTCCTTTACACAATCATTAGTTTAGCTTAGATAATTACATTACATTAGACATCAGTTGATAGTCCTGTTTTATGCTGAACAAGTGAGGCCACACTTGGAATACTGGCCTGGTTCTGGTCACGCTAATGTAAAAAAGAGGCTGAGACCCAGAAAGAGTACAGAGAAGAGCAACTAAGATGATTGATAAGGACCTTTGGCCACTTTGACTGCTATGGGCATGCCTTTTCTCCTCTGGCAATAGTGCACAGTCTCCTTGTCTTGGGCTACAGAGAGATTGGGCACTTGGCTTCTGCGGAAGCATCTGCCTGCATAATGCTTGAAAGGTGATTTGCTTAGAGTTGTTCAGGAATTATATAACCTCCTTATATCCCTGGCTCTATGATTCATCAGGAAAGTATTTTAGGCCTGCTTTTCAACATATATTAAGCAATCTTTTGAAAGACCAAATAAACCTGTTTTCTTTTTTTTTAAAAAGGCAGTCAGCAAAAAAACAATTAATGCTTTTTACAATCTCTGCACCAAGCATGTGATTTGTTGTGCAGATTATTGCATAAGATTATAAATGCATGGATTAGCTTCTGTGATATTGATAAATCTTTGTCTAGAAATAGGTTGGCTGACAGATCGGTGAGTTGGGGAATAAGCCATGGAAGCATTCTCACACTTCACCATATACTTCTCCTTCCTCCCACCAACTTGGCTGCTGAGGCAGCACAAATTACACTGATACACACACACAATTTCTACCAATTCAAGGCCTGGAGGAGTGCATATTAATGCAGCTGTAAGAATGAGCCTTAAAAAACATGCTGCCGTTTGACTGATTTAAATAAGATTTTGACAGGTACTGATAAAAAGGTGGTTAAAAAACCTGTATGGATATTTATTAGAAATTAAGCTAGAAGAAGAACAAGTCAAAGAAACAATGATTGCTTGGGAGAAAAATTTTGGATATGGGATTGATTAAGAGAAATGGCAAAAATTGTGGTCTCAAAATTATAAAATGACAATGTAAACAGCAAATAAAGAAAATTTGTATAAGATGTTTTACAGATGGCACTTCCCCACAACAAGAATAGCAAGAATGTTCAAGAATAAATCTGAAAAATGTTGGAAATATCATCAGATACCTGGCTCATATTACCATATATGGTGGACGTGTGCAGATGCTAAGAGATATTGGACTAAAATCACACAAAAAAAGCACATAGACTTGAAACCAGACATTTTTATTGGGAATTTTACCTGAAATATACAGTAAGGAATTGAAGTATTTCATTGTAAATGTATTAATAGCAGCTAGGATTGCATTTGCTAAAAACTGGAAAAATGAGAAAATACCAGTGCAGGAGGAAGTTATTGAGAAAATAATGGAATGTGTTGAAATGAGCAGACTGACATTTGAAATTAGAGAACAAGAAGATAAACAATTTTATAAGATTTGGGATTTATTTTATCAATGGTTAGACAATAAAATATGGTAATGAAATATGTAGATTTTTAGAATATAAGGAATATGTAAAGATGTATTATTTTTATCATAACTACAATATAATAATAGGATAGATTTGGGATGATAATATGAATTGTCATAAAATAAATCAAGTAAAATATGGCTTATTTTGTAAAACATGAATGAATAATAGTACAGTCAAATGATTGATTAATAATGATATTAATATTTAGTAATATTTGATTGGCAATATGAGAACATATACAATGAAATTGTAAGCGATGACTATGAAGTGGATGCACAAAACAATTTGTAAACCAACCGACACACTGTATGTACATGTGTGGAAAATGGCTTGATGCTGCCCTGCCATTTGCCCAAGGCAGAGAGATCTTGCTACTCGTAAAGTAAGCGTCACAGATTATCCCATTTATTGCTCATCGAACCTGAAGAGTAAAAGAGAAGTAGTGGTGCTTATTATATATTGTGAGAATATGAACAGGTATGTAATAGAAACAATTCAATTTACACTAGAATTAGATTTTCAATTTTTTTGACAGAGTTCCTGACCAAAACCTTTAAATTAGCTTAATACATGTACATGAAATGCAGATTCTCTCATTGACAGGTAACTGGCTAAAAGACCTAGTTCAACAACTAAACTGCTTTAGCACACTACACTGCCTTTCAAAAATGATTTTCTCTGCAACATTAAAGAGCAAAAAGCCAAATGTCTTTTGTTTAATTTTTTTTAGTTTGTGTTGTTTAGCTTTTTATTAGTTTATGATATAAAATACAAAATACAAAGCAAACAGGAGGAAAAATAAGAGAGGGAAAGAGGAAGGGAGAAATGTAGAAAAGAAGGGAAAAGAAAAAAAAGGCATTGGCTTCAAACTCACTCTGGTGTAGTAGAGACAGTAACATAAATCCTCGACTTTTTACTTTTTACATAATAGTAAAAACTATCCATTTCTATAACAACAAATCTATTCAATCAGTAAAACCAAAAATCAAAGTTTCAATTTTTTCTGCCTCAAGCACAAAGTCCAGAAGTGGTTTCCAAGTAGAAACAAAGGTATTTGTGTTTTTTTTCCCCCAAATGTCTCAACATTTACATTAAAATTATTCAGATTAACCAATATGAAATATATGATTGTTTGAATTATATATTACACTAAACCATTATTTTATTAAACTAGAGCCGGGCAAATATCCATCTTTAGCCATGAGAACTCACTGGGTGATTTTGAACTAATCATTCTTTCAGTCCCAACTTGTTAGAATATGAGAACAAAAGAGAGATTCCCATTAGATCTCCACCGTGTGCTTCAGAGTAGTGTTTCAAGTGTGGGCTTCAGACTCCTGGGGATCCCCAATATTCTCTCAGGGGTATTGGAAATCATAATTATTTGCCAGATTCGGATGAAAATTAATATGATACTAAAATCCTATCAAACAATCATGAAAAGGAATAGTGACAGTGACTGCATCCATTTTTATTTTTAATATGGTGATATCATATTAATTATTACATGCAAACAATAGCTCTTTTGTGGTCCTCCATAATTTTTAAAAGTGGGAAGGGGCCCTGAGAGAAATATGCTTAAGAAACACTGCTTTAGAGGAATGGTGAGGCTCTAATTGAAAAAATTCATAATAAAGTAAATCATTTTTCAGCAAAGTCTTATACAGTAGAAATTTAACTTTTTCACAGTTCCTTATAGAATTTCAATCTACTTATTTATTTACCAAAAATACAAGAATTCTCTTTCATCCTGGAGCATCAGCAGTTCAAGCTATTCACAAGGGCATCAAAGTGTTATAAGTTCTTTACAGTGCACCTGTTTGTTGTTAGTGAGTCATGGCCTTGTCCAACCATGCCTGACTCTCTTGCTGTAATATTTTAATAAGTGGAACAAGTGGGGGTGCATATCACTATCTAAAAGGCAGAATGATTTCCCTTGACTTACACAGTGGAGAAAGCACCATATCTGCAGCAGATAGCCGTTGACTTGGTGATAGTGATGGCAGTGTAGAAACAGCCAAAAGAGAACCAGAGCACAAAATGAGAAGGATAATAGAATATGGGTGACTAAGCAGTATTCCCTGCTCGTTTTTCCAGAATGAATCCAAGCTCCATTTGTTGAAATTGGCTTTGAATTTTGCAGTATCTCAACATCTACTTTATAGACAAAGAACGTCAAGGAGATATAATGTTTAGGAATATAAAGTTGAATGCATGAACTGCGTTCACATGCCTATAGGTACCTTTGTCAGAACAAGGAGAGAGTGTTGGTGGCATTTGCTTACAAATAAATTAAACCTCCATTACAGTTGGTTGACTGTAATTGACTGTTTCTGATGGTTCCCTCAACACTGTCCAACTATTTACAAAGTCTGCACTACTATTACTATTATTCTTCTCATCGTTCCTTATCACCCATCTCCTCCCACTTGTGACTGTATGACTGTAACTTTGTTGCTTGTATCCTTACGATTTATATTGACTGTTTCCTAGTATGATTTGATTGCTTGTTGTATCCTATGACTATTATTAAGTGTTGTACCTTATGATTCTTCATTCTTGATGAATGCATCTTTTCTTTTATGTACACTGAGAGCATTTGCACCAAGACAAATTCCTTGTGTGTCCAATCACACTTGGCCAATAAAGAATTCTATTCTATTCTATTCTATTCTATTCTATTCTATTCTATTCTATTCTATTCTATTCTATTCCATTCTAATGATTTCCTGTATATGGAATTGACAGGATAAGGAAGAAAGCAAGCCACAAGATGTGACAAGCAATAATTGGTTGAGACAAGAAAAAGAATCTCAGGGACAACCCAACAGCAAATGTCAGAGGCATGTGGAACTATTTTCAGTAGATTTTATTAACATGTATTTGATTTTTTTTTAAAAAACACAAATTCTGTACTTAAAAAAGCACTCAGACCCCCTAGATATGGACTGGAAATGTCTAGTTTTAAACTTTAAACAAATAGTTGCATCATGGCCAAAAGTAATCTCTTGCCTAGTGCAGGGGTGGGATTCTACCAGTTAGCACCTATTCACTAGAACCGATTGTTAATATTCTAAGCAGTTTGGAGAACCAGTTGTTAGACTGGTTGTTATTACTGGCCTAATCCTGTAAGGAAGGCAGGAAGGAAACATTCTGGTGGTGCTTACAGAAACTGCCTCTCCATCAACCCTTATTACATTCTTGGTAGGACTAGACTTCCTGTCTCAGGAACTGTCTCTGGAGGTTTTTTTTCCTTCCTTTGCTGGTACTTTGCTTGTGTGAAGTAACCATTCAAAGTTACAATGGCACTGAAAAAAGTGACTTATGATCATTTTTCACACTTACGACTGTTGCAGCATCCCCATGGTCATGAGAGGCCAGGGGAGGAGATGTGTGCCTCGATGTGAGTGATATTGAGTTGCCCTCGCATAGCCAATAACATGACCACCAAGCCAGGTCCACCAACTAAGCCATGCGCACAAAACCGGTTGTTAAAAAATTTGAATCCCACCCATGGCCTAGTGATAACGAGATTCAAAAAGATATTACACATAGGATATATCTATCAATAGAATACCTTTGCATTCATACACAGAAGTTTCAAATGGCCTGCCTAAGTATAAAATAATCCCAAATATATCATGTGCAAGAGAAAATTGCAGCTATCTAAGAGTAAAACAGAGGAAGTTGCTTACAAAACATGGCTTGTGCAGGCAAATGGCCAACATTAACCTATGAATATCAACACCTATTCATGCTTTTTGCTGACATCTATGAAATATTTCATGAAGACTGAAAAAGTAACTACACTAAGATGAACATAATATAAAGGATTCATGGTTTTTATCGATGAAAACGTTCAACATCTGAGGGTTGTTGACGGCTTTGAGACAGAAGTGGTATTCAGCAGGTTTTGACCAGTTCCGGAGAAACGATAGTAGAAATTTTGACTAGTTCAGTGAAATTGTTGATTGCATTTATTATTCTTCAGGAGAAAGCATAATAGCGATAATAATAGCTACAACAATAGCAATGTGTATCTAAGAATATTACCGGGTTCATTAGGAAGATTCAGTTGGATAAAAATAACCATAGCACTCATTTTTGTTACAGATAAGGCTGATAACACAGCTGATAACCATGACTGTATACTATTAGAACATACTTTGCTCTCCAACATTATTCCTCAAGTACTCCCACAGTTGTCCATATCCTTTAAGACCACCAGTCCTACCTACCACATACACACCTTGGTATTTTAAAAAACAGCACAGGTAGCCTTCAACCTGCAACCCCAATTGAGGTCAAAATTTCTGTTGCTAAGTGAGACAGTTGTGATGACAGCCAAATCTGTCTGTAGGTTCTGCGTTGAATGACCTTTTCCAATAAGCAACCGAGTCGGAAGATCATTTAAAAGTAACATATTAGAGTACTCTGATAAAGTGGGGTCTCCCTATGAGAAGGAAAAAATTGCTTACATTTACTTTTATAGTTAGCACAACAAAGAACTTCAAAGCAAAAGCTGACTGGTTTAGAAACAGTCATCTGTCCACAACAACAAAAGAATTAAAACGTCTAATAATATCTGAGAATAGCCATAGAAGAGCATTGTGTTCTGAATAAAAGTAAAGAAACATGTGCAAAGGGTATGGGTAATGTTCCGTCTGGAAAAATGCGAGGTAGACCGGGTTCCAACAGTAAAAGTCTTTATTTCAACAGTTAAGTGAAAACGGAACAGTTTAGCTCTTGCCGCGGCAGCCTTTATATACGGCTTGCCTGCCAGCTTGTAGCCAATGACGGTTACTTGGTTTTGCCGCCTTTTGGCAGCTCTTTTGGATTGGTTTCTAGTGAACCAATCCCTATGTCGGCTTTTCTAGCCAATCACAATCAAGAATTTGGAGTAATCTATTTTATACAGAACACCCCCCCCCCTTGGTTTAGTCCTACGTGGTGACGTAGTCGTGCAGGTAGGTGGGGCTTCTTCTGATTCTACTGGACTTGCGCAGTTCATTTTCGTTGGAGACTTCAACCGGTTTGGATGGGGTTGCTGTCTCTCCGGCTCTTTTCCATGGAACCGCCTGGAAGGATGAGTCGGCCATTTTGCTACCACTTGAGTTTCTCAGGCCGGTGGTTTTGCCGCTCCCTCCTGGTCTCTCCGGGCAGGTCGAGCTGGCTTGGCTGGCCCCTTCATCTGGATTTGTTTTGCAGCTCTCATCTAACTGTAAGTTTCCTTTTTGCTCTTTTTGATTGGTCAGATGTTCTGGGTTTATTTTTAAAGGTTCGTTATTATTTTCTTGTATTTCCCCCCCCTCTTTGGTTTTGTTTTCGTCGATTTTTATTTTTTTGGGTTGTGAGTTTGTATTTCTTTCAATGTTTCGGGAACGAAGCTGGTCTTTGTGTCGCTTCCATTCTTCCATTGTCTACGGTTAGTCGGTAGGACCGGGGGCCTGTGACTTGTGTGATTGTGGCTGGAAGCCATAGGGGGTCCCCGGTAAAATTTTTTGTGTAGACTAGGTCGCCAATTTCAAATGTTTGGAAATGGCTGGAGGAAACGGGGGGTCTTTCCAATGTGTAATTTGGGTGCAACCTGTCTAATTGCGACCTAAGTTTTCTTCCCATTGATAATTCCGCTCGGCTTTTGTTGGTTACAGTGCTGGGTGTGATATGTTGGAGGGTGAGTAGATGGTTAATTTAATCCTGGACATCCCCAAGGTCCATTTTCTCTAAACCCTCTTTGGTAAACCTGATCATTCTCTCCACCCTACCATTTGCTGCCAGGTGGGCCAGCGCGGTCAGTGCATGGCGTATACCTAGGGAGGCTAGGTATTGTTCAAATTGGATGGCGGTTAATTGTGGCCCATTGTCAGACACTAGGACGTCCGGCAATCCATGGGTTCCAAAAAGTTTGTTAAGTTGTTTAATGACTGCCTCGGTTGTCGTAGATGACATTACTACAACCTCCAGCCAATTTGAGTATGCATCTACGACAATTAAAAAGGTATGCCCCCTAGTAGGACCCACGAAATCAATGTGGATCCGAGACCAGGGGCCTCGTGGGGTCTCCCAGTCCCTTATGGGTGCTTGTGGTGGGGAAGGCCTGGTTTTCTGACATTTAGTACAAGTGGCAACCCAATATTCGATATCTTTATCTAGAACAGGCCACCACACATAGCTTCTAGCTAGGCTTTTCATTTTTATGATACCAGGGTGGCCTTCATGAAGCATACCCAACACCCTAGTCTGTAGTTTAGGAGGGATTACTACCCGATCACCCCACAATAAACAACCTTTTTGAATTGAGAGTTCGGTTTGTCTGGTCCGGAAAGGTTTAAACTTTTCAGTTTTTGGGTTTTCCGGCCAGCCTTTACCTACCCAGTTTAATATGAATCCCTGGGTCCTTTGCGGTGGCTCTGGCAACATCGTTTGTAGATATTGGTAGTTCGGGGAATGTTTCTGTTTGCAGGGTGATCATTGTTGGCGCCGGGTCTTCCTCCGTCATCGGCAGCAGTGCTCTGCTTATTGCGTCTGCATGGGAGATTTACTTCCTGGGTCGATGTGTCAAGGTGTAAGAGTATGCTGCAAGGAATTCTGACCATCTAGTCATCCACGGGGATAAAATGTTTGGTGTAGGCTTGTTTCCTGCCAGAATTCCTAGTAACGGTTTATGGTCCGTTACAATCAAAAATGTTCTTCCATAAAGGTATTCGTGAAAACGTTTCACTCCGGTGATGATTGCCAGGGCTTCTCTGTCTAGTTGACTATAGTTGCGTTCTGTTTTAGACAGAGTCTTGGAGTAATAAGCGACGGGTGCCTCTCTCCCATCTGGTAATTGGTGGCTCAGGATGGCACCGACTCCAAACGGTGAGGCGTCGCAGGTTACCGTTAATGGGAGTGTGTTACTAAACTGGATAAGAACGGTGTTTGATGTTAATAAATTTTTTATTTTCTGGAATGCCTTTTGTTCTCTATGACCCCAAGTCCAATTAGTTTTCTTATCCAGCAAACGGTGTAATGGTTTTGCTATTGTTGCTTTTTGGAGAGGAATACGTTACAGAAATTTATTGGACCCCAAAATACCTGCAATTCCGTTTTGTTTTTTGGCTGTGGTGCATCTTTAATGGCTTTGACTTTTTTTTCAGTAGGGTGTATACCCTCTCCGTCAATTAAGTAGCCCAGAAATTCAATGCGATCAGTCATTAAGCAGCTTTTTTCTTTTTTAACTTTCAGACCGGATTCTCTAAAGTATATCTCTTAGTCTTTTTTCTAGTTGGGTCGTATCTTTAGCCGAAATCAGGACATCGTCAAAATATGGTACAACCACTTTTATACCATTCAATAGGCATTCCATGAGGCTTTGGAAAATGCCTGGAGCAACACTCACTCCAAACTGAAGTCTGTCACACTTGAATGCCCCTTTGTGAGTCACTATTGTCTGTGCCTCGGCCATTAAGGGGTCTACTGGAAGCTGTTGGTAAGCTTGTGCTAGATCTAGTTTATCAAAAAATTTTCCTTCCCCGAGTGAGTATAGCAAATGTTGTACGACTGGCACCGGGTATGCGCTTTGTTGCAGCGCATGGTTCAGGGTAGCCTTGTAGTCTCCGCAGATGCATACCGACCCGTCAGGTTTAACCGGTGTTACTATTGGCATCTCCCATTTAGCATGGTCAACAGGTTCCAAAACTCCTTGGTCAATTAATTTATTCAATTGTTCCTCTATTTTTGCTTTTAATGCAAAGGAAACTCGTCTGGCCTTTAATCTTCTAGGGGCCACCTGAGGGTGTAAGCTAAAGAAAATTGGGGTCCCCTGATACCTGCCTAGGGAGCCATCGAAAACGTCCTGGAACTCGTGGATCAGGTTTTCTTCCCAGTCGGTTGCGGCCACTCGGTCTACTCCGGTCATTCCAATGCCCAATGGTGCGAACCATTCGATGCCAGGAGGCTGGGTCGGTCTTGGTCGACTATTGTCAGAGGCAGGACTTTAACATGCTGCTTGTTAGCGTCTCGGAAATGTCCTAGACCTACCACAGGGATTCGATTCCCTTGGTAGTCCTTCAGAATTAATTTTTGTTTCTGGAGTTCTTTTAGTTTGATATTTGGGACCAGTTGTCTGATTGTGTCCCATGACACCATTGACAGGAAAGACCCTGAATCGACCTCCATCTCACAGGGGCTGCCTTTGATTTTTATGATGATTTTAACTTTTTTTCCGCTTTCCGTCTGAGCACTTCCGATAGTGACAGTTTAATGGGTCTTTTCTCAGTTACTGGCTTGTTTGTTGCGCTCCCACTTTCTCTTGGCTTGTTTCGATTCAGTTTGTGGGGGAGAGTTACTGCGTCTGTTAGGGCTGTTATTTTTTCGATTCCTACAAACCTTCTCGATATGTCCCCTTTTCTTTCAAGCTCTGCAGATGGCATCAAGGAATCTGCAATCAGCTCGAGGGTGGTTTCCTCCACAACTGGGCATTCTCGCCAGTTTCTTTTTTCGCGCCTTTTTTTGTTGGCGTATAGGCAGTGGACCTCATCGTCTTCCTCTCCGGATTCTGATGTCTCGTCAAAATCTTCATGGTGTGTGGTGGCGGGAAATTGCTTCTTCCCTCTGGTTAGGCTCGTTTCGTCGTTGTTCGCGTTCATTTGTTTCATGGTGGCCGCTGACTTTTTCGCGGCTTCTGCAGCTGTGGCTTCTGCGATTGCTTCGGCCATGGTTATGTTGGGTTTATTTAGCAATTTACTTTGTAAATTAGAGTCTTTTAAACCCAATACTACTCGATCTCGCATGGCTTCATCTAAGTTCAGGAACTCACATGCTCCCCCCAGTTGTCGGAGGGCTGCCACAAAATCAGCGTTGGTCTCGCCTTCTTTTTGGTCCCTTCGGTAGAATTCGTGCCGTTTGATGAGATTTGACACCACTGGTCCGTAATGAGCCTTCAACATTCTCTGGAGTTCGGGCCAGGTCATTTGTTTTACATCTCTGGGCTTCGCCAATGCCTTGGCCATTTTGAATATCACTGGTCCGCAATTCGTTAAGAAGACAGCCCTCTTATACTGGTCTGAGATCTCTTCCATCTCGTTACTTTCTCAGTACATTTGGAAACGGTCTACGTAGGATTCCCAATCTTCTTCATTGGGATTGAAGGGTGCGGGCGATGCATTATTTCCGGCCATCGCTTCAAGCCTGGGTTTCAATTCGTCGCGTGCACAGTCTCACATTTTAGGACGATCCCATCCTCATCGCCAGTGTTCCGTCCGGAAAAATGCGAGGTAGACCGGGTTCCAACAGTAAAAGTCTTTATTTCAACATTTTAGTGAAAACGGAACAGTTTGGCTCTTGCCGCGGCAGCCTTTATATACGGCTTGCCTGCCGGCTTGTAGCCAATAATGGTTACTTGGTTTTCACGCCTTTTGGCAGCTCTTTTGGATTGGTTCCTAGTGAACCAATCCCTATGCCGGCTTTTCTAGCCAATCACAATTGAGGATTTGGAGTAAACTATTTTATACAGAACAGGTATAAATTCTCAGTTATTTCCCAAAGTTGAGCTTGACCATGTTCTTTGTTCATGGAGGCTTGAGAGCAGCTAAAAATGAAATTGTGATCTGCTAATATATGGAACGCTCTTTCAATACAATTGAAAAAAGCAAATTTAAAATACAAGAAAATCCATGTTAGTTACAGAGATGGAATTCAGCAGGTTCTGACCAGTTCTGGAGAACCCCTAGTGGAAATTTTGAGTAGTTCGGAGAACTGGCAAATACCACCTCTGACTGGTTCCACCCCCATCTATTCTCTCCCTCCTGAGTCCCAGCTGATTGGCTGGGTCTTCTTTTATTGTCCTGCACAGGAGAACGGAGTTGGAAAGCAGGTTAGTGGTGTGGACAGGGAATGAAGATTTTGCAGTTACTTTCCCCTGCCATGCCCATCAAGCCATTACTACCAAGCCACGCCCACAGAACCAATAGTAAAAATTATTGAATCCTACCACCGGTTTGTTAGCCAATGCAGCAGAACTACAAAACCATTACATGTATCACAAAGTCCATTCTGTGTGGACCTCATTTGTAAAGTGACCTTTGTCCCATCTTATGAATTTTCTTGCCATAGTTGTTAAGTGAAGTGCTGCAGTTGTTAATTTAATAATAACATGGTTATTAACTGACACTGGCTTCCCCATTGGTTTTGCTCGTCAAGAAGTCGCAAAAGGTGATTCCATGATTCCTGGACACTGCAACCATCATAAATATAAGTCAGTTGCCAAACATCTGAATTTTGATCACATGACAGGCCTTCTTCAGCCTCCCAGAGGCTAGGAAAAAGCCTCTGCATGGCTTCTCAGGCCAAATTATAGGCCCATTTCATCACTTCTGGTATTACAGGAAGTAATGAAATGGGCCTATAATCTGGCCTGAGAAGCCTTGCATAGGCTTTTTCCAAGCCTCTGGGAGGCCAAAAAAGGCTTCAAGCTAACTGAAAAAAATCAGCTGTGAGGCGTGGTCATGTGCAATGTGGTAAGCTTGCCTGCAGCTCGTGTGCCAGCACAAATGGCTCTGTATGCCTCGTGTGGTGCATGCCATAGGTTCCCCATCATGGATCTAGGCTGAAATGTGCAGATGGTTCTTCCTCTTTTTTTTTCTTTGTTATTTTAGTAACTGGCAGTATGAATCAAGAATAATATATAAGCGGAAGAAATTAGACTATGGCCTTTTTGTGAAGGTGCTCTTTGAGCTTGGTTGTTTTCTTGCAGACATCTTATTACTCGATTAGGTAACAAGACTTTAAAAATTGCCTTTTTCCATTTGAGAGAGACAGGCCACTGACCCACTGAATGGGAGCACCAGATTTATACTAATAGGAGTGATGTGATTTATCACCTGAACACCAAATTAAATGTACAACAGCAGACACTAGTCTGGCAATCTCGGTTACTGCCTAATAGCTGCAAACTTGGGAAGAGGGGGAAACATTTCTTGTGAGAATGGCTGACACTTTTTATTTTGCAGTTGATAAAGCAAACCCTTCCGAGAGCCCCAGGTGGAAGAAAAGATTGTACTAGAAAAAGGAGAGGGGCAAGAGAGCATCATGCACAATTCCTTTAAGCTCTTTTTAAATATTGCATTTCTCAAGAATTTTACCAAGCACTGCCCACGGCCATGCTAGTTGGGAATTTGGGGAGCTGGAGCCTAATACATCTGAAGACCTCCAGACTGAGAAAGATTGGTATAACCCTTCCCTAGCTGCTATTTTTCTTCAGCAACATGCATCCATCTGTTGTTTTATTGCAGTCACTCAGTGCTAGTTAAAAATCAGGAAGTCTGAAAACACATTTTCAGATTAACATGTTTTCTTAAAAGGCATAAGCTGTCATGACCCATAGCTCACTTCCCCATGAACATGGAATGACTAAACTGATGCAGGGTTGTGATAGGAGGGAAGACTGGGGAGTGATATTTCATGATCTGATGAAGTGACCTGTAACTTACAAAAATGTATGCCTGTTAATAAAATGTGTTAGGCTGAAAAGATACTATCTGATCTCTGGCTACTACTGACTAATATGGGTCTTTTGCAATATCTTTTCTAGTGCTAACTGGAAACTCCAAATCCATAGGTGCTGCCAAATATCTATTTTGGCCATAAGCATTCAACTTAAGAAACTATTTAAAAATCATACTTCATAAAATCCAAAGAAACAGTTTGGCATATAAAAGATCTTCCTATGAACACAATATTCAGCAAACAAGTGATATGACTATTACGGATTACGGAGACTCATTTCAGGTGTTATTTAGTTCTGTGGGAAAGTTTCTACTTGACCTCTTTGTAAGGAACAAATCCTTTGGCATGTTTATTAAAGCAAGGTGTAGCACTGGGAAACAAACCAAAAATTTAAGTAAAGGGCCTGTCACATAGGCCGACAGATGCAAAACGTATGTAAAAAGGACACAGCGGACGAGAAAATGTTGCATCCGTTGTTATCCGCTCTCAAAAGTGCCCCAAATTTGCATAAGCAGAGCAGACAACAACGGAAAGGAACAGACGGGGAGAGGACGTAGCGAGGATGTAAAGCGGATGCTCCACTGAAGCCTAGCGGATGGAAGTGGATGGAAGCAGATGGCACATCCGCAGGGCTTCGGAGGAATACAGCAAAGCGGACGCGCAACGGAAGGAACGGATGCAGAGCAGATGCCGAGCAGATGAAGCGGATGCACAGCGGAAGCCTAGCGGATGCCTAGCGGATGCCTAGCAGATGCAAAGCGTTCACTGCTCATGCGGGGAGGATGCATTGCGTCAGGCCCAAGGATATAAAGGGAAGCAACTCGCAAGCAGGTCACCATTCAAAGGAAAGACCTGCTGCCAGACACAGCTCCAGCCAACAACCATGGGGAAGAAGAGGAAGCCTCTGCCATCTGCTGCCAGCCCTGGCAAGAAGGACAGGGCCACCATCCCACCCCCTGGCCCTGGCTCTGCTTCTGCTGGGGCTTCTGCTGCTCGGGCTGACTCTTCTGGTGCTGGAGCTTCTGCTGGCACTGCTCCTGGTGCTGGTGCTTCTGCTAGTGCTTATTCTGCTGGTGCTGCTCATGGTGCTGGGGCTTCTGCTGGGGCTTACTCTGCTGGCGCTGCTCCTGGTGCTGGGGCTTCTGCTGGGGCTTACTCTGCTGGCGCTGCTCCTGGTCCTGCTGGTCTTGCTGGTGCTCCTGGTCCTGCTGGTGCTGCTGGTGCTGCTGGTGCTGCAGGTCCTGCTGGTCCTGCTTTTGCTGCTACTGTTGGTCCTGCTGCTAGTGGTGGTGGTGTGGTGGAGCAGCCCCTAGAACCTCGAAGCCCCTCTGATGAGGGCCCAGATGGCCCTGCCAGAGGGAGGAAGAGGCAGACGTGTGAACGGGAGATGAGGCAATATTCCATCGAAGAGGAACATAAGGATGAGGTGCTGGAATGGCTGAGGGAGAACGAGTATCTATGGCAGAAGGGACACAGGCTCTATCGAGACACCAAAAGGAAGCAGGCTGCTTGGAGAGAGAAGGCGGAGAGTCTGGGCTACACTTTGGAGGTGCTCCTCGGCTGGTGGAAGCACATGCACATCTGGTATGGGAAGCTGCACCTCAAGAAATCTGGCCAGGCCACAGTCAAGCTGATGGACCGAGAGACCTATGTGATGGCCAAGTGCAGCTTCTTGGAGGGTGAGATCCGCCACCAAGGAGCAGCCCCTCTGACAACCCTATCTCTCAGGCAGCCCGCAGAGAGCCAGTCCTCTTCTGGCCAAGAGTCAGCTCCTGTGTCCAGGCAGGTATCTGTGGAGCATGCCATGACGGAGACCCCCCCGAAAGCTGCACTCCCCATGGCAGAGCGCATGGAGGACCCACTGACGCAGTGGGAGCAAGAAGAGGGCACTTCCACCAGAGACCAACCCACATCTACCCCCAGCTACACCTCCACAGAAAGCAGGCAGAGAGCCAGACCAGAGGGGCAGAGCCACACTGTCCTGCTGGAGATCAGGAACACCATCAAAAGCAGCGTAGAACTCCTCTCTCAGCTGGTACACTCCGACATACCATCCTCTAACAGAAAGCCCTTCCTCACCTACGTCAACCAGACCCTCCTGGACATGTCCGAATCACAGTACCAGGGGATCAAGAACAGGATCACTGGTCTTCTTCACAACCCTCCAGGCCCAGTTGAACCTGCTCCCACCCAGTCCAGGTCTGCTCCTCCATCCCAGGTGATGTCACTGCCCTTCCAAGGCTTTCCACAGGCCCTCACCTACCAAGGCTACGGCTACCAGGAGTTCCAGCAGCACAGGCAGCCCTTCCCAGTCCAGGCACAGGTTCATCGAACGCGACTGGTGCAACCGATGCCACCCACGCCACAGATGCTACCCATGCTACAGATGCCACCGACACCTCACCTCGCTCACCTGCAGACCAGACAGCCCCACTACACTCCTCCTTCCTCCACCCCACAGCCAAGCCCAGCCTCAGAACATCTCTCATCGGTCTTGAGACTGACACCCCATGTCCTGGAGGAAGGGGCTCTCAACATCATAGGACTGAGCCAGCTCTCTGAAAGCTTCCTCCACACACCATCCCCTGTTGTCCTCTCGGGGCCAGGCACCCCAATGGCGCCTCAGACCAGCACTCCAGCAGCAGCCACCTCTACAGCACCTGGACCCTTCACCCCTGAGACTATGGGCACACTTCAGAGTGACTGAGAAGAGTGCCAGAGACTGGGTTGCTACCTGTTGACTTTATCTTTGCTTGGGATACTTGGGTCATTTTCTTTTACAGTTTGTTATTAATAAAGATTATCTTTGCTTCACACACTTGGTTCAGTTCTTTTTGTCAATAAAGTCTTGGTGGAAACTTTTAGAAATGGTTCAAGCCTTTGCATGCTTGTGGGATGGGTTAAGATAGCAGTGGGATGGGCAGGGATACCTTTGGGATGGGTAATGGCTGTGGGATGGGCAGGGATACCTTTGGAATGGGTAATAGCTGTGGGATGGGCAGGGACACCTGTGGGATGGGTAATAGCTGTGGGATGGGCAGGGATACCTGTGGGATGGGTAATAGCTGTGGGATGGGCAGGGATACCTTTGGGATGGGTAATAGTTGTGGGATAGATAAACCTCCAGTGCAAGCATAGTGGGACTGTATGGTCCACCCTCCCAGGTGCCACACCTTTGGCCCTTTATTATCAATAACAATGTAATCATTGATCCACAAATTTCAACATAAACATAACTCTTTATTAAATGCCCTGTTCATGGTAGGGCCATTCAACATACATGGCCCAATCTCATTCAGTGTGATGAGACAGGCTGAAGGAAGCATCCATTAATCATCTATCATCCTGTTTTGCCACTCCACTGCTCCAGCTGGGGAGTTGCACCAGTGTCTCAGGAGGTTGCGCTGCTTCTTCCCTTCACGTGAAGCTCTGTTGGGGCCTTGCACATCCACAGTGTCTATCAGGTTTCGCCCTTGCCTCCATTCACCAGGCTCCATGTCCCCATTGCCTTGTTGGAGGTCCATGAGCCTGTTCTGCAACACTGGGTAGTGGGTGTTCATGAGATTGTGCAGGATGCAGCAAGCTTCCACAATCCTCCTCACGGTCTGGGGCGATGCTGCATTGTGGTGAGAAGTACCTGGAACCTGTTGGCCAGGATGCCAAAGGCGTTCTCCACCACCCGCCTTGCCCTAGACAGCCTGTAGTTGAAGATCTCTCTTCACAGGTGAGGCATCTGGAAGTGTAGGGCTGCATGAGGTAGGTTCTGAGGGAGAAGGCGTCATCCCCCACGATGAAGTAGGGCACATCTTGTGTGTCATTAGGCAGGGGGTCTGGATCTGGGAAGCCCACGATGACGTTGCGTTCCAGCCCCTCCTTGAGGTGACTGGCATTGTATACCTGGGCATCTGAAGATGAGCCGTTGCCTGAAGCATTGATGTACATGAACTTGGTGAATGGTGAAGAGGATGATGCTGAAGAAGCCCTTGTAGTTGTGATAAGTGGACCCTGACTTGGCTGGAGCTTTGCAGGCCATGTGCTTGCCATCTATGGCTCCAACGGTGTGGGGGAAGTTCCACTTCTGATACCACTGCTCTGCAACTTTCTTCCAGCCTTCTTCAGTGGAGGGACACTGGAGGAGCTCCTCCAGGTATTCTTTGATGATGGCCTGCACCACTTCTCTGACCACAATGCTGATGGTGTTGTGTGGCACCCTCCAGCCATACTGCATGCTCCTGTACGTGGTCCCTGAAGCCAGGTGGCACAGAGTCAGTGCCACCTTCAGCCCAGGTCCAGGCTGGGCTGGAAGTTGGTGCTCTGCTTGCTCAACCTGGGTCTCAGCTGCTTCACAACTTCATCAAACATGGCTGGCAGCATCCTCATGAAGTGCTGGAATGCACGAGCGTCTTCGTTCCTTAGCTCCACCATCAGCTTGTTATCTAGTCCATACTCTGCTCTTCTGGTGATCCATCTTCAGACCCAGACACTTCTTGGACGCCTCCTTTTCTTCGCGTAGAACAGGTGAAAGAGCCTGTAGATGGCTTTGCACTGTTGTAGAACAATGGTGGCTACCAAAAGGAGTGTGTGACGATCCATGGTGGAGATGACTGGATGCTGTGGAAGAGCAAGAGCCAGATGAAGGCTGAAGATGTCTGCACAGCAGGGCTGCTGGACTGAAAGTGAGATCCAGGTGATTTCTCCCCCTTTTTATAGGAAATATAGGTTTTCCGCCAGGTGTCCTTTTGCATCCTCTAGACATCCTGCAGACATCCTAAATATCCGAGATACGTCCCCTATGCGAACGTTTTTTCTGTTTTAATGCTTTGTATGCGAGCTGCATCTGCTTTCATCCTTTCTCCATCCGTGCTACTAATGCTGCGTGTCCGTTCTGCGTCCGTTTCACTTCCTCCCTGTGTCCGTTTTCCGCTGGAGCGGATGCGAGTTGCACGGATGTGCAGCGGATGCCTAGCGGATATAGCGGATGCATAACGGATGACGGATGTAGAACGGATGTTCCCCATATGCGTAGCGGATGTAGAACGGACACGTTGGATACATTTTCCGCTCAAAAAGTTTTGTGCAGCTCAAAACTTTTTGAGCGGATGAAATGTCAGTAGACGGATACTGGACGGATAGAGAGTATGAAAAACGGATGCAGTGAGTACAGAACGGAAGCATCGCATTAACCAATGGATGGCAAGTGTTTCTCTCCGTTTTAGATCCTCTTTGCATCCGTTGGTGCTGTGTGACAGGAGCTTAAGCATTTGAGAAGATCATGTCTTGACAGGCTCTGTAATACCTTTTACCTGAGACAAAATTAAGCCATCTATCTACACTGCTGAAAAAGTGGCCATGAGGAACCAGACTACTAAATATCTATGGAGATTTTCAATCATCCAGGTCATGGTTGTCCCAAAGGTGCTTTTTCAAGAAACAACTGGACTTTCTGGTTTTTCTTTGAAGACGTTTTGCTTCTCATCCAAGAAGCTTCTTCAGCTCTGAAGAGCTGAAGCAAAACGTCTTCAAAGAATTTTTTTTCCAATCATGAGCAGAATGTGTTCATTACTTTTAATCTATTAAAGAACTTTGGAATGACAAATTAGAAAATTAATTTTAATCCTGATCAAAATAAAATTTTAATTATAAGTTTTAGAATTTAAAAAGTCTGAAATAAACAGCAAAAAGCTATAAGATTTTGATCTTAGAGAGTTATAAATGGACTAAGACTCCAGAAAAAAATGGAATATTGAAATTTTTATCAAAAGATTTTGAAATTAATTATAAAGTACAAACAACTTCTCATGGGAAATAGATCTGGTTTTGGTTTTACAAAACAATTTCATAATTTCAAAGTGGACACTAGAGGCGGCAAAAGATTTTAGTAGATAGATATATAGGCCTACAAGATGGTTATTACAATAAAAATAAGGAAAGAAAAAATTAGAAGAATAGAAACAGAAAATAGTAACCACCACAGCAACACTATCATTAATTATGTCTGCTTCTATGGATAGATGTTGTTGAACAAATCTCAGATGTTGAACAATTTTTAGCTGACAAAGTAGACTTGGTATCAAAAGTGGGTTTATAACTGGCAAGCCAAGAGATGGGGGGAAAGATGTTTTAATGTATCTGAAGTTTTAAAATTTAAAAAGGAAATACAAATGGCAAAAAAGAGAATGACCTGGATCATTTTTTTTCTACTGGATTTACAAAAGAGGCTTGCAAGGTTTACAAAAGAGGCTTAGAGGCAAATCCCTGAAGAATTCTATGCAATGGGACAAAGAGAAATCAAATCCTAAGGCCATATTCAAATGAATTAAAAATTAGAACTGTTAGAAATAAAAAAGAATGTAAAGTTGGTTTATTTGGTCAAGATTAAAACAAGCTTATAATGTTATATCTAGTAAATCTTTATAGAATTTCTGCAGACATTAGGATTGAAAAGATGATGTATTATGGATTTGTTTATAGATAATAATGGGATATGAAGAGATAAATGTTTGAAACATCAAAGAGAGTAAAGAGTCACTAAATTTGTTTATACTTGGGGTGATTGTTGGAAGTCACTTCTTTATATATTTCTTTTTTCTTATATTTCTATGATAGATATTAAAGATTCTTCCAAACATTAACCCCAAACCTAGTAATGGGAAAGAAGTAGGTTTTTAAAGATGGCCCGAAGAAAGATTTTACTAGATGTCTGGCAAAAGAAGGGCAGGTCCTCTGTCCACTAGGCATAAGCCTAAAATCAAATATTGTCCGGCTTTTTGAGTACTTCTTCTGGAGCAGTTTTCCTCTGTGTGGCAGTGCTTCCCTAATAAGTGCTAATGGCAAGTTAACAAGCTTAGCAATGTGACCTTAATTAGTTGATTAGTACCCTCCAGCTTGCCCTGCTGCCTGGAATTGACAGGACCTTAATCAGTTACATGTCAATGGCTTTTTGCCTCTTAACCAGCTCTAACACACTCCTGCGACTGAAAACCGGTCTTTCTGATGCTGGAAAAAGCAACCAATGTATGTTTATGTACCTTTGTGGGGCAAGTTTTCACTGTAACTTTTGTTGCAAATGCCAGTTAAGCAGTTAGGGTTTCCTCCTCATTCCCGCCCATTTGCTCTCCTTTTCAATTATCTATAGCCTCCTCTGCCTCTTCAGGTACACAATAACCCTACCTAAAGAGGGCCAAGATGAAGGCCATGTGGCTTTTTGGGTATATGTTGCCCCACAGAGCAGGCTATTATCAAACAATCATTTTTTTACCTAGCACTTTCCTTCAAGTGCATTTTTCTTTTTTCTTTTCTTTTCTTTTCTTTTCTTTTCTTTTCTTTTCTTTTCTT
>BLBF01000005.1:53276457-53287910 GCA_015471245.1 Laticauda colubrina | reverse complement strand
GCTAGCCTCAAATTTAAAACTAACGGCTGTAATAGCCTGACCCACAGTCTTAACTTAATACAGAAGCCTGATGATGGCAGATGAGATTCTGCCGAAACGTTGTTACAACTTTAAAAGCACAACTACAATGATGTGGGATAATACCCGTAATAAGCTGAACAGCATATATCTATATATATCTAATCTAATCTAATCTAATCTAATCTATAACTCTATCTCTATCTATATATGTTTTTTAAAGTTTTCGCAGGTACTTAAGCACATGTCACACTGAACCAATGGATGCAAAGAGGATGTAAAATGGACAAAAAACCTTGCCATCCATTGGTTAACGCGATGTATCCGTTCTATACTCACTGCCTCCGTTTGGCTTCCTCTCTATCCGTCCAGCATCCGTTTATGGACGCTTCATCCACTCCAAAAGTTTTGGGCTGCCTAAAACTTTTGCGCGGAAAATGTATCCACTTTGTCTGTTCTGCATCCGCTACGCATCCGTTACGCATCCGTTACGCATCTGCTATATCCGCTAGGCATCCGCTACGCATCCGCGCAACTCCATCCACCTGGACGTGGGGAGGAAGCGGAACGGACGCAGAATGGATGCAGAACGGATGCAGAATGGATGCAGAACAGAAACAAAGCGTTTAAAACGGAAAAAACGTTCGCAGAGGGGACCTATCTTGGATATTAAGGATGTCTAGAGGATGCCTAAAAGATGCCTAGAGGATGCCTAGCGGAAAACTTATACTGCCTATAAAAAGGGGGAGCAACTTGCCCCCATCGCACTTTCAGAACAGCAGCCCAGCGGTGCAAACCTCTGCAGCCTTCATCTGACTCTTCCTCTTCCACAGCATCCAGTCATGTCCACCATGGATTGTAACAAAGTCCTTTCGGCAGCCACCATCGTTCTGCAACAGTGCGAAGCCATCTGCAGGCTCTGTGAACTCTACTGAGAGAAGAAAAGGAGCCACCCAAAAAGAGTCTGGGTCCGAAGATGGTTCTCCAGAAGAGCAGAGGACGGACTGTACAACAAGCTGATGGTGGAGCTCAGGAGCGAAGACACTCGGGCGTTCCAGAACTTCATGAGGATGCCTCCAGCCATGTTTGATGAAGTTGTGCAGCGGCTGAAACCCAGGTTGACCAAGGCAAACACCAGCTTCTGGCCCAGCCTGGAACCTGGGCTCAAGGTGGCACTCACTCTGCGCCACCTGGCCTCAGGGACCTCCTACAGGAGCATGCAGTACGGCTGGAGGGTGCCATCCAACACCATCAGCATTGTGGTCAAAGAAGTGGCCATCATCGAAGGCCATCATCGAAGAGAAGGCCATCATCGAAGAATACAAGGAGGAGCTCCTCCAGTACCCCTCCATTGAAGGATGGAAGAAAGTTGCAGAGCAGTGGTATCAGAAGTGGAACTTACCACACAGTGTTGGAGCCATAGATGGCAAGCACGTGGCCTGCAAATCTCCAGCCAACTCGGGGTCCACTTATTTCAACTTCAAGGGCTTCTTCAGCATCATCCTCTTTGCCATGGTCGATGCTGACTACAAGTTCATATACATCGATGCTTCAGGCAACGGCTCCTCTTCAGATGCCCAGGTATACAACGCCAGTCACCTCAAGGAGGGGCTGGAACGCAGCCTCATCGTGGGCTTCCCAGATCCAGAACCCCTGCCCAACGACACACAAGATGTGCCCTACTTCATCGTGGGGGATGACGACTTCTCCTTCACAACCTACCTCATGAAGCCCTACACCTCCAGACTCCTCACCCGTGAAGAGAGGATCTTCAACTACAGGCTGTCCAGGGCAAGGCGGGTGGTGGAGAACACCTTTGGCATCCTGGCCAACAGGTTCCAGGTACTTCTCACCACCATGCAGCATCGCCCAGAGACCGTGAGGAGGATCATGGAAGCTTGCTGTATCCTGCAAAATCTCATGCGCACCCGCTACCCAGTCTTGCAGAACAGGCTCGTGGACCGTCAACTAGGCAATGGGGACATGGAGCCTGGTGAATGGAGGCAAGGACGTAACCTGATAGACACTGTGGATGTACAAGGCCCCAACAGAGCCTCACGTGAAGGGAAGAAGCAGCGCAACCTCCTGAAACACTGGTGCAACTCCCCAGCTGGAGCAGTGGAGTGGCAAGATCAGGATGATAGATGCTTAATGGATGCTTCCTTCAGCCTGTCTCATCACACTGATGAGATTGGGCCATGTATGTTGAATGGCCCTACAATGAACAGGGCATTTAATAAAGAGTTGTGTTTATGTTGACATGTGTGGATAATTGTTACATTATTATTGATAATAAAGGGCCGTAGGTGTGGCACCTGGGAGGGTTCACCATACAGTCCCACTATGCTTGCACTGGAGGTTTATCTATCCCATGGCTATCCTAACCCATCCCACAGCTATTACCCATCCCACAGGTATCCTAACTCATCCCAAAGCTATCCTTACCCATCCCACAAGCATGCAAAGGCTTAAACCATTTCTAAAAGTTTCCAGCAAGACTTTATTAAAAAAAAGAAATGAAGCAAGTGTGTGAATCAAAAATAGACTTTATTAACAACAAGCTATAAGACAAAAATGAGTCTCTGGCACTCCTCTTGGTCACTCAGTCTCAGGGGTGAAGGGTGCAGGTGCTGTGGAGGTGGCTGGTGCTGGAGTGCTTGTCATCAGCTCCTCCAGAAGCAGAAGCAGCAGAAGCGCCAGCCCCAGAAGAGCGAGCCCGTGCTGCAGAAGCCCCAGCAGAACCAGAGTGAGGGCCAGGGGGCAGGATGGTAGCCCTGTCCCTCTTGCCAGGGCTGGCAGCAGATGGCTGAGGTTTGCTGTGCTTCCGCATAGTTGTGGGGTTGCTGGCTGGCAGGGAGGCTGGCAGGAACCAAGGCTGGCAGGAAGGCTGGCAGGGAGGCTGGCACCAAGGCAGGCACCAAGGGTGGCAGGGAGGCTGGCACCAAGGCTGGCAGGAAGGCTGGCAGGCAGGCAGGCACCAAGGCTGGCAGGCAGACATGAACCAAGGCTGGCAGGAAGGCTGGCAGGCAGACATGAACCAAGGCTGGCAGGAAGGCAGGTAGCAAGGCTGGCAGGCAGACCGGCTGGCAGGGAGGCTGGCAGCAAGGCTGGCAGCAAGGCTGGCAGGCAGACATGCAGGCAGGGCAGGCAAGGCAGTCGATGTGTCCGACAGCAGGTCTTTCCTCTGAATGGCGACCTGCTTCCGAGCTGCTTCCGTTATATCCGCGGGGCTGACGCAATGCATCCTCCCCGCATGCGCAGTGAACACCAGGCATCCATTAGGCTTCCGCTGTGCATCCGCTAGGCTTTCGCTCTGCATCCGCTTCATCCGTTCGGCGTCCGCTCTGCATCCACTCTTTCTGTTCTGCGTCCGCTTCGCTGAGGCCCCCCGGAAGCCCTGCGGATGTGCCACCCACTCCCATCCGCTGGGCTTCCGTTCCGCATCCGCTTTGCATCCGCCCTGCGTCCTCCCTGCATCCGTGTTATCCGCTCCGGTTATGCAAATTTTGCCCCTTTTGAGAGCGGATAACAATGGATGGAACATTTTGCTCGTCTGCTGTGTCCTTTTTGCATCCGTTGGCCAGTGTGACATGGGCTTTACATGTATGCTGTTCAGCTTCCTTCGGGTATTATCCCACGTCATTGTAGTTGTGCTTTTAAAATTGTAGCAACATTTCGGCAGAATCTCATCTGCCATCATCAGACATCATCATACAGAAGCCTGATGATGGCAGATGAGATTCTGCCGAAACGTTGCTACAACTTGAAAGCACAACTACAGTGATCTGGGATAATATCCGAAGGAAGCTGAACATCATATATCTATATATCTTTTTCTATATCTATCTATCTATCTATATCTATCTATCTATATCTATATATGTGTGTGTGTGTGTGTGTGTATGTATGTGTGTATGGTATTCAGCTTTGTTCGGGTATTTTCCCACATCATTATAGCTATGCTTTTAAAACCATGACGTGGGAAATACCCGAACAAAGCTGAATACCATACATATAAGTACTCGCGAAAACTTAAGACACACACACACACACACACACACACATATATACACACACACACATATTTTTCTTATTTTTCTATTTTTTCTTTTTTATGCACCTACTTTTTAAATTCTTATTTTTGTTTGTATTCGTTTTTAATATTGTAATCATAATATTTAATAAAATTATTATAAATATATATATCAAAGACCAAGGCAAGTGAATTTGACAACCAGAATGGACCAAAGCAGATGAACTCATGTACTGTGCTAGAATGTTTACTAAAGATGGGAAAATGGATGGATAATTTTTTTAAGATGTGCAAACACTGATAAAAAGATGATAGATTGCATACAGCCTGATATTATTAGTCTTTCTTGAAAGAAACAAAAATGTCTCTGTAGCATAATATATTAAAACTCACAATGTTACATCAAAATTCATCAGGAGAAACATAAATGTAAGCTGAATACAGTGGGGATGAGGTAGTTACACGTGTGGGTAAAACAAGAGGAAATAAGATCAAGTATGAATGTGGAGTGAATATAAAGTGAATGAGCAGTAAGAAAGAAGAACATTGAGATGGTTTGCCATATAGAGAGAATGAATGAGAATTCAATAACAAATTTATTGAAAGGAAGTGACTAGAAAGGATGGAAAAGACAAAGGTATGCTTCAATAGATTTCCTTATTTTATGCCTTTAATTGCTTTGGCTTACCAAAGCAATTTTGTGCTTTGTACAGCACTACTCACTGTGAAAGGGAACAACACGTTGGATATGTACCTATAAAATTAGGATTCTATAAATATGTACCTCGGAACAAGCTTCAGTGAACGCAATGAGAGCTATTTTCAAGTAAACAGAGTATTAGGCTACAAATATGATATGTACTTCATATAATGAGGTATAAAAAGGATTCTCTTTTGATGATAGGTTCCACTGTGATAAGCTCTTAATGTAGAGTTTTAAAAAAAATGGTTGAAGTTGCCTTTGTGTTCGACATGTGGAAGTTCCTCATGCTCTTTTAAGCTTTTGCTTTGATGCTTGACATCTTTTGCCAGATTATTTCATTTTCTCCTTTTCTGTTTAATTATGTTGCAATGCTCCAAGTTCTTAGAACAGAGTAAAATTAAATAAACTGTTTAAAAAATCAGATATACTATAAACTATTTAATATGTTTGCATTTTATTAGACTTTATCAGAAAATAAAAGCGTATGGCCCAATTGAAAAATATTTACTCCTTTTATTCTAACTTATTTTTGTTGCATAAAGAATTTATATTTTATTCAGTCTGTGTGCAGCCATTGACCTTAGTGAAACAGCAACTAAAAATGCTCCGGAATGTACGTGTGGAAGGATGTATCTATTTAAAGGCTAGGTCACATCGGCCGATGGATGCAAAACGTATGTCAAAAGGACACAGCGGGCGAGAAAATGTTCCATCCGTTGTTATCCGCTCTCAAAATTGCCCCAAATTTGCATAAACAGAGCGGACAACAACGGAAAGGAACGGACGTGGGGAGGACGTAGCGAGGATGTTAAGCAGACGCTCAACAGAAGCCTAGCGGATGGAAGCGGATGACACATCCGCAGGGCTTCTGGGGGAGAACACTGAAGCGGACACGCAGCAGAAGGAGCGGGTGCAGAGCGGATGAAGCGGATGCAGAGCGGATGCCTAGCGGATGCCTAGCGGATGCAAAGCATTCATTGCGCATGCGGGGAGGATGCATTGCGTCAGCCCCGATATAAAAGGATGCACCTCGCAAGCAGGTCGCCATTCAGAGGAAAGACCTACTACCAGACACATCTTCAGCCAACAACCACGGGGAAGAAGAGGAAGCCTGTGCCTACTCCTGCCAGCCCTGGCAAGAAGGACAGGACCACCATCCCACCCCCTGGCTCTGACTTTGCTTCTGCTGCTTCTTCTGCTGCTGGTGCTGACTCTGCTGGTGCTGGTGCTTCTGCTGGTGCTGCTCCTGGTGCTGGTGCTTCTGCTGGTGCTATGCCTGGTGCTGGTGCTTCTGCTGGTGCTTACTCTACTGGTGCTGCTCCTGGTGCTGGTGCTTACTCTGCTGGTGCTGCTCCTGGTGCTGGTGCTTCTGCTGGTGCTTACTCTGCTGGTGCTGGTGCTTCTGCTGGTGCTTACTCTGCTGGTGCTGCTCCTGGTCCTGCTGGTGCTGCTGCTGCTGCTGCTGCTGGTGTCGTGGGCCAGCCCCTAGAACCTCAAAGCCCTACTGATGAGGGCCCAAAAGGCCCTGCCAGAGGGAGGAAGAGGCATTCGCGAGATAGGGAGAGGAGACAGTACTCCATTGAAAAGGAACATGAGAATGAGGTGCTTGAATGGCTGAGGGAGAATGAGTACCTCTGGCGGAAGGGACACAGGCTCTATCGAGACACCAAGCGGAAGCAGGCGGCTTGGAGAGAGAAGGTGGAGAGCCTGGGCTACCCTTCGGAGGTCCTCCTCGGGTGGTGGAAGCACATGCACACCTGGTACGGGAAGCTGCACCTGAAGAAGTCTGGCCAGGCCGCGGTCAAGCTCACCGACCGGGAGACCTATGTGATGGCCAAGTGCAGCTTCTTGGAGGGTGAGATCCACCACCGAGGAGCAGCCCCTCTGTCTACCCTCACTCTCAGGCAGCCCAAAGAGAGCCAGTCCTCTTCTGGCCAAGAGTCAGCTCCTGTGTCCAGGCAGGTATCTGTGGAGCGCTCCAAGACGGGGACCACCCTGACAGCTGCACTCCCCATGGTGGAGCACGTGGAGGACCCCCTGATGCAGTTGGAGCAAGAAGAGGCCACTGGCACCAGAGACCAACCCACCCCCACCCCCAGCTCCACCTCCACAGAAAGCAGGCAGAAAGCCAAACCATAGGGATAGAGCCACACTGTCCTGCTGGAGATCAGGGACACCATCAAAAGCAGCGTAGATCTCCACTCTCAGCTGGTACACACCGACATACCATCCGCTAACAGAAAGCCCTTCCTCATCTACGCCAACCAGACCCTCATGGACATGTCCGAATCCCAGTATCAGGTGATCAAGGAGAGGATCACAGTTCTTCTGCACCACCCTCCAGGCCCAGCTGAACTTGCTCCAACCAAATCCAGGTCTGCTCCTCCACCCCAGGTGATGTCACAGCCCTTCCAAGGATTCCCAAAGGCCCTCACCTACCATGGCTACGGCTACCAGGAGTTCCAGCAGCACAGGCAGCCCTTCCCAGTCCAGGCACTGGTACATCGCACACCACAGCTGCCACCGATGCCACTGATGCCACCGACGCCACCGATGCCACAGATGACACCGACACCACAGATGACACCGACACCTCACCTCGCTCACCTGCAGACCAGAGATGCCACCGACACCTCACCTCGCTCACCTGCAGACCAGACATTCCCACTACACTCCTCCTTCCTCCACCCCACAGCCAGCCCGGCCTCAGAACATCTGTCATAGGTCTTGGGACTGACACCCCATGTCATGGAGGAAGGGGCTCTCAAAATCACGGAACTGAGCCAGCTGAGAGCTTCCTCCACACACCATCCCGTTGTCCTCTCGGGGCGAGGCACCCCTATGGCGCCTCAGATCAGCACTCCAGCCACTGCTACCTCCACAGCATCTGGACCCTCACTCCTGAGACCATGGGCACGCCTCAGAGTGACTTAGTGCCAGAGATTGGGTTGCTACCTGTTGACTTTATCTTTGCTTGGGACACTTTTCTTGGGTCATTTTGCTTTTACAGTTTGTTATTAATAAAGGTTATCTTTGCTTCACACACTTGGTTCAGGTTTTTTAGTAAATAAAGTCTTGGTGGAAACTTTTAGAAATGGTTTAAGCCTTTGCATGCTTGTGGGATGGGTAAGGATAGCAGTGGGATGGGCAGAGATACCTGTGGGGTGGGTAATAGCTGTGGGATGGGTTAGGATAGCAGCGGGATGGGCAGGGATACCTGTGGGATGGGTAATAGCTGTGGGATTGGCAGGGATACCTGTGGGTATCCCTGGGTAATAGCTGTGGGATAGATAAGCCTCCAGTGCAAGCATAGTGGGACTGTATGGTCCGCCCTCCCAGGTGTCACATCTATGGCCCTTTATTATCAATAAGAATGTAATCATTCATCAACACATTTCAATATAAACACAACTCTTTATTAAATGCCCTGTTCATTGTAGGGCCATTCAACATACATGGCACAATCTCATCAGTGTGATGAGACAGGCTGAAGGAAGCATCCATTAAGCATCTATCATCCTGTCTTGCCACTCCACTGCTCCAGCTGGGGAGTTGCACCAGTGTTTCAGGAGGATGCGTTGCTTCTTCCCTTCACGTGAAGCTCTGTTGGGGCCTTGCACATCCACAGTGTCTATCAGGTTTTGCCCTTGCCTCCATTCACCAGGCTCCATGTCCCCATTGCCTTGTTGACGGTCCACAAGCCTGTTCTGCAACACTGGGTAGCGGGTGTTCATGAGGTTTTGCAGGATGCAGCAAGCTTCCACGATGTTCCTCACTGTCTCTGGGAGATGCTGCATGGTGGTGAGAAGTACCTGGAACCTGTTGGCCAGGATGCCTAAGGCGTTCTCCACCACCCATCTTGCCCTGGATAGCCTGTAGTTGAAGATCCTCTCTTCACGGGTGAGGCATCTGGAAGTGTAGGGCTTCATGAGGTAGGTTCTGAGGGAGAAGTCGTCATCCCCCACGATGAAGTAGGGCACATCTTGTGTGTCATTGGGCAGGGGTTCTGGATCTGGGAAGCCCATGATGAGGTTGCGTTCCAGCCCCTCCTTGAGGTGACTGGCGTTGTATACCTGGGCATCTGAAGATGACCCGTTGCCTGAAGCATCGATGTACATGAACTTGTAATCAGCATCGACCATGGCGAAGAGGATGATGCTGAAGAAGCCCTTGTAGTTGAAATAAGTGGACCCTGAGTTGGCTGGAGCTTTGCAGGCCACGTGCTTCCCATCTATGGCTCCAACGATGTGGGGGAAGTTTCACTTCTGATACCACTGTTCAACTTTCTTCCAGCCTTCTTCAGTGGAGGGGCACTGGAGGAGCTCCTCCACGTATTCTTCGATGATGGCCTGCACCACTTCTCTGACCACAATGCTGATGGTGTTGTGTGGCACCCTCCAGGCGTACTGCATGTTCCTGTACGTGGTCCCGGAGGCCAGGTGGCGCAGAGTCAATGCCACCTTCAGCCCAGGTCCAGGCTGGGCTGGAAGTTGGTGTTTGCCTTGGTCAACCTGGGTCTCAGCCGCTCCACAACTTCGTCAAACATGACTGGTGGCATCCTCATGAAGTTCTGGAATGCACGAGTGTCTTCGTTCCTCAGCTCCACCATCAGCTTGTCATACAGTCCGTACTTGGCTCTTTTCGCGATCCATCTTTGGACCCAGACACTTCTTGGACACCTCCTTTTCTTCCCGTAGAACAGGTGAAAGAGCCTGTAGAGGGCTTCGCACTGTTGTAGAATGATGGCGGCTACCAAAAGGAATGTGCGATGATCCATGGTGGAGATGACTGGATGCTGTGGAAGAGCAAGAGCAAGAGCAAGAGCAAGGCTGAAGAGGTCTGCACCCCATGTCTGCTGGACTGAAAGCGAGATCCAGGTGATTTTTCCCCTTTTTTGTAGGAAATATCATTTTTCCGCAAGGTGTCCTTCTGCATCCTCTAGACATCCTGCAGACATCCTAAATATCCGAGATACGTCCCGTATACGAACGTTTTTTCCATTTTAATGCTTTATATGCGAGCTGCATCAGCTTTCATCCTTTCTATGTCCGTGCTACAAACGCTGCGTGTCCATTCCGCGTCCGTTTCACTTCCTCCGTGTCCATTTTCCGCTGGAGCGGATTTGAGTTGCGCGGATGCGCAGCGGATGCCTAGCGGATATAGTGGACGCGTAACGGATGACGACAGACGTATAACGGATGTTCCCCGTATGCGTAGCGGATGTAGAACGGACACGTTGGATACTTCATCTGCTCAAAAAGTTTTGTGCAGCTCAAAACTTTTTGAGCGGATGAAATGTCAGTAGACGGATACTGGACGGATAGAGAGGATGAAAAACGTATGCAGTGAGTACAGAACGGAAGCATCGCGTTAACCAACGGATGGCAAGTGTTTTTCTCCATTTTACATCCTCTTTCCATCCGTTGGTGCAGTGTGACATGGGCTTAAAGTCGGCGGGCTTTTGTGGAATAATATTTCTTGTAGTTTGGGGGCATTTTGTTATAGTTTAGATTTGACACCACATCACCACGTAATGCTAATTTCCGTGTTCACACCATGCCATTATGCATGTGATAGCAAAGATTGTGTCTGTGCATAGCAAATGAAATGTGCTATTGTACAATTAGGTACGATTTGCTCTATGCATTTGCAAGCCGTGCAGGTGTGTAAAACTGCAGTGGCAGGTTCATACGAGGCAGCGAATGTGAACAGGAAGTAAGAGAACACGTTGCATTAGGCTTGCACTGACACGCGAATTTAATGCTCGAATAGGCTTCTACCCGAACACCGACCTTCTTCCATTTACTGCCTTTTTACGCTTTGCCATACCAAGAAATTCCCGTGGGGTGCATATGCCGTGCATACAATATAGATAAGAGCATCAAACGTGGGTGTCATGTGAATGAATGCAACCTGTTTGCAGAGGTGCCGGGTAACCGTCAACCATCAATGCAATAGGTGCAGAAGGCAGCTTGCACGTATGAATGCAGTGCGGTATATGCCAATGCTTCGCGGCGCAGTCAATTACATGTGGATGTAAAAATGGTGACCGATGCATGTGTCGGCGCAGTGTAAGCGCACGCAACAGCACACTGGCATCTTCCAGCTCAAGGAAGGACGTGATCCCTCCACACTGGTCTTGCTGTTTTCATGAATATGGAAAAGAGCTACTGGGGGAATATGTCGGCAGGCGAGATTCGTACGTTTTCTGCGCAAAAATAATAATAATAATAATAATAAAAATAAAAGCAGCCATCAACTTCGTCCTCTCTCCGCACCGCTACAGCAGGACCTCCTCGGCTCTTCTCGCAACCCAGTCGGATCTGAAGGAGTAAGACCGAAGCAGAATAAGCCACTGCCTAAACCAGTCCTCGGCGCTCGATTGCTCTCGACTGAACCCGGGCGTTCAAAGGAATCCTCTTTTCGCAAAAATCTCGCCCGCGTTGGACTTGGCTCCTCCTTCGGGCAGCTCTGGTTCGTCTGACCTTTCCAAAGGCTCCGCCTTTCCCCCCCACCCCTTCCGGGCCCGCCCCCTCCGTGCAGTTGGGCCTAACCGCGCGCGCTCCCAGGGACCGCCTCTTTTCGAGGCCGGCTCCGCCCTCCCCTCCTCCCTCGTTCCACCTCGCCCGTTTTCCCTCTCCCCTCCTCCTCCTCCTTCCCCCCCCCCCATTTCCTCGCTCTCGCGCTCCTTCTCCCCCC
>BLBF01000005.1:53227381-53276357 GCA_015471245.1 Laticauda colubrina | reverse complement strand
CCCCCCCCCCCCCCCCCCCCCCGCCTCCCTGTCAGTGCGGTGGCTGCGCTGGGAAACATGGCGTCGGAGGGGATGATTTTAACGAACCACGACCATCAAATCCGCGTCGGGGTTCTCACAGGTAACGAACCGCGACGGGGAAGCCGGGCAGAGGTGGCCGGGCGGTTGGGGCTCTCCGCCAGGCCGTTCCGTGCAGGGTTGTCCCCGCCGCGCCGCCGCCGCCGCTGCTACCTTTCTCCTCTGTGGCCCCGCCGCCGTCACTGCACCCCGAGACCCCGAGCGCCGCTTGCCGGGGCTCCTCTCTCGCAGTTCCCTCCGAGCTCGGGCTGGGGTTCGGCTCAGGAGCGGCGCGGGCAAAAACGGCCGCCTTGACGGGCGAGCGTCGCGGTGGTGGGGCTTGGGCGCTGCTCTGGTTGCCGCATGCGGGCGGGAGGCTCTTCAGTGCCGCAGCCTCGACTTCGTCGCTCCCGCTGGGGACTGGCCCGTAAATAATCTGGGGGAGAGAGTGGGGTGCGAGGAGGAGGAGGAGGAGGCGTTGGCGGGGGCGGGGGGGGGGCGAGGTGGCGGGAGACCAGCCCGGAGACACCGGCTTTGCCTGAGGCGCGGAGGGACAACCGGGAGACTCCGGAAAAGTACCTTGCTGGACGGACGGCGTGATTCCCTCCTCTTGTGCCGAGCCCGGGAGGCTTCCGAGCTCGGCATCCCGAGCCCGGCGGGAGGGGAGCGGAGTGGGAAAACCACTGTCGTCCCCCGTCCCGTCCCCCCGTTCCTCCCTTCCCCCGGACCGCTTTCGGTGGAAGACACTTACTTCTTCTGCCCTTCCCTCCTTCTTTTCCCACTCTGGGGGAAAGCCGCGAGCGTTTGAAGCGTGGAGAGTGGGGAAGGGAGGGGGGCTGTTGTGGGGGGAAGGCACGATCACGAGCCTTGGGTGGAAGCCCTCGGCAACCTGCCCGCGGTTGGGCCCACGTTCCCAGTTACGTTGCTGGGAGGGAGAAACGGCAGCCGCTGCTCCGGGAGCTTCCTCCACCTCTCCCCCGCTCAAGCCTTGGCGAGGGACGATTTACCGGCGCCTCCACGTTATCTTTAGGTGGCGCTGGCAGCTGGGAATGGGCCCGAAGCGTCCGGTCCTTCCAGCTGCACCGCCGGGATAAGAAGTGAGTAGAAGGAGCCACCGAATCAAGGAACCAGTCGCCCAAACCTGAGGAAAAGTAGCCGCCGGGCTCACGGGGAGCTGCTGTCCTCTCCCCGAGCAATATTGTAGAAATAGCTGACTGGCATCTCTTGACAGGCAGCATGTGATACTTCTTTTACCAGTATCCCCTTGCCTGGGTGGTTCTGCAAAAGAGAGAGCAAGAAAAAGCACTGCCTTTTGGGTCTCTTATGCTTGCACTGGGCTGGATAACCGTTGGGGCTGAGCCTAACTTTCTCCCTGAGGGGAGAAATGGTGAGTGAGGAGAGACAGTGGCTGTTCTCTCTCCTTGTTGCTTCTTGGGTTGATAAATATCTCCGGAACTGCCTTGGTGGCTTTGGTAGGAGAAGGTGAGCCAGAAGTATAGAGAAGGAGGGAGGATGCCCTTCAACGGCAGGGGTTGGGAGTGAAGGTGTTCTTGAGATGCTGAAATATTGTTAGTTATGCCTATTAATGCCTATTAGAGAGGTAGCCGGCCCTACCTTTGGAAAACAACTTCCAGGATGTTGCCTATTTTTGTGGTGAGTTATAAAACAAAGCTTTTATTTGCTATTTCCTCCTTCCGTTTCTCATTTTAGGGTGTTTTGACTTGTGAACAGTAAGCAAAATGGCTCAATTCTTAAATAAATCGGAGATGTGGGATTCTCTTCCTAAAGTGAATTGTTTCTTCTGCACTTTAAATACATTTTCCTAAACTGGGCAGTGAGATTTGTTTTTGTACTGAAAAATGAGAGGAGATAAATAGAGAATGAAAGAAGATAAAATAGTCGGAAGCTAAATTGAATGGCTAATTGGAAATGTGTTTATGTAGCCTTGGTATGAAATCAATGACTCCCTTAAAAAGAGTGTTCTCTGTTGCCATGTTGCATGCTCGGCTG
The DNA here is from genome assembly GCA_015471245.1 of Laticauda colubrina. Taxonomy (NCBI): domain Eukaryota; kingdom Metazoa; phylum Chordata; class Lepidosauria; order Squamata; family Elapidae; genus Laticauda; species Laticauda colubrina. Next base: position 53,274,290 of record BLBF01000005.1, on the reverse strand, counting down.
TCCCGGATTTTGAGGAAGTCTGTGGTCGGTATGAATAGCTAATTGGAACCTTCCTGAGCCTGAATGTGACAGAGGGAAAATCCCCGAGTCGGATGATGCGCTGTTCTCTTCCCTTAGTACTGAAACTACCAGTTACTGATATTCATTATCAGTAACTGCTAATAGAATAGATTAGAATAAGTAGTTTTTCCATCCTTTTTCTTTACTATTGTAGCATATAGTCTAACACTATGGAAGGTGCTGATAGGAAGAAATGTACTCCATATTAACCGTCTGTGTGGATAGATATAAGTATAGCAGGTAGAAATTGGCAATAAGCAAAATTTCTGGGTTTTCCACCTATGTCTTTGGAAGCAAGTTTATTGATAGAGACTACAGCCATATTGGAGGAGGTAGTTAAATGTGAAATCTTTATGTATTTCAAATTTTATTTTGGAGTTTAGTATTCATTTGATTTACCTTTCGTACAGAAACTCGAGGTTTCATTCATAGCACTCCTTTCATTTTTCCTGGCAACAAAGCTGGTGACATAAATGGTAGGAAGAGAGATTTACTGGCCCAAAGTCACCAGGTAGGTTCTGGATCTGAAGGTAAGCTGGATCTACCCAGTACCAATCTAACTCCCTAAGCCAGTGTTTCCTAATCTTGGCAATTAAGAAGTGTGTGGATTTCAGCTTCAAAAATTCTCATAAATGCCTATGCTGGCAGTAGAATTCTGGAATTTGAAAGCAACGCACCTGAAAATTGCCAAAGCTAGGAAATATTGTCTTAATCACTATACTACATTATGTTGCTCAATAATTACTGCTTTTTTAATATGACTTTTGAGACTAAAGCAAGAATAATTGATAATAATTTTTTGAAAAACAGTAGTAAATCTATTTTATATATAGTGCTCCTGTATAGTTGCAAATGTCAGTGATCTTATCGTATTATAAGCATACTGAAATTTTGACAATAATACTTTCAAATAAGAAAATAGTGTCTAGTATTGTTTCTTGCTCACTAGAGTAATCTGACAAGATCATAACTGTAGCCAAATACATTGCAAACAGAAGCTACATTTTTAAATTATGATATCAGTAAAGTAATTAAATATACTTTGTTAGTGTTTTCTTAACTCCAATTCTTATATAACTAACTGATTTGAAGGAATTCAGCCCTAGATCCTGAAAACTGGTTCACTTGAAGTCCAGAATTTTAGATTTATCTTTATTGTGTCTTTGTGTCTCCCTACTGGTGGAGGTGGTTTGGCCATTTTTATAGTAATATTGTACAATAATAAAAAATATTTAATTTCATAATGTAAAGGAAAATGGACAGCATTATTTCCTGAAATAATTCATTGTAGGAGTTTCTTGTATAAGTTTTACACCGGTATTATTAATAGTACCTGACAAAATTATTTCACAAAGAATTTCTAGCGGCAAAACTATTATTAAATGGTAAATACATATTTTTCTTAACATCACTCAGTCTTATTTTAGCCCTGGAATGTAAACTGTTATACTGAGTATTTAGCTCTAATCTACTTTTCAAAGAATAGGAAGTATTTAATATGTATATTCCAAACTCATTAATATTCTGTTAAGCTGGAAAAAAACAATTAAGAAATATTGGGCTTGAAACTACCAGTAGCTTTGGATGAGTTCATCCAAGATTGTCTAAGTGCTGCCACAATGCATGTGCATTTCTATCATGACTTTCTTTAGTTGGGCTGCAACATTTATAGCTTTTCCTCAGAAGGTAGTTGTTCCATTCCCTTTTAAGTACATAAAGTGCTATTCTACCTACCTATCTATCCACTCATCCATTCATCCATCTACATTCACATGCACACACAGAGACACTGATGTTTTGTGTTTTATAATTCTGCAGTACTAGATAACCTTTATAACATTGCAGGGAAAATAGCATTATAGCTTGAAAAATATAAAATACTGTGAGTTATAAATAATATTATAAGATATGTTATTATGATTATGTTCTCATTTCTGTGTTGAAAAACTGCTGTTCCTCAAAATAAATAAAATGAGGCAAAATCACTTTAATAAGGTATTTTATGTATCCAGGTATGTGTCATAAAGATGATATTAAAACATAAATATGATAAAGGAAAATTCATAAGTGCTCAGATGCCCAAATTATCAAGTAATAACTAAATAAAATACATTAACGTATAGACTTATTCTATCCTTACTAGATTTTCAAGCATGTGTTTTTCTTTTTAAATCAGATTATAGTTCCTATAAATGACTTGTGTATTAGCAAGTTGCATGGAGGAAATTGACAATTTGTATCTTTCAGAGCAAATATTTATTGCAGTCAATGCTACTAGTTACATACAGCTTATGGTTTGGCTATCTTCTGCATAGTCTACAAAATTCACCCTCCCCCATTTCATGCTCTCTTGTTGATTAGTCTCTCCCTTTCCTAAAGTGCAAATGTGTAGTGTTGGGAACAGAGACAGAGTTGACTAATTGGTGTTTTCCTCAGCTGTTCCAGCATCAGTCTGCTGTTCACACTCTTTCCTAGCTGATGAGGTGATTGGTGCTATATGTATATCAGCGGGTACGAGAAGACTCTCTATATTTATGTGTGTGCATGTTTGTATCTGAGAGGAAAGTGTACTGACTACGGACACTTCTCATTTGCTGGGGAAACTATACCAAAACATGATTATTAAAGGTAAAGGTATTAAAGATGCTGTTAATGGTGAGATCAGTAATAGTTTAATAAAGATTATTGAACTGAAATTGAGAACATTTATGTCCTAAGGATTCAAGTTGCTTATGAAAGGCTGTTCTATGTTGTGCATATTTAATGAATATGCAGTTTCATACTGTTGATTGTCTTGTAAAAAAGTGTCTTGAAGAAGCACTATACTGCTGAATCAGGCTCAATAAGAGAATAAAAAGAATGTTGATGTATAAAAATATTAATTGTTTACTTTATAAATACTAATTAAATTTTGAAAGAATTGGCAATATTTGTTTAAATGATGATGAGTATATATCAAAATCTCAGTTAAATTTCTGTATAATGTGAGTAATTGGTATAAGTTTGGTTTCTAAGTCACTTGTTAGTTTATGCAAGGGATTCATATTTAATGTGAGCTTCCTATTTGTCAGTTCCTCCTGTCTTCCCAACATTATTTTTCCGGATTCTTTAGGCCAGGGGTCTTCAAACTTGACAGCTTTAAGACTTGTGGACTTCAACACCCAGAATTCCTCCTCCAGTCATGTTAGCTCAAGAATTCTGGGAGTTAAAATCCACCAGTCTTAAATTTACCAAGTTTGAAGACCCTTGCTTTAGGTTCTTCAGCTTTCTAGAAGGGAAACAGGAATGAGCATAATTATCTCTTTCTTTTTGTCAGTGGGATACATTGTGCAGGTAGTTCCTTTCACAAGAAATTGAGGTGCTCTAGTAGGTGTTCAAAATATATCTAATTCATTTCCAAAATTGGTAAGACAACCCAATAAGGTTGCATTTTCTCAGTGGAAAAGGAGTATGGGAATGCTTTGCTTAAGACTTTGAAGTCACTTCGTAACTGAATTGACATATAAACCAGTGACATTGTCTGTAAATCAGTAAAATAATACTGTGACATTTAGTCAGAATTTTTTTCTGGCCAAAATCCCTTTGTTAATATTGCTATGAGAAGCATTACTACTTTAAAGTAAGTTCCTGCTCACTTTTCTATATATGTATGGTATAGTGTTCTGTGATTTATTGACTTTTGATCATAAAGGATATTACTCTTCTTCACTCATTACCATACTGATGAGAAATAGCTATGGATTTTTACATTTTTTTTGTTTATATAAAGATTGAACACTGCCTTCACTCTTATAACTTGCCAGCAGATGGCAGTACTGATGGACCAGAAACTCTGATGCGTTCTTTAGCATGTATACTTTCAGTTCAGTTGATGAGGAGTTGATCTGAGAAAATGTTATATTGTTGTTGTTCATTAAATGGAAGCCTGCATTGAATACTTATTATTGTGCTTTAAACAGTGCACTTTGATTGATTTTAACAGCTTTTGACAGCTGAAGGAATTCCTTTATTTGAAGGTTATTTATGGTGATGATTGTTGACATGTGTATTGAGAAACCAAAAAAATACAAGTTGAACTGAGAGAAGCTTATTTGTGTGATCAAGAATGGGTGATTTCTGTGATCAAGAATGGGTGAATAAACTATGATAGAAACCAATATCACACAATAAAGATTGATGAAGTGTTTAAAAGATAGTTGACAGGATACTAAAAAAAAAATACTATCAAACCTATAGGTCATATTGATGTGTAATTCTGATGTTACTGTTTATCAGAAGGTTTGAATCTTTGCATGGTAATGACAGAAATATAGGATTCAGGTCTGAAATTTACCATCAGTTTTCATTCTCTGAGAAGGAAAGTGAGAAGTTTAATCACAGCAAATTGACAACTGAACAAGCATTGATTTATCTTTATGATCCACAAAGGAAGCACCATTCAATGAAATATCATTACAAAGCTTCATTTGAAAAAAAAAAAAATCAAAACTGAGACTTTGCCAGGAAAACTCCTAGTTACAATTTTTTGGGGTTTTTTGGGGGGGAGGGGATGCAAATAGTATGATTTATATAGATTTCTTTGAATTTGGTGCCACTGTCTACTCAAGAGTATTACATTGCTGTATTCAAAACTTTAAACATCAATCAAGCAGAGTTCAGAAATATAAGCTCTACATTTTGTAGAGCAAGATAACATTTGGGTTTCCACCACACAAGCCACCAAAGAGTTAGTTGTGAAGTTGGATCTCACCATCTTGCCCCCATCTGCCATATAGTCCAGATTTGGTGTCATGTGAATTGCATCTTTTCCCAAGGCTAAAGGAATGTATTTAGGGGCATCTGTTTGACTCATGTGAAGAGGTGGAAATAATCAGTACTATCAGGACTTGACTGAAAATGTGGAGTACTTTTGTGATGGCTTTATGAAACTTGTTCATCATTGGCAGATATATAGGAAACACTAGTAATTATGTGAAATAAATACCGGTAGCAAAAAAGTTAGTTTCACTGGAATATTTTGCTATTCCATTTATTAAAATATCTTTATTTAAACACAATTTATAGCGGTGAAAGCATTGGTTCTTATTCTACCCTCTTCTTTGAATAGGAAAACTGACATATATATTATTGATGCTACAGCAAAAAAAACCAAAAACCCAAATTTAATTAGGGCTACAGAGATTTATAAGATTAATATAATTTGAGAGCAGATTTGAATCAGGAGTTGTGTTAAAATATTAAAAAAAAAACCTAAAAACAGTTCATTTTATATGCATACAAAGAATGAGCAAACATGAAATACAGTTTGCTTTTTATGAATGACTAAAAGTTTTTCAAAACTACTTGCAGTCAGCGATGCTATGTTTTTCAGACCCAAAAAAGCCAACAGAAGCATATTGATGCCTCTGAAAAATGATGATCAGCAAGCTTGCCAGATGGATGTTGTAATGTGAGTGCACGATCGGTAAGGACCATGGAGTATTAAGGATGTAGGTATTCCACTGTATTAGTGCCTTTAAATAACATTATGTCCCAAGAGAAAGCATCTGGTTGACTCAGTTCCTTGCTGTGGTAAGTAAGGTATCTTCAGGGTAGATATCTGCGAAAGTTGTACAAAAAGTTTTGAATTTTAAATCAGTCATTTCAACCTTACTGGAAATGTGCTAGTGCTCTTCCAGAATTGTTTCATGCTCACAACAATGCTATTTTCAGTTTAAAAGGTTCAGAAACACTTCTCATAAAATAACACCTGATTTGAATTCTCAGTAAAGTATTTTGCTAATTTTTTTGTTTTTGACAGGCTGGAATAGAAAAGGAGGCAAATTTGCAAGTAGTTGTGACTGGAAGTGGGAGGTGAAAGGCATGGTGATGGTGGGAATGATCTGGACACTTGATGTGATGAGGCTTAGCTGCTTGCAGAACCTTAGCTACAGTAGAATGTATGATATGTAGTTTCTTTACTTTGAAGAAAGCTTCTACCGATTTACAACATGTATACTTGCATATAGTTACATTCATTTTTGTTCATGAACTGTAAGCAATGGATGATATGCAGGAATTCCTCTTTAATCCAAACAATAGCCAGGTTTCAGTTCTGGCTATCTAGATAAAACAGCAGATGTGAGAGTGGCAATGGGTTTTTTAATAGACTTACTCATTTGGATTTTATTTTTATTTATTTATTTATTTGATTATATTGCCACACATGGTGACTTGAGGCGGCTTACACAATGTAAAATCATATTTAAAACAAAAAATAAAAATAAAAACAATAAAAATCAAATAAATTAGTAAAGTACAATAGAACAAAATTTAAAAAAGAATTAAATAAGAATAAAAAAAGAATCAAATAAAATAGTAAAGTACAATAGAACAAAATTTCGGAAAACAAAATTATTTTTTTTTGCAACTAATGAGTATAACAAAACAAAATGTAAACATAAATATTAATAAAATCAACATAAAAATAAATTAACAATAGGAAGCTTGTGAAAGAAATGTATCTCTACATCTTTTCTAAATCTAAACCATGAGAATATGGGAATCGAATGTAATTTCTGAGAAAAAATCCATAGCTGAAAGGCAATGCAGGAGTGGCTCTTTTCCACATGCACAGGCTTTTTGACAATGGACTTTTCTGCAGTTCTGACATCTGAAGAGTTTTATAGTGGTTTGGAACAGATGAGCGTGTAATTTATTAAAGCAAACACAATTCCTTCAATGAGTTATAATAGGTGTGCTATAATCATCTTTCCTTATGTTCCACAGTAATTTTTCCAATTTTACTGTAAAGCACATTGAAACAGACCTTTGCATGTTTATAAATTAGCTCATTTTGCTTTTATTGAATATTACCAGTCATGAAATTATATTGCAGTTTTTTCCACAAGGTCTCCTACATATATAAAATAAGCAAAGATCTGTATGTCAACTGAGTTTCTCCCAACTTTGTGTTTTTCCAATTTTATATTCATTTCATTCCATTACTGCATATGTTTGGACCTAATAAATATCATTATTTTTAATATTTACTTAAAATATTTTTGTAGAGTATAAGTAAATTTAATATAATGTTTGTATATATTTTAAAGGACTGTCAGAGGAATGCCAGGATTTACACACACAAAATACAGCATTTAAACTAATGAGGGAGGTTATTCTAAGATGATTATAATAATACAGTAGTATGAGTTAATAAATGCAAGTGAAAATATAATGTATACTTTGCAACACCTAATAAGCCATGGTGGTGCAATAGTTAGAATGTAGTATTACAGGCTAACTCTGTTCACAGCCAGGAGCTCAATCCTGAAACACTCAAGACCTTCTGAGAAACCAGAATGTTGGGAGCAATATGCTGACTCTGTAAACTGCCTAGAAAGTGTTATAAAGCACTATATACTGTAAGTCTTAAGTACTATTGCTATTGCTAATAAGTACAAACCAACACACACACTCACACACACTTTATTTCTCAACTCCTTCCCTCATTTTCACTTGTGCTGTATTTCAGCTTCTTTTTTCTTTCCTTATTTCAATGGCTGATAATAGAATGCTTGTGAGTTCTCCTGGCTATCTTTCTGCCAAAGTTTTTAATTTTCTGTTGTAATGATGAGGCAGTCGAGTTGTTGGATCATGAACAACTGAATCATGATGATCTTTATTGGAGTATAGTCTTGCATTTATATACATTTTTAGTTATCCTCCATCATTGGTTAACTTTGGTTACTGCTTAACTTTCGTTACTGTTGAGCACAGTAATCCATACAATTAATTATCTCTAGTTAAAGTCTAACATATGTTTACTTCCCCTCTCTAATCCTCCTTTATCCATAGATTAGTGATTCTTTTTGCCTGAGTTGTATTTGCTTGGAAACATTCTTTATCTGGGGTTTGCCATTTGTGATTGGAACATTCCTACAATTACAACTCTACATATCCTCATTTTTTTTATTTTAAATGGAGGATTCAAAGATTTATAAATGTATCACAATGGAAAAGGATTATGAGAGGGGGTGTAGAAAATAGCCAGGAGTGTGAAATAGATTGTAGTTGTGAGACAATAAATGTAGAAGACATGATCAAGTTAGGGGTAAAAGAAATTTGACCAAATGCCATTGGAGGCTCATAGTAAAAAGTAATATTTGTGCCATGGGTCATAAACATGTATTGGGCATGACGAACCCACAAATTAGGGTTAAGACGAACCACAGAAGTGTCATTTTGAGGAGAAACACCATTAACCATAAACAAGAAAATACAAAGTAAAATGGTAACAGAGTTAGCAGTAATAATAGCAAAAATAGTAGCAACAAGATTTTCAGGAATCTGAGGTCATGAGGCCTGCTGCAGTTGTTGAGCTTGATATGTAGTAAATTTAACCTGGCCCCAAGTGATGGGTTGCGGGCGCGTCGACCTTGGAAGACAGACTTCCATGTTCAGATGAAGATTGAATTCCGGAATCGGGTTGTGAAGGCCCTGATGCCATGCCATGATACGGATGAACACAGCGTGCTGGAACCCACACTGCTTGTCGAGTAAAAGGATCTTCCACGGAGGCATAACCGCAACCCCAGGTGATCCATCAGTAAAGACTATAAGAGCTTTAGAAATAGGATTTCGCAGAAAAATGGAAGAAAAGGCCGGATCTAAAGTAGTAGTAACCACTATTCTAGGATCCTTGGGTAAAGAATACAACAAGTTTCCCACATATTGAGAAAAGGCTATCTGATATGATTCTGAAATCATCATCAAATGCTCATGTTCAACTTTTGTATGAGTGAAAGCTATGCTAATGAGATCCTGTCCTGTAAGATTAAGGCTTGTTTACGACCTTTAATAATCAAATCCTCTAATGCTGATTGATAAAAATAAATGTTTCTAGGTGGATTAGCTGGCAAATTAATCCATTCATGAATGTTGACCGCTTGCGGGGACGCATTAGAATAAAGACATCCCGTGGGTAAGGGTGTAGTGGGAAGAATAGCTAAGCAAAGTCCTATTGTTAAGGATGTTATCCTGTCCACATATCGATGCTTAAACTTATTCAGTTTTTCTTGAAGGCACGTTCTTTGAAGATCAGTTAATACAACTAGATCTCCTGATGATTGTGCTCCCTTCAAAGACTGAAATAAGGGCAACATATCACCAGTTGTAATGTAGAAGAATGGGTGTGCCCAATTAATAATGCCAAGTAATTTTGCCATTGTACTAATGTATATGATTTCTGTACTTGTAATTCAGGAAGAATTGGAATGGAGGAATTGTGCAACATTCTATGTCCTAAGTAGGTATAAGGTTCTACCTTTTGAATTTTGTCTGAGACTATATACAATCCCTGTTGTGCCACAATATCCGTTAACTCTTTGAACAACTTAGATTCATCAAAATCCAGGGCTGTTATCAATATATTATCCATATAATGATAGACTAAATAGGAAGGAAATTTATTCCGGAAGGATTGAAGGGCATTATCCATGAAATATTGACAAAGTGTAGGGGAATTAAGCATTCCCTGAGGCAACACTCGCCAATGTTATCGTTTTGTGGGCATGCTATTATTAAAAACTAGGACAGTAAATGCAAATTTTTCTTTTTCTTGAGGCTGCAAAGGTATAGTAAAAAAGCAGTCTTTAAGATCAACTACCAATAATTTATAAAAATTAGGAATTAAGTTAGGATTTGGTAGACCACATTGTAAAGGCCCCATGGGTTGGATACATTTAAATCAAGAAGGAAACGCCATTTCTCATTGTTCTTTTTTATAAAAAAAACCAGGAGTATTCCAAGGACTAGTAGAAGGTTCTATATGACCAGCAGCCAGTTGTTCTTGAACCAATTGTTGTAAAGCAGCGAGTTTTTCCCTTGATAATGGCCATTGTTCCACCCAAACCGGCATAGAACAGAGCCATTTAAGAGGAAGAGCCATCATCAAGAATCAAATGGGCATTAAGAAGAGAAAGGATATCACGGCCCCAAATATTGGTATGAATATCTAAAATGTATGGTTGTAGGAAAAAGGACTTACAGCAGATGTTGTAACATTAATTTCTTGAACACTCTGCCAAGCAGCTGTAGAACCTCCTATTCCCCACAATGAAGAAACTGTCATTTTTGGCCACTGTACTGGCCACTGTAAAGAGGAGATGACAGTAACATCGGCTCCAGTATCCAATAACACTTGAAATGGTTGTTTATTAAGGAAGAGCATTAATAAAGGATGAGAGGATTTCAGCTGATGAAGTAAACCTGCAGATAAAGAAGTTGATCCAAATCCTGCATCCCCACGATTACCTATACCAGGAGATGGAATTTCATATGGAAGAAGAAGCAATTGAGCAACAGAAGAATTACAAGGAAGAACTTGAGGAAGATTCACCCAAATCTGAATCATGAGGATACCAGTGTAATCTGAATCTATTACCCCAGGCACAACAAAACAACCTTTTTTGTGTGCAGAAGAACGAGGCAAAATTAAGCCAACTAATCCCGAAGGAAGAGGACCTTTAAATTGAGATGGAACTATCTTAACTTCCATGGGAAATTTAAACTCAATTTCCTCTTGAGTGATTAAATCGATCCCAGCGCTACCGGCTGTGGCTGGGGAGGAGTGAGAGAGACTGCTGGAGGAGTCAGAGTGATGGGAAAGGCATGCTTTGGACTCTGGGTGGCTGCCACACCCATTGGCAAGTTTCCCGACTGAAACTGACATTGATTGGCCCAATGAAATCCCTTTTTGAAAATAGGGCACTTCTTAGAAGGATGATTCTGAGGCATAGAAGGTGTAGAACGACAGTCCTTCTGAAAGTGGCCAGGCTTCTTACACTTAAAACTGTTACCAATTGGTCACTTTCCTTTCTGAATAGCAGCTGCTAACATATGCATTTTATAAGTTTGTGATCCAATATCCTGGCAGACTCGCAGCATATCTGCCAGAGTGTAATGAGCAGTAACCTTTAATGGCTGTAAAGCTCTTTTACAATCTGCACAAGCATTTTCAATAGCTAACTGACGAAGTTCACCAGCAGCTTCCTGATAATCAAACTGCTGTCTAATTGCTTTGGACAGTCACTCAACAAAGTCAGCATAAGGTTCATTGGCATTCTGTCGAATGTTTGAAAAATTTGCTCTAGGTTCTCCAGCTTGGGGTACCTTAAAAAAAGCACGAAAGGCACATTCAGAAACAATAGTTTACGTAGCTGGAGGAAGAACAACTTGAGTAGGAATTCAGAACTCCAGAACCAAATAGCTGCTCAACTGTATATGCTCCTCCCCCTCCTAAAGCAGCAGCTTGAGCATGTCTCATATATTCACTCTCCCAAACCACATATTGCATGGATTTTTTATAAATCATGTGAAATATTTGCTTCCAATCTTCAGGGATCATTGTATAACCATTTTTTATTCCTTCTACAAGTCCTCTTGTAAAATTACCACAAATCCCATTGTCTGTAACTGCCTTTTTAAAATCTCTTAAGATCTGATAAGGTAGACCCTCCCATTCTGCTACTTGCAGTCGAAGGTGTGGTCCCTGACCAGGACGATATTGTACTGGACAAACAGACAGTAATTCTGCAAGCTCTGTTCCTAAGACAGAGGCATCCTTTTTACAAGTCTCTACCATTTTCTGAAAAGAAGACTGAACAATAGAGTCAGGAGGCTTTTGCCCTGTATTTGCAGGAGCTGAGGGAATTGGAGACATATATTCAGGTGAAGAAGGAGGACAAATGACAGCATTAGTATAATGTGAAGGTGGAGGTGTTAAAAGAGAAAGTTCATTGTACCAAATTTTTCAATTGCATGCCTACATAAATGCCAAACATGCAAAACTTCTATTTTTGCTTGAGGTTCAGTATGCAATGTTTTCCCAATACGTTCCCAATCAATTAATTTTAAAGACCCCTTTTCTGGGTATCATAGCTACTGAGCTGCAATCTCCTGGACCAGCCTTTAGAGATTTCTCTGTGGTACCTTATTCTTCTTTATTCTTCTTAATTAATTCTTAATTAATTAATTCTTAATTATTTTTCTTCAACAAATAGCCTAATTCATCTACATGCTTCCTTTGTTCCTCAGAAAGCGAAGACCTCATACTTACAGAAACCAAAAGGTTGACGAAACCACAAAGGGTTGAAGGTGCACCAAATCCTTGCTGGATAAAGTTAGGGGGTCCCTGTTCATGTGCCACTTGTTGTAATGATGAGGCAGTCGAATTGTTTGATCGTGAACAACTGAATCATGATGATTTTTATTGGAGTATATTCTTGCATTTATATACATTTTTAGTTATCCTCCATCATTGGTTAACTTTGGTTACTGCTTAATTTTTGTTACTGTTCAGCACAGTAATCTATACAATTAATTATCTCTCGTTAAAGTCTAACATATGTTTACTTCCCCTCTCTAATCCTCCTTTATCCATAGATTAGTGACTTTGTTTGCCTGAGTTGTATTTGCTTGGAAACATTCTTTATCTGAAGTTTGCCATCCGAGATTGAAACATTCCTGCAATTACAACTCTACAATTTTTGCAGTTCTACTGTTCAATATCTGAAGTGCCATAATTATGACACTATTCACAATTTGAAACTCCTTACCATGATGCAGTCCATCCTCCAGGTGTCACCACGTATTCCACAAGGATTTTCTTCCCTCCTTATCTCAGGGCCAGAATTTCTGGACTTGCAGGCTCCACTTCATGCCACATTTACCATTTTTCTGCAGCATCTACTGTAATCCCCCCCTCCAAAACCCTCCCCCCAAGCCTTTCTCTGCTTTTCCTACCTGTTTTAATATGCTGTGTACAGCAAATATACACTGCTCAAAAAAATAAAGGGAACACTTAAACAACACAATGTAACTCCAAGTCAATCACACTTCTGTGAAATCAAACTGTCCACTTAGGTAGTAACACTGATTGACAATCAATTTCACATGCAGTTGTGCAAAAGGAATAGACAACAGGTGGAAAGCATAGGCAGTTAGCAGGATATCCCCAATAAAGGAGTGGTTCTGCACGTGGTGACCACAGACCACTTCTCAGTTCCTATGCTTTCTGGCTGATGGTTTGGTCACTTTTGAATGCTGGCAGTGCTTTCACTCTAGTGGTACCATGAGACGGAGTCTACAACCCACACAAGTGGCTCAGGTAGTTCAGCTCATCCAGGATGGCACATCAATGCGAGCTGTGGCAAGAAGGTTTGCTGTGTTTGTCAGCGTAGTATCCAGAGCATGGAGGCACTACCAGGAGACAGGCCAGTACATCAGGAGATGTGGAGGAGGCCGTAGGAGGGCAACAACCCAGCATCAGGACTGCTACCTCCACCTTTGTGCAAAGAGGGACAAGAGGAGCACTGCCAGAGCCTTGTAAAATGACCTCCAGTGGACCACAAATGTGCATGTGGCTGCTCAAACGGTCAGAAACAGACTTCATGAGGGTGGTATGAGGGCCCAACGTCCACAGGTGGGGGTTGTGCTTACAGCCCAACACCATGCAGGACGTTTGGCATTTGCCAGAGAACACCAAGTTTGGCAACTTCGCCACTGATGCCCTATGCTCTTCACAACTGAAAGCAGGTTCACACTGAGCACATGTGACAGGATCTGGAGATGCTGTAGACAACGTTCTGCCTGCAACATCCTACAGCATGACTGGTTTGGCAGTGGGTCAGTAATGGTGTGGTGTGGCATTTCTTTAGGGGGCTGCACAGCCCTCCATGTGCTCACCAGAGGTAGCCTGACTGCCATTAAGTATTGAGATGAGATCCTCAGACCCCTTGTGAGACCATATGCTGGTGCAGTTGGCCCTGGTTCCTCCGAATGTATGACAGTGCTCGACCTCATGGGGCTGGAGTGTGTCAGCAGTTCCTGCAAGATGAAGGCATTGATGCTATGGACTGGCCCGCCCGTTCCCCAGACCTGAATCCAATTGAGCACATCTGGGACATCATGTCTCGCTCTATCCACCAATGTCACATTGCACCATAGGCTGTCCAGGAGTTGGGGGATGCTTTAATCCAGGTGTGGGAGGAATCTCTCAGCAGACTATCCGCCACCTCATCAGGAGCATGCCCAGGCATTGCGGGAGGTCATATAGGCATGTGGAGGCCACACACACTACTGAGCCTCATTTGACTTGTTTTAAGGACATTACATCAAAGTTGGATCAGCCTGTAGTGTTTTTTCCACTTTAATTTTGAGTGTAACTCCAAATCCAGACCTCCATGGGTTGGTAAATTTGATTTATTTTTGATTTAAATTTGATCATTTTTGTGTGATTTTGTTCTCAGCATATTCAACTATGTAATGAACAAAGTAATAAGAATATTTCATTCATTCAGCTCTAGGATATCTTATTTTTGTGTTCCCTTTATTTTTTGAGCAGTGTACTTGCTGCTATATAGGTGCTTCAGCATTTCCCCTTCTTAAAAATATACGTGCTTGTTATCTGCGTTCCCTAAAAAAAAAAAAAAGCCCATGACCCAACTGCTTTGCTTCAGCCTGGCAATCTCACAAGGATATATGGGTTTTTTATGTATGTTTTCATTATTTGGAGTACCACAACATAAATGTTTGAAAATGGATATAACCAAAGTATAATTCATTGTTTTGGGAATTACTATTGCTGTTTTGAGAAAATTTGGCAAAATGGAACCTGGAAGAAAGTTTTGATCATACTTTGTATGTGATAATTCTGTGACATCACACTAATAGCAGAAATATTCTCACATTTACTTTTGATCCTTCAATTCCCCCCCCCCCCCTTTCCTTCTCCCAAAATTGGAAAAAGTGTTATCAGAAGAAGAAGAAATGCAAATTGTGTGGGCTGGTCAGAAATGTGTGACATAAACTGTAGATCTTCTTGCCTCCTGGAATGTTCCCCATCCAGCATGTGATCTATTTCAACTCATTTTAAATTCTGTCTAAAAATGGCAAGGGAGAAATATCTTTCTCTCTTTATTTCAGTCCTGCCAGCAAGAAAGCAGCAGGCCATTGGGTTTTTCAGAGGTTTTTTTACTTTTTACTTTCTTCTGATTGTGTTTCTCTGGATCTTATCCAGCACTTTCCAATTACTTGTTGAAAGTCTAAAACTATGCAACTGACTGAACACAAACCAATATGTGGTATCATAATCAGCTGAAACAGTTTTATGGGGTCAGGCACTCTCAGAAAGAGTGAACAACACAAAATGAATATCAAGTCTGACTAATAAACTGTGTGTCTGTGTCTTTGTGTGTGTGTGTGTGTGTGTGTATGTGTGTGTGTATAGTCTATGAATTTGTATATGTAAAATCATAAATCAGAATTTTAATTATACTGAATTAAAGGCTAATGCTTCATTTTGGAAGAAAACGCTTTCTGATTATAATGAATTATAGATAGTCCTCAAATTACAATAGAAGTGACAGTTTGAAGTTACAGCGGCCCTGAAAAAAGTGGTTATGACCATTTTTCACACTTAGAACTGTTGAGGCATTCCATAGTTACATGATAAAAATTAAGATGCTTGGCAACTGATTTATATTTATGACGGTTGTAGTGTCCCAGGGTGATGTGATCATCTTTTGCAACCTTCTAATAAGCAAGGTCAATGGGGTTAACTCAGCAACACTACCATGTTACGGTAGTAACTCAGCAACTGCAGTGATTCACTTAGTAACTATAGCAAGAAACTTCATAAAATGGGGCAAAACTCACTTAACAAATATGAGTTCGTTAAATCTTTCAGCAACAGAGATTTTGGACTCAATTGTGGTTGTAAGCTGAGGACTACTGTGATGCATAATATGTCCAAAGATAAACCTTAGAAAGTTGATAAATTTAAAGGGTTAAATATTCCAGTGACACGAACTCTACTTTCAAAAATATTTTGATAGTACCAAGGGATTTCTTATTTACCTGTTTTTAAATACTCATTAATTAAATATATACTTGAAGTTTGCTACACACACCAATACCAGAATAAGTACAAATAGTAATGGACAACAGTAACTTATTAATAACACAAATAGTAATCACAACAGCAACACATTAATAACACAATGGCACAATGAAATATGTAGGTGTATGCGTGGTTGGAAATTACTTGTTTTCTACTATAATTATGGCTTTTGTATCAGTGATATAACTAACATATCAAAGAGTTGTATTTTTGAATCTCTGCCTTCTCGTCTTCCAGTCTGAGTTAAGTGTGACATTCTTCATCTCTCTCTTATCTCCTGTCCATTCCACCATCTATTTTTCTTACTTACCAAGTTGCAATCTTCCATATTTCCTGTTTATCTCCTTATGTCTTTGGCTATTTCTCTTATTAGGAAGATTGAGACTTTCACATTTTTAATAGGATTGAGAAAGTATGTAGTACATTACCAATGTTTGATGTCCTATATTAGATCTTAATAGGATTGAGAAAGTATGTAGTACATTACCAATGTTTGATGTCCTATATTAGATACATTCTCATCTTTTGAAATTTTATGTTATTTTTATAATTTTAAATTATAATTTAAAAACTTTTTAAGCTTAAATTATTCTGGCTTTAATGTTAATTTTATGGATTATATCGTACATCGCCAGAGCCCTTCTCTGAAGAAAATAGGCGGTTTAAAATATGAAATCTAAACAAACAAAAAAATAAATAAATAAAATGTTTCTTGTATTCTCCATTTCTCCATTTCCACATTTTCCATTAATTATGGAGAGTGCTGGTCATTTTGTCCTGTATGCCACAGGTTCAACCAAAGTCTAGTTTTAACTCAAGCACACTATTTTTGCAAATTAAAAGTTTCTCGAGATTATAGTACCTGGCAAATCGGTATATGGCTGCTCAAATTCCACTAGTAGCATAACTACACTAGTGGAGTTTGATTTGTGTAACAAAATAACAATATTGATTTGTGTTTGATTCGTGTAACAAAATAACAATATTCTCAAAAGTGCTCTTATTCAAAGCACATTTTTCCTAAAGTAAGGACCATTGATTTTTATAATGTTAACTTTTCAAATAAGATCATTTAGAACTGCAGCCTTATTTTAATTTAAGGTTTATGATTCAATTATAATTGACTAAATCTTATTTTTAGACCAGTGAATAATGGAAAATCTATTTTTTATGCTGTGCAATAGTGTAATAATGAACAAGTTTATTACCTGTTTCATTCTATTACTTTGAGCTATAGTCCAGCAGGCAAAGTTCAGGAAACATATACATCTCTGGTTGAGATGAATTGCTGTAATTTCTCCATTACAAAAGAAGGAAAGAGGAAAATTAATTAAATACTGATATGCTTTCACTGTCAAAGTTCTATTTTTAATCTGCCTGTTCCGGAGTTAACTTGACATGAAAGACATGTTCCAAGTTTATCTTTGTGGGCTTTGTAAAAGAAAAATCTTTGGGCTTTTCAACATTTTAACAAAAGATCAGAAGCACTGGTCCTAATTAGCAAACATATGAAGACTTCCCTATAAAGGTCAGAAATTAGTATTTTCCAAATGAAAATTGATATTATAAGGAAGTTGACTTATGGAACTGAAAGGAAAATCAATACCTCATGAATAATTATTCTAAGTGTTGAATATTACAAAAAATAAACTTTGTATCACAACATGGCAAAAATGAAATGTTAAGCTTCATTTTACTTCTATTTTTGAAAATAATATGTGTTTAAATATTTTGGCATTATAATAGTAAAAAAAGATCAGGTTGAAGTTGATATTATAATAGTAATAATATTAGATGTGATCCAGTGTTAGGGGTTTTTTTTTAATCCTGATCTTATCCTCAATACGTATCTTATAGAAACTGTCTACTTTGGATCAATTGTGGGATGTATGTGTGTACACATATATACACACACAACAGAGGGGTGAGATTCTACTGGTTTGAACCGGTTCCACAGAACTGGTTGTTATGATGCTGCGCAGTTTGGAGAACCAGCAAATCATGCCCCTGGCTGGCCCCACTCCCCTCTGCTCACCCGCCCAGTCAGTCCTTATTGCGCATATGTGACATCATACGCATGCCCAACATCACTGACTGCATTCTCCCCCACCCAGTCACTCCTTAAGATATTTCTATTTTTGCCTCTCCCAATGATCAGCTATTCCAATGATCAACTGGGCCAGGATCCCCTCACTGTCTTACTGCTTTACCCAGGAGACTTCCCTGAGGCCCAGGAGGCAAAACACCAGAGCAGGGGGGGATGCCCAGGAAAACTTCCTGGGAACAAAAAGGCATCCCAGGAGGTTTCCCTGAGGCGCAGGAAGCCCAATAATGAAGCCTGGGGGGTGCTTCGTGCCCCCCCAGGCTCCATTTTTTGCCTTTCTAGGCCCCAGATAAGCCTTCTGGGAGCAAAAATGCCCCCCCAGGAAGCTTCCATGAGGTCTAAAACGCAAAAAAAAAAAAAATGGGAGGGGACAGTGCTGCAAAAAAAAAGAAGCCATGCCCACCCAGTCACATGGTTATGCTCATGTAGCCACACCTACAGAACCGGTTGTTAAAAAAATTTGATACACACACACACAAACACACACATATTGTTTTATTATATTATTGTCTCTTGTTTCTTTATTGGGATATTTTTATGACAATATCTATCTTCTGACTTCTATTTTCTCTTTGGATCCAAGTGATTTCAGCTTATGTCATTTTCTGTTAGTCATTCTGTGAATTGATATTTGCAAAGTAACTTGGTTTTAATGTTGCTGCATCATTCAAAATGTGCAAACTATTCCTTATTGCTACACTTTTTATTCTATTGAGAGATTGTAAAATCCACCTTAATATGGTTTTATAAAATTCCATAATGTGTTAGCTAAGAATGTGCCATTTTTTCTTTTTCCACCTTCATTTTTTTCAAACAAAAGACTTGGACAGTTTAAAATAAAAACTCAACATTATAGTTTTCCTGGACTCTTATAGATCTAATTTTCCTGAAACGTGAATATTTAGATTTCTCAATTTTGCTAATTCTTTCAAGTACAGTATTAATATTCCTAGTTCTTTTTCTAATTAGGCTTACCCAAAGCAAAAACTTCAAGTTATTTCTGAACCAGTGCTCTGTAATTGCCTTTATTTTTATTTTTTACTTTATTTATATATTTATATATTTATTGTTTTTTTTTTTTAAGTTTTCGCGGGTACTTACATGTGTGCTGTTCAGCTTCCTTCGGGTATTATCCCACGTCATTGTAGTGCTTTTAAAGTTGTAGCAACGTTTCAGCAGAATCTCATCTGCCATCATCAGGCTTCTGTATTGAGTTTGTATGTGGGTCAGGGTCTCATAGCCGTTGGTTTTAAATTTGAGGCTAGCCTATTATTGTGGCAGGATGTTTTTTTTCTACATCCTGATTGCTTGGGAGTCTTGGTCTGTGTTTATTGGACTTGGAGTTTGTTTGATTGGTTTTCTGGTTTCTTCTGTCTGTTTTGTAGCTTTGATTGACTGGCAACACTCTGTTCCTGTATTGGAGGCTTTCAGTGCAGCTTGACTTCGCGTGAAAGGATGGCTGTTATCTATTAGGAAGCTAGGTTTCATCTGGGTGCCTGGTGGGGGTGTGTTTGAGCTGGAGGTATCAGAGGGAGTCTGTTTGTGCCCAGGTATTTGCCTGGCTTGTGGTGTGGAGATCTTTCTATTTGAGAGTGCAGGCTTCCAAATGATTGACAGTCTGGTGGAATCATCTCTTCTATTCATGCTTTCAGGTCTTTTTTCAATCTCTATGACAGAATCATCAGAGAAGCCATAGAGATTGAAAAAAGACCTGAAAGCATGAATAGAAGAGATGATTCCACCAAACTGTCAATCATTTGGAAGCCTGCACTCTCAAATAGAAAGATCTCCACACCAGAAGCCAGGCAAACACCTGGGCACAAACAGACTCCCTCTGATACCTCCAGCTCAAACACCCCCCTACCAGGCACCCAGATGAAACCTAGCTTCCTAATAGATAACAGCCGTCCTTTCATGCAAAGCCAAGCTGCACTGAAAGCCTCCAATACAGGAACAGAGTGTTGCCAGCCAATCAAAGCCACAAAACAGACAGAAGAAACCAGAAACACCAATCAAACAAACTCCAAGTCCAATAAAACAGACCAAGACTCCCAACCAATCAGGATGTAGAAAAAAACATCCTGCCACAATAATAGGCTAGCCTCAAATTTAAAACCAATGGCTGTGAGACCCTGACCCACATACAAACTCAATACAGAAGCCTGATGATGGCAGATGAGATTCTGCCGAAACATTGCTACAACTTTAAAAGCACAACTTTTTGTGGGATAATACATTCCTAGTCATCCAGGTCATGATTGTCCCAAAGGTGCTTTTCAAAACACACCTGAACTTTCTTTGTTTTTTTCTTGAAGATGTTTCACTTGCCATCCAAGAAGTTAAGTGTAAACAT
This sequence comes from Laticauda colubrina, assembly GCA_015471245.1. Classification (NCBI taxonomy): domain Eukaryota; kingdom Metazoa; phylum Chordata; class Lepidosauria; order Squamata; family Elapidae; genus Laticauda; species Laticauda colubrina. The sequence continues at coordinate 53,253,833 of BLBF01000005.1, read as the reverse complement.
ACAGTATATACACTGTAAAAATGTTGCCCGGAGACATTCTGAGGGTGAGATGGGTTGTATCTAAATTCGATAAATAAATGAATGAAATAATGAAAAATAAAATAACTATAATCCAAAATAAATGTTAAAACAAAACAGAGAGAAAACAGGGAGAAAACTCCAAATAACTATAATGTCAATACTCCCTCACCCCCAAAAGGATTGATATGTAAGAGTTTTTAACCGCAAGTTAAACCCAATCCAAATGGAACAATATTGACCAATCTTCAATTATGTTGATAAAAGACTATTTGAAAGAGTGGGAGTAAACACATTTCTTCCATCCAAAATATGATGAAAACTAATTATTTATTTTCAACCTACAAAGAATTATCTTATTTGTTACACTCCAAGAAAGAGAATTTCAAAGCTCTTCATTTCTTATATGTAATTTAACATCACATTGACATTGTTAAATTGTATTATGGTTAGTCCTTGACTTACAACCATAATTGAACCCAAATATCTTTTGCTAAGTGAGACATTTGTTAAGTGAATTTTGCCCCATTTTATGACATTGTTTGCCATAGTTGTTAAGTGTATCACTACAGTTCTTAAATTAATAACAGAGTTGTTAAGTGAATCTGGCTTCCCCATTGACTAGGCTTATCAGGTCGCAAAAGACGTGGCCTTAGGACACTGCAACCTTCATAAATGTGAATCAGTTGCAAAGTGGCTGAACTTTGATCACATGGCTATGGAAATGCTGCAACAGTTGTGTGAAAAATAGTCATAACTCACTTTTTTCAGTGCTGTTGTAACTTTGATCATTCACTACGTAAACTGTTGTAAATCAAGGACTATCTGTACTTTCCCCTAAATGATATTAACACTATTGTGAATATTAGGCCAAAACAAGGCAACCATAATTCATGTTGGAATCATAATGCATCAAATATATTAAATCTAATGGATCTCTTAGTTATTATTTTATTATTGAATACACAAATGTATTTTTCAAGTAGTGGAACATGTATTTTTCAAGTAGTGGAACAGTTCCATGTGACACAAAGGAAACATGTTGGTGTATACTTTCATGTTCTTACAACAGTCTAACTATAAGTTTACTGATTTTTGGTTGTAATTAAATTGATTGTGTTATGTTTGCTAAAGGAGTAAATTAAAACAGTTGTAGCTTTCTTTGATAGTATGGCAAGAACATCTCAGGCCATATGGGCTGTCGTGAAGCTGAAATTGCTGTAAAATTACAGTGTGTTTTACTTGAATTATATTTCAATATATGCTATAACTTAGTCATAAAGAGTGCAAGATTTGCGTTTTATAAACAGCCTAAGAGAGGGCCAAAAATATTTCAAACATGAAATGAATATGTGATGTGATTTACACTGTTCCCAGTGCCCTTCCAAGCTGACCTAATGTACTGACCCATATGATCCTACAACTTGATGACTATGGTATCTGATAGGAATTTCCACATGATGGGAAAGCAGGTTTTGGCTAATAGTTGAACAGTGCTGTTCCCTTGTGGAGTCTTTCATGATCATCACTGTCCTTCCTTGCATTAGCCATTTTGGTTGGAGATCTGCTTCCAGCAACTGGCTCATCTATACTGCTATGCTTTCATGTACTGCTATTAGTTTTTTTTAATTAGGAGACGTAGATGATGTCCAAACCAGGTGTCCAGCTTTTCCTGTTCTTGACCCACTATTGTATGTCTGCTATTGTGATGGTAACGAGTACTTGTTTTGAGAGATTGCTGTGGTCTGTTCCAGGTCCTGCAGCCATATTGCCTTTTCTTTCTCTCATATTTTCTTCCAGTACTGTTCAGTTTCTGCAGTTGGTTATTGTGCAGTGTTGATGCACTGCAGTTGGGAGTACATCTTGAACGGTTCTTTGGAGAACACCGCATTTATCCTTTTGGCCTCTGCTTCTCTAGTGTATCTTCTTAGCCTGATAGCCAGTGCTATTGCACCTTTGTACAGGAATTTGTAGGGCTTCAGGTGGAGTCAGGCTCTTATATTTTTTTCAGTAGCAGAGTCTTATACTTAAACTTCACAGCCTTTGGTAATTCCACTAGTTGACTAACCTCTCTCCAAGTTGCCTTGATTTTAGGCTCTAACCTTATTTTCTGGGGGAGAGGGGTTATGTACTGGGTTTTTTTCTTGATTGTGTCATCAAGTACTAGGAAGGGATAATTATTGATGAGTTTGAAGAGTTTTAGAAACTTGTCTATTGTAATCTGGATACAGACTAAGCAACTCCTGCTATCTCATTTCAGGTCACCACACTTGAGCCCTCTAACAAGAACTTGCCCACCATTGAAACATCCTTTTCTCCCACAAAATGGTCCAGGTGTTTCTTTAACCCGGGGGTGGGGGCGGCGGCTTCTAGCCTCTTCCATGGAGCAAGATTTAGTAAGGTTGCTCAGGTGGTGATACCATTTGCTGAGCTGATGGTGGACAGCAAATGTACCCGTTGGAGAGCTCAAATGAATTAGCATGGACTCTTTATGTAAACACAAGAGGGCAAGGTCTGACCTTTCCCTGCTGAAATGTCTTTAGTCTTATCTAATCTTTCTTAGAGGAATTAATGTTTCTGTTTGTATTCATTAGAGAGGCAAATTACTGATGCTACTGCATTCCTTTTAATGTGCATTGGCCATTGTGTGCCTGCTTACTCTCTTATAATACCTTCTTTCCAATCTCTCTGTACTTCATGGAGAGGAATGGGTCAGGCGCAAGAAGATTGCTTAAAGAAATCCCTAGTTCAGGTATCTTTTGACTCTATTGGGGGGGGGGAGAAAAAAACAGTCAAGCACAGAGCAATACGTACTGACTCCTTGAGGGAGATAGGCAGGCCAAAAACATGAAATATAAATAAATAAAATAAAAACTGATTAATGGCTAACATACAATTGAGAGAAAGAAAGAGAGGGAGGGAGGGAGAGATGCTGCTGCCGCAAAGGTCATAAATGTGCACTCTTTTCTCAAAAGTTATTTTTTCAGCATCTCCATAACTTTTGAGGAGTTGCTGCATGAGGCAGTCAATAATAAATATATCTTTGCTGTGTTTCTTTATGTTATTTGTGACTTGCTTCATCATGCTTCCACTGCATTGAATACTGTAATTATTAACTAGTTCAATTTGTTCTTCTTTATTTGGGAAGTCAAGTTTATGATTCCCTAAGATAATTTTATCACTCTGTAGAAATGATCCAATATTATTCTTCATCCTCTATGTGCATGTGATTGCAAATGCAATGGATCTTCCACTGTATAGAAGTATCCTGAGATGGACTTAAAATGATATTTGTGAGAAAACATGAATAACCGTTCCCTTTGCTTATCTATATTCTTTTCAAACACAGCAAACTGTAACAAATTACATTAGCTAAAATATGATGCACCAGATTGATCCTTGTATGTTAGTATCTTGCAACTGAGGGTGAGCAGCTTGCATGGTACTATAGTATTTGTATACTAAGCCTTTACCTCATTATACGTGTGTGTGTGTGTGTGTGTGTGTGTGTGTGTGTGAATTTTTATGGGTTTGAGGTTTGTGATTCTTCCTATAATTTAATTTCCACATACTACTAAGAAGAACCATTGATTTAGGGTATGGAAGCATTGCATATATTTTGACTGCTGAGTTATGTGATTTTCTGTTATTTAGAGGGTTCTATGTATTCCCATTTTGCTTGAGATATTTTGGTGGATACACAGTTAATACTGTATATCAATACCAATAGCAGGTCAGCTCTTGAGAACATTTTTATTTTATTTGGAATGAATGACTGGGCTGAAATAAATCAACAAAGAGTTTTGTGTAAAAGCAAAGTTGATGGAAGTTTCAAAATGGTGATTAGCTGTATCCTTAGATTTTGGCACCATAAATAAGCTATCTTTGTAATCTACAGTCTATATGCCATTTTTTTTCTGCTTGAAGAGACCTAAATTACATTTTTAGCAAATGCAAGCTGTTACGTCTATTGGAAGAAAAGGTGATATGTCTCGAGGAAAGGGGAGTGTGTGTCCCGGAATAAAACGGTTTTGCTACTGCTGAGAAAGGATATTAGAAAGAGGAAATTTGTATAAGAGGAAAACACAAATTCACAGAAGAACATGGCATATAGAATTGGTAGTAAAAGAGTGCTGCAGCCAAAGCTAGGCTCTTCTAGCAAAGAGGTTCTGTGAAGAAATACTGTGTTGATCAATACCTCTTAGTAAGGCTAGTGTACATATTGATATAACCTTGCAGAGAGGTTATAATGTAATTTTGTACATTTGTAGAGAGTTCGAGAACATTAGTAATTTAGAATCAGCAAAATTTTCTGGCTCTGGACACTGACGGTCACTTTCACACAGAGACCTTGGCTTAAGCATTGCATAAAATTGCCAAAATGTGGGAGAATTTGATTTTTAAAACTGTTACTAATGATTTAGGAGATCTACATTGAAACCTACTATAGATTGTCCAGTAAAAACAAGAGAGGAAACTATATTACAGCAGCTTATGGTATCTATCATCCCTGTGGTATTTTACTGGACCAACTCTGGGGATTGGGAATAGGGGGCACTGTGCAGTGATTCTCCTCCATTCCTCCATTCTCCTCCATTGGCAGATACCAATCAGTATTTATTGGGGAAAAGAGCTGGGCTACCCCATTCCAGGCAAATGATTCTGTTTGGGTACTGTCTCAGTGCCTGGAGGCTGTAAGGGCCTGGAGGGGAGAACTTGGCTGCAAGTAAACTCTAGCAAGAAAGAGTGGTCAAAGTGTCTCCCCCCCAATTATCAGGAGAGTTGATATTTTTGACTGGATGAGATAATACTCCCTTTCACAGATCTGGTACACAATGTGGTTCCCCTTTGACTCATAGATCCTGCTGGAAGAGCAGGTGACAGCCAAGGCCAGGGGGACCTTTGTACAAAACCAACTTAGATGCTAATTCCTGGACAGGGAAGCACTGCTTACAGTCGGCCATGCCTTCGTCACCTCTTGTTTGGTTTACTTTACATGAGGCTTCCCATGAAGACTATCCTGAAGCTGCTACTGGTTCAGAATGCAGCTGCTCAGGCAGTTATAGGGGTGTCTTAATATGCCCATGTAAGCCATGTGCTTTGTGAGCTGCACCAGTTGCCCATTTGCTTCCAGGTGTGATTCAAGGTGCTATAAAGCCTTACATTGTATTCAGTATGGTTACTTGAGAACTATTATCTCCCATAGTATATGACCAGTTGATTTGATCTTATAGGATTCATGCCGTCCAGATTAAATAATTTAATTTAATACTCTTGTCAGGAGCACAGAAGTATGCCTTTTTTATAGAAGCATCTGGCTTCTGTGATGAGGTTCCCCTTGAGGTCTAGATGATCTCTTTCCTTCTGTTGTCTTAGAGACCTAGACTTTTGACGAGAGAGAGTGAAGACCATTGACTTTGTCCTTAGTCAGTTTTGTCACTCTCCCCATATATTGTTTTATTTTAATTTAATTTTAATGGTTATTGTTGTATTTTCCTTGTTTAAATTGTGGACCATACAAATTTGTTATATAAATGAAATGGTTCAAAAATAATTGTTAGTGTTACAGTGCATCCTGAAATACATCTTTTTTTAAGATTTCCACAGCCTTGCTAAAAATACACATTTTTTTCTATGTACTTATTTAAAGGGATCACATTCTTGACCAGCAACCAAATTTAGGAAATATATATTTTACTGGACTAAATCTATCCAATCTTCTTCACCAAGAAAACAACAAAAAATTCATTAAAATTAAATATCTTAAAGGGGGGGAGAGAAGGTCTAGCTGAAGATTTAAAGATTTAAATAAATCTCGATTTTCATATTATGTTTATAGGTTCGCCTGCAGATAAAAATGGCTGCCAGATTATGAAAACTTGACAATTATATTTCAAATTATATAAAACACTGCATTTATATATGAAAGTGATAAACAAGCAAGTTATAGATAATTTTTACCTAGTTACTTGTTTATAGGCTTGTGGTCTGGATTGTACCCAGAAAATTTACTGTTTCATGACAATTCTCAGTTGAAAAATAGAACCTATTTCTAATGGCAGATACTGCCAGTCCAGAGGTGGTATACAGCAGGTTCTGACCAGTTCTGGAGAACCGGTAATGGAAATTTTGAGTAGTTCGGAATACCAACTCTGACTGGGCCTGCCCACATCTATTCTCTGCGTCCTGAGTCCCAGCTGATTGGCTGGGTCTTCTTTTGTTGCCCAGCACAGGAGAATGGAGCTGAAAAGCAGGTTAGTGGGATGGGGAGAGAATGGGGATTTTACAGTATCCCTCCCCTGGAGTGTGGTGGGAAGGAAGATTTTTACAGTTTCCTTCCAAAGGCCACGGCCACCAAGCCACACCCACCAAGCCACACCCACAGAATTGGAAGTAAAAAAATTTGAATCCCACCACTGTGCTAGTCTATATGTTGCAGATAAGTATGAACTAAATCATTTTCTTATCAGGAGTCTACAATGTATTATAACATGCCTTCAGTGAAAACATAAGCATTTAATTTCAATAGCCCTTTAAATGGTTACGAAAATGCCTACAGCAGAAAATTCTAAATTCTGGGCAATAATGTAAAAAGAATTTCCTTAAAGGTGACATTTTCCCCTCCTGCAATTTGATTCAGTCTGTGTGTATGTGGTGTGTGTGCTTTATATGTGTCTCTGTGTGTGGTGTATGTGTGTGTGTGTTATTTCAGAAGGGATATAAAGTATTGCATCTGAATTTTAGTGTATATTGATCGACGTCAGCTGATCACATGGCCTGGCACATTTAAACCTTTACAAATACATAATTACAGAAGGGTTTTGGGTTTTTTTTTTTTTTTAGAAAAAAGAGTGTAAAGCTATAGGCATAGTGGCCGAGTGCAGAGACAGCTGACACGGGGTGGCAGGTTCACATCACACTGCTGGGTGGCGGCTTCATGCTATGGTGTTGGGGCTTCCTGTGGTGGCAACTTCACACCACATTGATGACTTTCAGCTTCTTACAACAGTGCTTCTTGGACAGGCTGGGGCTGAGTTATGACTTGCAAAAGGCTTTGCGCTGCAGCTCAGGGGCTTCTTGTAACTCCAGAGCTGCAGTGTGACAAGGACCTTCAGAGCCAGGTGATTCTGGGCTGCTTGTCACCCTGCAAGTCAGGGTACAGAGTTGTCAAAAAGCAGAGATGTGTGGGGAGTTTAAAAAGATGGGGATGTTGAAGAGAAAGCAGTACCTTACCTTTGTGAGGTGGGTATTTGCTTAGCAAGCCATGATTCTCTGTTAATGAAAGTAAGAGAAAGTGCTTGGATTGCCATTGCTAAGTAATGTGGCCATGCAATATTGCACTTTACATGTCACATGGTATTGCAAGTATTGCTTAGTGACAACATTTCTGGTCCCAGTTGTGGTCTTAAGTTGAGGATTACCTGTATAATAGAAACTTTTACTACAGGGGATTTCAGACAGTTAATATACAAGAGAATGTACTGTATATACTATGAACAATTCACTGGATACTATTCTGCCTTATAGATAATAAGACTATGGCAAATTTTAACAATATTTCGGTTTAATTTAAGGAGTGTCATTTTATGGGGTATGCTCTGTACTTTTTCTGTTTTCAAAGATCAGTCATTTGCCTTTTATTTTGTTAAATTGATAAAGCTTCTGAAATTTTTCATGTTAATTTTCATGGAATGATAATCTGCACATTTCGGGAAATGTTATGGATGCTAAAAATTTTACTGGATAATATTAATTTTTAATTCTCCTGAGAGCTGTTCTGAGCATCCAGGCATGGGAAGTGCTTCTGTCTGTTCAATAGGCTGAGCTGATTTCTGAGGACACTCCTCATTGTGGCTCCTCCCAAGTGTCCCCAGTTTTTTAATTCTCAACACTGTTTAACAGCAACAGTACTTCTTCAGAACAACTGAACCTATATGGATCAAACCAATTGACTTTCTACTAGTCCTGCTTTTTCTCCCACTCTGTCCTGATATTTTATTTGCTTGTTTCTAGTCATCTTCAGCCCCAGATGATGCCATGCTGGGTGGGTAAGGTCTGAATAAAGTTTTTTGTTCACATTGAAGCCAGTACAAATAGAATGTGGTTCAGACTTTTATACAGGTAATCTTCAACTTACAAACGTTCGTTTAGTGACAATTCAATGTTATAACACCACTGGGAGGGGAAAAGACTTTTGACAGCTTTTCACACTTATGGCTGTTGCATCATCCCCATGCTCACATGATCAAAATCTGGATGCTTGGCAACTGGCTCATATTTATGACATTTGCAGTGTCCCAAGACCAGGGTCACCTTTTGTGACACTCTGGCCAGCAAGGTCAATGGGGAAGCCAGAATAACTTAACAACCATGTTACTAAGTTAACATCTGCAGTGATTTACTTAACAACTGTGGCAAGAAAGATCATAAAATGGGGCAAAGCTCACTTAACAACTTAGCAACAGAAATTTTGGATTCAGTTGTGATCATAAATTGAGGAATACCTGTACTCAGTTTCAAAGTTCTGGAGCTGAAGGGGAGGTCATGATTCAGTGACGGATCAGTACATACACATCCTCCTCTATAGATATTCTAGATTGCAGAGGGATGAGAGTTTTCATTGGTTTTCATATGCTTTATATGCACAGTTAAGATAAATATTTAATAATTAAGATAAAATTCATAGTGTGTTATAATTTAAGAGAGAACTTTAATAAAATGATAAACTGTTGGTATATGACACCATAGAAATGATCAAGGATATACAGTATAAAGACACTTCAAACCAATTTTTGAAATGTGAAAAAACACAGAAACATTTTAACTGCACTTGTAAAAATGCCATAAAATTTTGGATACACGCACATACAGTGATCCAAAGAATTTTAAAACCAACTTTGAGGAAAAAAAAACAGAACTTTTTTGTTATTGGGACTTTTGGATAGCCAGTTAGAAAAGACGCATGGAAGACTAATTTTATATATGGTAACAGCTGGGAGACTACCGTGTTTCTCATATAATAAAGCCCGGTCTTATTTTTTTTTGAGCCCTGAAAAAATGGCTAGGCCGTCTTTTGGGGGGTGACTTAATTTCCCCCCCCCTTGCATTTTTGGGTGGGCGGGTGGCAACGGCTTGGATGTTGACCTTGGCGTTGGTGGGGCACTTCGTATTGGGGTCAATGCAGGCAGCACCATATCCGGGTGTGCAACAAAAGTACTTCCTAACGGCAAACCCCCCCCCCACCATTCCCCCCCATTTTGCATGTTTTAATATAGGCCTTAATTTGGGGGGAGGGGCTTAATTTCATTTCATGCCTATAAAACATGCTGGGACTTCCTATTGGGGTAGGGCGTATTGTTGGAGAAACAGGGTACTATACAATAAGTGCAGTGATGGAGGAACACAAATGAAAAGATGTCAGAAAGGACAGGTATGACAAAACTCACTATATGATCAGAGACAAAAACAATTACTTTTTAAAAAGTACTTTTATGGGCTTTTTGCTGAAACTATAAAAAAGGGACGATATACAGATGTAATGACTGAAAAAGGATTAAAAGGGGGACTAAAGGGATTTCTGTAAAACTAAAGAGGGAGGAATTTGTTTATTCCTGCTGAAAACAAGATCAGAAGCTGTTCATATTCTTCCCCTTCCCTCCCTCCCTCCCTCTCCTTCTTCTCTTTCTCATTTACACTTTCTTCCTTTCCCTTTTCTTCCCTTTCTATTTTTTCTTTAGTTTTCTCTTTTACTTATGATTTCTTTGAAATAAAAGTGTGTGTGTGTGTGTGTGTGTTTCTCTCCATCAGTCTCTGTCCTCTGCCAAAGGCTTGGGAGTCTTAGCTGTTCCAAGCACTGCATTGTTCTGGATAGAGAATGTTGATGTTGTTCTGCGGATCTGTTGGAATTGCTCTCCCAGCTTAGGTTTCACAACCCCAAGAGCTCTTATCACCATTGGGACCGCTTTTGTCTTGGGATATTTAATTTGTTTATTGGATTTTTATCTTACCTTTATTACTTTAGAAGTAGTTCAAGATGCAAATATACCTAATACTTCTTCCTCCTCCTATTTTCCCCACAACAACTCTGTTACGTGGGATGGGCTGAGAGAGAATGATGGCTCAAAGACGCCCAGCTAGCTTTCATGCCTGAGGTGGATTGGAACTCACATTCTCCTGGTTTCTAGGCCAACACCTTAACTACTACACCAGACTGGGTATGACATATATGTTGCATGATTAGAGTATGGTATAGTCTTAGAGTTCAATGCTTTCATTTTTGTCTTGTGCTCGAGGCTTCATTATATTTCCACCAACGAAGATATTTTTAGTAATAAGTTATTTTATCTTTAGATAGCTCATAGAATCCAATTTAGTGGTATTATGGCATCTAGAGCCTGATTTTGCAAGTGGCTATTTATAACAGTTTAAGATTTTCAGCACCTCTTACAATAAAAGAGCTAAGTGCTAATTATATGTCTTTTATACAAGCCCCTTTGTTACAGTTACAGAACAGCAACTCTTGTCAAAGTTCTGTCAGATTTCCCCAGAATTAGGGAAAGCATTTTTTGTTTTTAGAAGATCACAGATACTTATTTATTTAGCATATGGCATACAGTATCAGAGAAATCTACACATGCTAGACACAATGCAGTCCTTATAGCCTGTATTGCTAGTTCATTCTGTTGGGTGCTTGCACATCTATCTTGGGTGCACGGTGCGTGTGTATGTGTGTGAACTAGCTTTACACCAATTAACTAGCAGCACTCTGGTTGCTGGCTTTTTGGGCTCCTCCACAGGTCTCTCCTCACTTTGCCTCATATTACGTTGCCTCCTGTCCAGCCAGGTCCAGGGCTGGTGTCTGCTTTCCACATACACAAATGCAGCAAGGTTTTTACCCAACAAAGTGGTACCCATTTATGTACTAACAATGTTGCATATTTTATGTTTCATTTTAATGTACAGTATTCAATTATATTAGTTGCTTTTATGTATAATTTGAAATGTAGAAACTATGCCTAAATAATGATTTCTGCAAATGTTGACAGCATCTTTTTGTAATGGAGTCGAGATAAAATACTCATTTCAGCTTATGTATATTCTTAATAGAGCGCTTCCTATTTTAGCTGTGATAGATTTCGGTAATTGGCTAGAATTACTAAGAAATTTTCAGTTATGTTAGCCATCACACAATTTCCTGATTTTCAGGAAATAATTTAGGTCATTTTGAAATGTAATCTTATCTTTCATGGTGTTGTCTTCTGCATGTTCTAAATTGTTATTTATTATGCCTGGAAACTATGTGTATCTTTTCAGTTGGAACATCCAATAAAATTTAACAAAGTAGCATAATCAATTAGCATACTGCCGTGGATTACCATTTAGTCTTTGCAAAGAGTTAAATTCAGTTTGTTTCACTTAGTTGAAAATAATTAAATGTCATTGACTTATTAATAATTCAATGACAGATTAAGACAAGGACAAATTAATACAATGCATAAATGGCATTTTCACTAAGTACTATTTTATAACATTTTTCCCAGAATATATTTTACCATTAAAGCCTGTTTTGCAAGTTGCTTTATAAAAAGATAACAGATCCATCACTGTCATCCTTGTAGTCTTCTAATTAATGGCTGAGGAAGCTGTGTGCCTGGTTTCAGAGTTAAACAATGTAAGATAGGCTTTTGGGAGAGGGGTTAGGTTGAGGGGTAAAACCTGGAGCATTTAACTATTGATAACTAATTATTTTTCTTACTATTCAGTTTTTTGACATGACATTGGGGTGTTTTTTTTACAATCTTATCCGCAAATTTATTGAAATATTAAAATAAAAGTATATTGCAGTATTTGAATCCTGAGGCTCTTTGCTAACATTTTGCCATGAAACTTATTTCTTTTGATTTCTTATATCTCTCTTTATTATTTTCTTTTTAGTGAGTGACAGTTGCTTCAGGAACCTTGCAGAAGACCGCAGTGGGATAAACCTTAAAGACCTCATCCAGGATCCTTCTTTGTGAGTATTTATTTTCAAGGGTGAATAACAAGATTTCTAATTGATGAACACATTTATGAAGCCTATGTGGAACACTCCAACAGTTAAAGTGCTTTAACAGTCACTTCTTATGAAAAATTTGTGCTATTGCTTTGATGAAGTTCCTTAATTGTGTGTGGTTTTGTATGCATAGACAGCACTTTCAGTGGAACAGCTGAACAGCCTGAAGTAGTATTGTATTCACATACTTACACAGATAGCTGAGTGAGCCTTCTGAAGTATGTAGTTACTTTTAATGCTTTAATGTAATTTATTGATGTTAACACGTTTCTTAAAGCAACTTTTAAAAAATATTTGCATAATTCATATTTATACAAAAGAACATACATACATGGGTACATGCATACATGTAAAAATAACTCATCATCTCCTGTTCAAATTGCAGCAGAACTTTCAGAATAAGAAGCATCATTTGAAATTTCCAGAGTTAACTTTAAGTAAGGCAATCTTTCATTCTGGCTTTAACTTCACACAGTTATGAAATTGGGAGCTAAGGCTGATATCTGAACCAGTATGTTTCTTGTTCAGTAATAATGGCGTGGAATGCCTCATAGAAATTGAAGTTTTACAAAGCATCATAGAGCTGAAACAGTATAGGAATACTTTAGCTGATCTTTGAGTCTAAATCATCAAAAATCATTTCAGTGTTAAGATTCTAGGAGAGAAATGCTTGGTTATTACTGTATGATAGTAAGCAGTAAATAGACCACAGAAAGAACTTGAGTGGGAGGCACCAAGAAGAGCAATTAGTAGAATGCATACCACCTGGCTATCCCTATACGGTTTTCAGTGAAATCTTGGCAACCATTTCTTATTCCAATTTATTATGAGATTCCATACATAATTTGTAAAATCTGTAAAAACATACTTTTCACTAGAATTTATTTTCAAAGATTAAAGTAATATATTTACTTGCATCATTTATTTCTCCTCATCTTCCTTTTCTTTCCTAGATGTTGTACAGAAGCATTGCCTTATTTACATTTCTTTTGTAAATGTATATTCTTAATTAATCCCAGGTTAGGCTATAATGTAGCCAGGTCAGTCAGAAATCTGGCTTTGCTAAAATGTACTGGGAATTGAACAACCATGACTCTGTTACTCTGTTTCTCTTCCTATAATATCAATACCTTGTTTGTAGTCAAAGATATTATATAAGGTCAGAACATATCACTGATAATTGGTTTTTGGCTGATGGAAGATAGGAATTCATGGCTGTAGGGAGCAGAAGGAACAAGTCTTTCAATCTGAGAGATCTCTGCTGAAAGAATATTTGAAAACAGCTAGTAGCTACAGAGAAGTGTGGGTTCTTCAATAAGGTATTCAACAAAGCAAGAAAGCCAAGAACTAATGTTTATACGGAGAATTGATCAGGCTTCTTTCTGATCCTAACTAAATATACTTTGGTAATGAAGAAAATTAATGTGGCTCACATAATAGAATATCATATTCTCAGTATCTTTGTCAAAGAACGTAATTATTTTGAAAGTGTATCAGAAATAAATAGGAACCCGACATAGTTGGCTTAGTAGAACTGTGACTCTTTTGTTGCCTGTTAATGAAAGACTAACTAGTATATTTTGAACCATTTACACAAGAGACAAAGTTCCATGATTACTAACCTGATGGTTTATCACAGCTGCAATTACAGTTTCCTGAGAGATCATACTCACAGTATTTCTAAGATGTTTGTTTTGTTTACATTTTAAAGGGTGCATTACTTTTTTCCCAGTAATTGGTTAATAAGTTCTCGGCTGTGCTTTTGTGACCACAAAATTGGTATAGAAGGGTATAAAAATGTCACAGAACATTTTAGTGTCCTCTGACTTCAAATTTTCTTCTGATCAGATGGATAAAGAAAAGGAGAAGGGGTGAGGGAAAGAATGGGAAAAATTATGTTCTTTAATGAAAGGCAATCCAGGTCAAACAGCGTATTAAGATCGAGAAAATGTAGACATGCAATACCATCTGTGTCAGACATAGATACTTAGAATTTTTATCAATAGACATGAGTGCCAAGTCAACAAGAAGAAAAATTGTGATTTCCTGATTGAGATTTTCTCTGATTTCTGTGGTATGTTGCTTCAACTAGAGTTCCTCTCCAGGTATCTTTTTAATATTCTCTTATAATTCTTAAGCTCTGCTGGAGGATTTATCTAGGATTTGACCAGAAGGAAGAGGCTGGTTTGATAAATAATCCAGATATGGGAAGGGAGAAGTGGTGGGAGACGTACTGAGCAACATCTGTAAACATTACATTAACTTTCTGCTCCTTTATCTATCTTAGCCCCAAGATCCTGTTGCTAGTTGGCAGCTGCATTCTAGTTGATGGCCTAGAAAATATTAGCATCTAGACATTAACTTTCAAAAGAAAAGCTTTGGATTAAATCTGGCGGTTAAGAGCAGTGCCCTAAAAGAGAATCATCTCTTGGAAGGAGTTGCTTAGAATCAGACCATTGGCATATCTGTTTTAATGTGTTTTCCCATTTGGCAGTTTCCAGGTGATAGACATGCTCGGTTTGAGGCCAGCCAATATTCAGATAGAGGGCAAGGTGTGGTCGTAGTAGTAGTAGGAAGGATGTTATTACTGTTGGTGTCTACATATTCAGTTGATGGGAGTGAGCACAGTGTTCTGAAAAAGAGTGTATCTCTGTAGATAGATAGTCTGTAGAGTAATAATTTCCCATGGTCTGAGCTTTGGATTGGGAGAGGAAAGCATAACCTATGTTTTTAAAGTTACAGTCAGAAGTAAATATGGTAGGAGAACAAAGACTGTCATTTTAATAGAAAAAAAGCATTGAACTCTTACAGTGATTTCCTGCTACTCTTTCAAACAAGTTATAGTGCCAGATCCATTATATGAAATGTCATTATACACTGTTCAATCTGAACTTGATTCAGGGTGAGAAAGCCTGTTTTGAATGGATTACTAAGTGCTGCTGAATAGAGGTATGCACGAAAATGCATACCTCTATTCAGCAAAATGTAGGAAAATATGGTGTTCTTTATGAAACAAACTACTCTGTAATTTTTGTTGCTCCATTCCATTCCAGCTGATTTTTAGTGTCCAATTTCTGCTCTGAGTTTTGTCATTATGGAATCAGAAGCAAATCTAGAATATTGTGGCTAGATCAGTGATGGTTTTCTACTGGTTTGGCCCAGTTCTGCCAAGCCAGTAGCGGCGATGAGCAGCAGAAGCCAAACCGGTTCTCTCTGCTGCTCTGCTGTCGGGCCCACCCGCCCTCCTGGGCTCCGATACTCACCTTTATCCTCTGCTTTTGAAGCGCAGCTGCTTTGCGCGGCACAGCAGAATGCTGCATGGCAGCTGCTGAAGTGACCAGGAGAATTCAGGCTTACAGGAGGTGAGTTGGAAAGCCTCTGCGCCTGCGCAAAGTGCACATTTGGTGCATGCGCTTGCACAAAGTGTGTGAACATGCACAAAGTGCGCCCACCAAACCGATGATAAAACTTTTTGAATCCCACCACTGAGCTAGATGTAGCAAACAGAAGAACGCTGAGGTTGCTGAGATCTGGTGTAACACAGATGGCAGCAGGGAGAGAAGTAAGAAAGTCTGCTTTTTTGCTGCCATCCAGTGGTTGCTGGAAGGGAAGCATTAAGTTATTTCAATACCCACACCAATATTTAAATATATACTTTATAGACTGCCTGTCAAAAATAGGATTATAGTTTTTATCTGAAAAGAACAAACCCCATTCTGAGAAAAGCACACATATACACAATTTTCAGTCTGGCTGCCATCCATCCTAAATATAAATTATATTTATCATCAGAGTACTCTGTATTGCACATAATAAAAGTTAGAGTCATGTACTCACCTTCTTTAACGTTTGAAGTGCTGCATTTGAAGAACTGCAGTAAATTATCAAATCAAAAACTTCAAGCAAGTTTCTGCATCGCTAACCACATCACAAAATATCAGATTAGAAGAGATTTTAGAGATCATTTAATCCAACTCTTTGTCTCGTGCAGGAGTCTACTGATAGCATTGTTATCTAGCCTTTGTTTAAACACCTCTATTTTACAACAGTGCATAAGAGATTTAAATTCTGTTAATAACATTCACTTGTAAGTTTGCAAGCCTGCCTACCACAATAGTGTTTTTTTTTTACATTTTTAAATAGATGCTGAAGTTACCAAACCCATAGAAAAGGGTGCAAGAGACTAGGTTTTTAATATGTTTTTAAGAATGCTGCCTTACTTTTAGAGACAAGTTGAATGCCAGAATTTTAATTTTATTAATTTATTTAATTTTATTAAAACTATCTAATTTCTACCAAAAGTTAATTTTTTTTCCTAAGTGGATCTGGCTCACTGATTCTCAGAGACCATTTTAAGTCAACTTAACGAATTAGGATTTGAAATTGCTGGGTATCTTCTTAAGTAGATATGGAATTGATTTTTAAAGTAAACCTAATAGCTAATCCTACAACTCTTTATTAAAGTTTTTTTTAAGTCAGAATGTGCCTTTTCTCTGTCTTTCTTCTATTATAGTTTATATTTTTTTCCAGGCCTTCACCATGGTCAGGTTGGACACACTCGCCTCGGTAATCTTGTTGGGATGTTATAAAAATAACCTTTTATATCAGCATACTTGCTTCTCTGCTGCTCTCTTTATAGGACATACTATATATCCATCCGATTGTAAAGAAATACCCTGGTAGAGAGTACAAAGCTTATCTGCTGCTCCTTTTGTGTGGCAAGGATTCTGATAGGTTACTCAACCTTATTTATCTCTTTGTTTACTTGTGATTAAAGAACTGTGCTAATTTCATTGATTGTGGCTGTTATCTTTCTTATTTTTTATGTTCTTTTATTGTATTTTATATTTAGCTTTTACTTATTTTTTACTATACCTATAGATTTTAAATATGCTTGTCTCGGTATATACCGGTATGTAATATGCATATTTAATGTAAATTGTATCTTCTGGCGATTAGGCTGAAATTAATATTAATCTTACTCTTGTTACCTGGACATGGACAGCTTGATTCCTGTAATCTAAAGAAGCAAGGAACTATTTATCAGTCTTCTTCCAGGAAATCTCAGGGAAGTCCAGGGAGGGGAAGCACATGTTAAAGAAAATAAATTGTTGTATCAAGTTAGCACTCAGGTGCGACCAATAGCATGTGACTACATTACCTGTGTTAGAGAAGATTTTCTTATTTGGGATGCTGATTTGTAGGCAGAAGACATACTGTGGGATAACCAGCACCAGATCTCATTACCTGTTAGTACTGGTGACTTCAAACTGGATTGAATCTATCCCCTGACCATCATCTAGCTCAAAACAGAATGTTCCACATTACTTTCACATTACAAATCTTTATTCCCCCAGGCAGTAGAACAAGCATTCTTCCCCTGATTTGAAGTTAATGGTTATAAGCCAGCCAAGGAAATTTCCTGTCAGAATAGTAACCCTGATGCTTCTGTTCTAAGGGGAAGGAGGAGTCCACTGGAAAGCCCATTTCCCTCCTTTTGGCTGCCTAATCATCCTGTTGCTGTATCTAATCATCTGCCACCCACATTTTGAAAAAGGAA
Organism: Laticauda colubrina; assembly: GCA_015471245.1. Classification (NCBI taxonomy): domain Eukaryota; kingdom Metazoa; phylum Chordata; class Lepidosauria; order Squamata; family Elapidae; genus Laticauda; species Laticauda colubrina. The sequence continues at coordinate 53,236,203 of BLBF01000005.1, read as the reverse complement.
GACCTGTCTTTTTCTACTACAGAGTCCCAAGACAGTTAGCCCAGGCTTACCTGCTGAAGTATAGAACTCAATTTATAAAGTACCATACCGATGAAACTATAGGCTACATAGCAAGCAAGTTCCCAAATTGTTCCAAAATCTCACCTTCAGGAAGCTTTAAAAAGTCCTCTCTCAAAAGTGCAAATGTGTACAACAAGCAAATGCATTTTATTATCCCTGTTATTATCTGAAAAACTTCAGAAACAGAAATACAGTTCTGCACTCTTTTAGACTTACAGTATTGATCAGCTAGAATTCATAACCTAGATGTCCACTAAGAACAAGACATGATTTCTGTCTCATCTTAAAAGTGTAACATCATCATTTGCCTATGTCTTGCTTTTAATCCTATTCTTCTTAACTGGGACAGCTCTCTGAATCCCTTCCCTGAAAGCAAAGTTTGCAGGCTTTGCTGATGTTTTGGAGGAAGATAAAAGCAGCTACCTTGCCTTCTCATTGGGTATGTGATTGGACCATCAAACTTGAAGCCAGTAGCTTGGATTCCAGATAAGATACAATACAGGTAGTCTTCAACCTACAGTCATTCATTTAGTGATCGTTCAAAGTTACAACAGTGAAACAAGTGACATGACCATTTTTCACATAGCCACTCCATGATCACATGATTAAAATTCAAATGCTTATTGCTTGAGGCGTTCCAGAGTTCTGCTGAAACATACACACGTGCGCGCACACACACACACACACACACACACACACGTTTTATATATATAAAAAAATAAAATATAGATTATTTCAAGGTCTTCTTTAGAGTCATAAATCAAATATTTTCTAATATTTTGAAAAAATAGGTAATGCTGCACTTGGATGATATACTATTTTTTTTTCTTAGAAGACACATCTTTGCATGAGTCTTAACAGCAGAAACGTTTTGAAACTACTCTGCATATACAATCACTTTGCTGAGTGGACAAATGTGTGTTTGATTGTCCCCGGTTGGATTATTTCAGATACAAGACTTTTCAGTAGGAATACAAATGCATCCTGCAAAAGTACAATTCATATTATCGGGGCAAACACCTAGAAATATGAAAGATAACCAGCATTTTCTAGACTTCATCAACTTCTATGGAGAATTCTTCCCTAATTTTGTAGGTCAAATTCAGATAGTCTACCAACAACCAAGAAGCATTTCAAAGCTTGAGAAAATATTTTTCCTTTCCCAGTCAGCACCCAGTTATCTGAATCTCTCTTATGATAACCATTGTGTGCAAATGGATACCTTGGCTTTCACCTAAAGAGCATTCTTCTCCAAGCATCAAAAGAGAGAAGGAAGGATCTCCTGCCTCATGCCTCATATATTTTGTTTCAGATGGTTACTTCCAGCTGAAAGAAATTATATTTTCAATAAAGGTCCATTTGCTATAAAAGCAGCAGTGACAATTTTTTGGGAGGGAGCAGTCCACTCAGTGTGGCACACATACCTCACAATTATTTGGAGTGCTTACAGAAAGCAGAAATCCTCACATCAGATGAGATGGGATAAATTTTTATCCTTATTCAGTTTTTATACCACATATATTCCTGCCTTACAAAACAGACTACCAGATATAGCATATCGCTAAATCTGGATATGATCTTCCATTCCCATTCCTCTATAGTATAATCCTGAAACTGAGCACCTAGAGTAAGCAATAAAACCAATATAATATTCTTGCTGCAGTTAACACATTCCTCTACTGGCATGCCTGCCTTATAGGCAGTCTTTGGGTACCATTCCTGCATCTTGCTGCTCAGAATTTCAGTATCCACTGTTTCTTGTGTCTTGGATTTTTTATAAGAGAGATGGGCATTCCTCTTAATGGAACAGTTAGATTTGGCCAAGAGTGGATTCAGTATAGCTTTCTATTAAGTTTTTGTCTTCTAATCACTCATTTATAAAGCTCAACTCAAAGTTTATTGGAAAGGCAATTCTGAATCAGAGATGTTACAGGAGAAAGCCACAGATGTCCATATTACATCCGTTAGACACTAGTGTGGTTTACTATGACTGCCCCTGTGATTTGCCCCCACTATCTGTTTCTGCCTACCACTCTAAGCAATGAGTCTCCGAATAAAGGGATGGCAACTGGCACCAAGAGTCCAACATGGCAGAAAATATATTCCTGTTTTCTTGCCATGTTAGAGGCCATGGTGACCTTTCAGTAAGATGAGAGGAGGAACTTTCCAGTTCTGATTCTGTACAACCAAACTTGCCCTTTGACCTTGGGAATGCTAACATCAAGAGAAGGATGGAGTGAATCCCTAACTGTTGCCTGTAATTATTTATCTGGACTGTTTTTACATGTAGGAAGGGAAAATGATTCTGATGGGGGAAGTGAGGTAGAGCATATTGTCAAAACCAAAAAGAAATGGGGGCCATTAAACCTGAATATCAGGATCACTGTAGGCTACATTTTGACTTTGAAAATCATGCAATTTGTTACTAATAAATAAACATGACAATCAGAAATTAAATATAACTGAAACATAAAAAAGAAATATTATGAATGTGACACTTTATTTTCAATATTTATACACATACACACACAAACATACACCATGTTTTCCTGAAAATATGACATACTCTGAAAACAAGCCACAGCCAAATTTCCTTGCTTGTGCCTAATATAAGCCCTACCCCAAAATAAGCCATAGTTAAGCCCTGCCCACCATCTGGTTGTACAAGGTGGGGCGAGGCACATGTGTAAAAATCAAGCTAGGGTGGAGGTAGAGGGGAGGAGTTGTCCCTCATGCCCCGCAGCCATTGACCTTAAGACTGCCTCAGCCAGGTGTTCCATGCCCCGACCCCTGTCATGCTGCTACCAAACTTCTGCAGCCGCTTACAGCCACTCATGGCAGGAAGCAGTATGGCTCATCATACCGGTGCTGCCACACACACTCACACTGATGTGACATGCCACGCAGCCTCCTGCCGCTAGCAGCAGCACCAGCATGATGTGCCACATGGCATTTGGTCGTAAGCGGCCACAGTACAACTCAGGAAGTAGCGCGACAGGTGTCAGAGTGTGGGAGGCCTGGCTGCAGTGTCCTAAGATAAACGGTAAGACATCCCCTGAAAATAAGACTTGGTACTTATTTTGGAAACACTGTGTGTGTGTGTGTGTGTGTGTGTGTGTGTGTGTGTACGTGCACATGCAGAAAGACATACATTCAGTATAACACACACAAGTATTTATGGACATACATATGTGTGTGTGTGTGTTTGTTTCCCTCCACTACTCTGAGCTTCCCCCCAGCTTACCACCAAATTGCAAATGGTTTCATCAGTTCCTACTCCCACTTATATCGGTACACAATAAGCTCTAATTTCTGAGATCCCATTTGCAAATAAATACGAGGTTTTGTCATGGATGCAGATGAATGCAAGTGTCTCAGGATAACATTACATGATCCAATCTGGGTCGGTCACTGGGACCAGAGGTTTTGTCTTTCCAATTCTCAAGAGAAGTTCCCTGAAGATGGGCTCCAGTACGAGTCCGAAAGCTCGGAAGATAAAATCTCTGGTGCTGGTGACCGATCCAGATTGGATACTACAAAAGGTTTTGTGTGGCTTTTCCCAGATTAAGTATAAATCTTTGCCCCACAGTGTAAGCATATGAGTAAGCTGCAAATACATGTAATAGTGACAAATTAAAATATTTACCTATTGCAAACGTAATTCAATTATAAAAACTTGAATGTATAATAGCATATTATATATACTCTCCAAAGTTGTCCCTTCAAGTGATTGGACTCCCAGCAACTATCCCCATGCACTTTTCTTGGCAACATTTTTCAGAATGACTTGGCTTGCTTCATGCCCAAGGCAGACCTCAAACTCACAATTTCACTGGTTTCTAGCCTGACACCTTACCATTGCACCAAAGTAGAAACCTGAGCAAACCCAAAAGATATTCAGAACAAAGCTGGCTTAGGGAGTGAGTGTATAGTGGTCAGCTGGGTCCACAGAGGAAGCAGGAGTTCAGTTATAAATTCAAGCAGCCATGAAATGTGAGCAGAGAGGCAGAGCTGGCAACCATGCTAAAGTTTGCAGCAGTGCCAACAGCTAGCAGTCCCAGCAGCAGGGCAACCCAGGTTAGACATCTGGCTGAAAAGTCTGAAAAACATCAATCAACAAACAAGGCAGCCAAACCGTGGGTATGCTAAAGGATAACTATGCCTTAGGTTGAGATGAAAAGAACCTCTTTCCCTGCCTTCCAAAGCTGGGACAGTGGACTATTCAAACCTTGATAACAAGGTAGTAATGGGCAATTCAAGCCTGTCTAACGGGAGAAGTACAGGAAAGAAATTTATAGAAATGTCTAAAAATTTTTATAAACCATCGATATTAGCATAGTAAAACTATAGAAACCAACAAACAGCAATATAATAAAATACGTACTCTAGTGAATAAGATGTGAAAGAGATAAAGCAGATATTTGCCTTCATAAATCCAAATCTTTTATGGTGAACAAGTAGGGATTTATGCAGAGAAGAATGCACTGTTTTCAAAATTTCTTCAAAATACTTGAGATCAATCTTCACTGCATGGATCGGAAAATGTTAATGTTTGAGACAAGAAAGTCTGCAATCCAGGTAGGTACTTGGATTTGATAAACTATTGGCTCCAAATTCAATTCTTGCCAGTCAGACTGATCCCTATGGTTTTAGTTTTGTTTTACCCTGAAAGCGCCATGGAGCAGAAATTGGCGTTACATGGACTTTCTGTACTATTTCTAATTTCTTCCAAACATGATGAAACAACTGTTCCTCTAAAGAATAAAGGATACTGAATTTCATACTGAAGCTAATAGGCTATCCCAATATGGCAGAAATCAGATAAATAAGGACACTTGGGAATTTGTAAAATAATCTACAAAATATGACTTTTTTTTTCAAAGCCAGACATAACATCTTACCATCTGCACTACTGCAAGTTAGATACTCCAAAGACCAATTAACCAAGTGTACCCATCCATGTGGCGATAAGGAGATTTAATTTTACATTGTACAAGGTTATTTGTGTACATTTCCAGAAAGCCCAGAAAATTTCTGTGTGAACTATGTTCTACAAGATTTGCAATCCTTTATCACTTGTGCAATAAATAAATTCTGTTCCCTGTGTTAAGCCTGGGTTCCCCAACCAGGGTTAGGGAGACAAGCTAAACAGAATGTGCAGCGTTAGTCAGATAGGCACACAGATAAATGAGTGAGCTAAGCTTGTATGTTTATTAACATACAGTAAAAATAACAGATACGCTTGTGCTATCAAGAATATAGTTTATTCCATTATAAGTTAATAGCATAGTCAAATAACAGTCCAATAGTCATGTATCAAGTAGTCAGTCCATTCAGGGATATTCAGTTAGCAAAGTCCATGTAGAATATCCTATGTCAGTTCACTTACAAATCAGTCCTTTGTTGTCTCTCCCGTTCGAGCAATGCAGTCTTGATTCCAAGCAGTAATCAGGGATCATCAAAGCCAGAGTGAGCAAGCTGTAGACTTGCTACTTTTATAGTGTTTTCATAACCACTCCCACAGTTAAAGCTGCAGACACTTTAACATACACCAACTATGATTCATAGTTATTATTTCACCTAAACCAGTTAGGGTAAACAATGTTATCCCTAACAACCTGTGATGAAAATAAGTCATAATTGGCTGCAGAAATAATCATTTCTATTTTATTTATCACTTTAAATTTAATACATACAATCTTGTATTTAGATGGTGTGTATGTTAGTTCATAGATTCTAATATTTTAAACTTATGCTTGAACAGGTAATTAATGTACATGATAGTAGTATATGTCATATTTTATATATTATTTTGTCCTTATTATGTTAGTATTTTATCTTTGGAGTTGTAGTTCTTTTAAATTTTTAAATTTAAATGTTTGTTGCTAGTCATTGATCAAATAAACAGATTTTCAATTTTCATCTTCTTAAATGAGTGGAAAAGAAGATTTGCAAATGATAGAAATCTAGGAGGATTGCTAACACTCCAGAAGACAGGATCAAAATTCAAAAGTATCTTGATAAACTTAAACATTGGGCTCTATCTAATAAAATGTTGTTCAGTTTTGGAAAACATAAGAGTTATATGTTATTGGACAGGGAAGTCAAATGTACAGGTACAAGATAAGTGATACCTGGCTTAGCAATAGTACTTGTGGAAAGGATCTGGATGTCTTGGTGTTCCCTTGAGTAAACATGAGCCAGCAATGTACTAAAACTGTCAAAAGAGCCAATGCAGTTTTGTGCTGCATTATTAGAGATACAATATCAAGATCACAGGAAGTGATGCTACCATTCTACTTTCTGCAGTGGTCAGATCACATCTAGAATAATGTATCCATTTCTGGTTGTCACAAACAGTAAGAATACTGAGAAAGTGGAAAGAATGCAGAGAAAATGAACAAAGATGATAAGAAGTTTACAGACTAAATTCTACAAAAAATGGTTAAAAGAACTTATCATGTTTAGCCCAAAGTAGAAAGGCTAAGGGGAGACATGATAGCAGTCTTCCAATGTATAAACAATGTCAAAGCAGAAGTGGTATTCAGCCGGTTCTGACAAGTTCTGGAGAACCGACAGCGGAAATTTTGAGTTGTTTGAAGAACCAGCAAATCCCACCTCTGACTGGAGATTTTACAGTATCCTTCCCCTGCCACGCCCACTCAGCCACGCCCATAGAACCGCTAGTAAAAAAAAAAAATGAATCTTTTCACTCTGTCAAAGGTCAGAAATTGTGAATTTATTTTCCAGAGCACCACCAGTGGAAGCTTTTTAGTGATAGATCCAAACTTTAAATAAGGAGGAATTTTCTGACTGTGAGAGTTATTAGGCAGTTGAACACCCTGCAACTTGTAGTGATAACTGCTCCATCAATGGAGATTTTCAAGAAAATATTGGACAACTACATACTGGCACAGTATGAGGCTTTCTCCACTGAGCAAGGGATTAGATTAGAAGATCTCCAAGGTCCCCCCCCCCCATTCCTATAACTCTGTGTCCTCAATTTTATTTGGAACTAAGTAGTTATTTTTATATAATAAATCCTCTCCTTCAGAAAAGGAAAGAGAAAAATCCACTTCACAGATATTCAAAAAAATTACTTTAGTCCCTGATCCTGTCATATAACACTTTATCTTGGGTCACACAGGCTGGCAAGCACAATGCTTGCATATAAACCAAGAGCTTCTGCTTCTATAGTACATGAGTCTGATTGAAGTTGGGTATCAAGACTTTATTACCTCAGACCTCAGCATCTGGATTCACACAAGAATTGTTTAAAGAAAAGAACCAATTGTGGAGCAAATTCTTTCTCCTCTGTTGTTGCTTTAATGGCAGCTTCTTGGTTCTTCGGTGTGTCACAGTTGAGAATAGGTTTGTGGGAGGGAAAGAAAATTAACCTGGATTTCTTTGCTGCAGTCCTGAGATATATTCAGGTACTGAACAGATTGGTTTCTCCATATATTTATATATTATAAAACATTGGAATAAATCAGTGTTAACAATAAACAACAATGGAGTTAAATACATACTGAAAATATGTGGGAAAATAGTGGAAAGTGAGAAAGTGAAATAATTCTTTAAAAAATATGCTTGGAGAATGTACATATCTTCAGGCAGTAGTAGCTTTTGGTTTCAATATCATCTCAACCATTATGTCAGCCCTTAAGAATAGACCAGATCAGGGAACAATCTTCACAGGAAGACTAGGTTAAACAGTATTTTATTAAGATAATAAAGGTATCTTACAAGTCTGATTTGTGCTTTGTGTTTCTTCCTTCTTGCACCAAGGAGGAGCCTGTTTATTTCTTCTGAATAGTAATTTGTTTTCCAAGACTTAAAAAATGTTTTATTCCTCTTGGTTATTACTGTATACAGTAATGATTTCTGCCTGTTTTCTTGAAAGTCATCACCCTGATACTCTACAGCTTTTGGTGTCCCTGTCCCTGTCCTGCAGAACAGTGTATCCCTTGAAATCTAGATGGGCTTGACCCAGTTATCCTTTCTTAAGAAGTTAAAGATTGGGCGTTCTCATAGACTTTTGGGTTCCAAGGTTAAATGAACTTTGTTGGCAGGTGGATTACTTATTGTTGCAGTCATTTTAGTGGGAGAGATGGCATTGCTAGAAGTATATGGTATTGCTAGAAGTAAAATCCATCCAGTTCCAAGCTGGGAAAAAAACATTGAAGATAAAATGGAGGCAGGCTGCAGGAGAGGAAGTCTCTGTTTATTTGGTTGCCAGAAACTTCAGTGACTGAAATTTTGGGGTGGCTAACCAAAATGGGGTTGAGAGTAGATGGGCTTTTATACATTCTTTGGGGCTTTTATGATTGAGATGCCTGTTCCTGTGTAAAAATATACCCTTTAATATTTTAATGGCTGTTGCTTGTCATTTATGGGATCATGTAGGGGTCATGGCTGGCTCTACAGTCAAAAGGAAATGCAAATCCGAGTCTGAGTTAATCTTGTCAGTTTTGGTTTGCCTAATTGTGTTGTTTGTTTGGCGTCTTTGCTTATGAATAGATTGGCCCACTCTTTCTGACTGGATACAAAATCTTGATTCTTCTTTAAGTTTCTGCCTGAGACTATTTTCCTATGGCAGGAAGACTGGGGCTGCTTTCTGCCTTTGTTAAGATTTTTTTCTCCTCTTTTCTTTTAGGGGAAATATTCTATCCTGCAGATAGATAGATAGATAGATAGATAGATAGATAGATAGACAGACAGACAGACAGACAGACAGACAGACAGACAGACAGACAGACAGA
>BLBF01000005.1:53143245-53218998 GCA_015471245.1 Laticauda colubrina | reverse complement strand
TGAACAGGTTTGCAATGACGGGTGACAGTGGTGATCCCATAGGGGCTCCTTCAATTTGCTTGTATCTTTGTCCTTTGTATATGAAATATGTGTTGGTTAGGCAGTGTTCTGTTAGTTCCATGAGGTCTTTGGCTGGTTGGTATTTATTTTTGATGATTTCAAGAGTTTCTTTTATTGGGACTTGAGTGAATAGTGAAACCACGTCGAAACTTACAAGCAGATCTTCTTGTTCTACGTGTAGATCTTTGATCATTTCTAAGAAGTGGTATGAGTTTTGTACATATGAAGCTGCGGTTTCAGCATGGGGCTGTAGTTGTTTTGCTAAGTATTTAGCTAGGTTTTGTAATGGTGCTTCTATGGAGCTGACTATGGGTCTGAGAGGTATGCCTTCTTTGTGTATTTTTGGGAGGCCGTATAATTTGGGGCATCTAGAAGATTTTTCTCTTGGGATGATCGTCTGTTGGATTTCTTTGCTTATGTGGCTGGTTATAATTTTCTTCTAGGTTGATTTTTCTAGATATGTGGTTGGGTCTGTATTTATAGGTTTGTATGTGGAGTCTTGGAGTAGGTCTGTCAATTTTGTTTCATAGTCTTTTCTGTCCATTACTACTGTGGCATTTCCTTTGTCTGCTGGGAGTATTATGATATTATTATCATTTTTCAGGGTTTGTAACGCTCTGAATTCATCTTTTTGCAAATTATTTTTGGGTGGTTTCGTTGTGCATAAGATGTGAGTACTATGATGGATTCTGTTGGGATTTTTTTGGGTGCTATGGCATAATTGAATCCTTTGGATAGGACATCTGTTTCTGTTTTGTTGAGTTCTCTGTTGGAAACGTTGTATACTAGTTGTTTCAGGTGTTGTGGTGGGTTATTGGGAATTTTCTTGTCATTTTCTAATTTTTTCAGTTTTTTTGAGAGTTTATCATTTTTATAAGTATTTTCAGTTTCAGCTCTCCAAGTTGTAAGTTGTTTGATCTTATCCCAAAGTAGAGGGTGGATTTTGCTGCTCAATTCCAGGTGTAGTGCTAGCAAATCTTTGTTTAACTGATCTAATTGGAATCTTTTACTGTGAACTTCATTTCTGAGTAGAGATATCTCTGTCCTTTTCAGGATACGTTTGGTAGCGGCTGTGTTCTTATGAAATGTTAATTTGAAGCAGGTTGGTGTTACATTGTTGTCTCTGCAGCTGCATAGGAATTTTAGGTCACATAGTATTCCTGCTCTTTTAACTTCCAGCTTCTCATAGCTTCTGATCTGGCTGTTTATTTCCTCCCCGTAGAGGTCAGATATTTGTTTTCTTAGGTTTTTGCGGGTACTTACATGTGTGCTGTTTAGCTTTCTTCGGGTATTATCCCACGTCATTGTAGTTCTGTTAAAGTTGTAGCAACGTTTCAGCAGAATCTCATCTGCCATCATCAGGCTTCTGTATGGATATGGGTCTTACAGCTCCTGTTATGTAGGGCAGGACAGCTGTTCCATGGATCTGTTGATCTTCTAGGTCTCTGTTATGTCTTGGTGTGTTTTTGTGGATCAGGTTGGTGGTTTTGTTTTTGTGGAAGCTATTGGCTGTCAATACTTCAGTCAGGGTGCATAGTTCAGTCTTTATATGTGTCTTGTCTGCCAGGCATTTGGTTCTGGTAATTAGTGTTTTCGCTACGGAATTTATCTGTGCTGGGTGGTGGTGGGATTGGGCGTTGAGGTAGCGGTTGGTGTGTGTTTTCTTTTGGTATATGGTGTGTCCCAGTGTGCCATCTGTTCTTTTGTAGATTAGTACATCTAGGAATGGTAGTTGTTTGTTTATTTCCGTTTCCATGGTGAACTTGATTTTGGGGTGTGTGTTGTTTAGGTGTGTTAGGAAATTGTTTAGGTTATCTTTTCCATGGGGCCAAATCACAAATGTGTCATCGATGTATCTTAGCCATAGTTTGGGTTTGTGGGTGGCATTAGCCAGGGCTCTGGATTCGAATTCTTCCATGAACAGGTTTGCAATGACGGGTGACAGTGGTGATCCCATAGGGGCTGTAAGACCCATATCCATACAGAAGTCTGATGATGGCAGATGAGATTCTGCTGAAACGTTGCTACAACTTTAACAGAACTACAATGACGTGGGATAATACCCGAAGGAAGCTAAACAGCACACATGTAAGTACCCGCGAAAACCTAAGAAAACATATATATATATATATATATATATGGATCTTTGGTTATTCACAAACCCAAACTCTGGCTCAGATACATAGATGACACCTTCATAATCTGGCCACACGGGAAAAAAAAACTGAACAACTTCCTCACGCACCTCAACAGCCTACATCCCAAAATACAATTCCCCATGGAAACAGAAGCCAACAATCAACTTCCCTTCCTAGATGTCTTAGTATACAAAAAATCCAATGGCTCCCTAGGACACACCATCTACCAGAAGAAAACACATACAAACCGCTATCTACATGCACTCTCACACCACCACCCAGCACAGATCAATTCCGTAGCCAAGACACTCATCTCCAGAACAAAATGCTTAGCCAATGAACAACACTTAAAAACCGAACTACACACTCTCACTAATGTACTTACAGCCAATGGATTCCCAAAAAAGAAGATTGCCCACCTAATCCAAAAAGAAGCCCCAACCAAAAGCCAAGACATAGAACAAGAGAATGGCAAAGCCCTCCTCCCATATATAAAAGGCACAACAGACAAAATCAGCAAGATCCGCCAAAAACACAACATTAAAACAGCATTCTGCACAAACAGAAAAATATCCACCATCCTAAGAAACCCTAAAGACAAAATCGAGTTAGAAAACCAAGGAGTATACGAAATCCCTTGCACTGCCTGCCCCACCACATACATAGGACAAACTAACAGAAGAATTAGTGCACACATTGAAGAACACAAAAACTCAATCAAAAAAGAAGAACTGACCTCTTCCCTGGTCCAACACCTCAAAGCCACAGGACATGAAATTGACTTTAAAAATACCAGAACTATCGCCAAAACCGAACACTTCAACAACAGAATAATCAGAGAAGCCATAGAGATAGAGAAACGCCCACACAGCATGAATAGACGAGATGATACCTCCCGCCTACCAACCATTTGGAAACCTGCCCTCATTAATAAACGAGTACCTAACATGAAGAATGACACCAGACCCACACCCATGAGTGCCACACAAGATGCTACCACCACACTTCCACACAGAAAAAAGACTCACACCCACACAGAAGAGGAGACACGACCACGAACCAGAAACCATACTGCAGCTGCACCACTACCCGCTTCAAACCCCTCTGACCCATACAAGAAGCAAACTGACACCCACCATGAAGATGTGGCACGACCACGAACATGAAGCCAAACAACAAGATCACAGCTCACCAGCTCAAATCCCCCAGTAACTAAGACTAACCTGAGCACAACCAAGCCCCCACCTAAGCAGAACACACAATCAGAACCCCCCTACCAATCAGAACCCCCCTACCAATCAGAACCCCCCTACCAATCAGAACACAGCCAAACCCCCACGCAATCAAGTCACACCCCCACTAGCAGTTAAAAGGAAGAAGCAGCTGCAAGCTCACATTACTCTGAGAAGCACAGAGCTGAAGAAACAAGCCTGAAGATGATGAATGAGACTTCATCGAAACGTTGCCTAGATACTTCCAATTCTACGCGGGAGAAAACCCGAATAACCAAAGATCCATATGCAAATACCCGCGAAAACCTCAGAAAATATATATATATATACACACACACACACATACACATATACATATACATGTACATATATACATACATACATACATATTCCTACAGTATGATAAGGTTTTTTGTCATTTGTTTTATAAATCATGTCCATTGTCTAGAGTCACCTTAATGAAATGGGCAATGATATAACTTAAATAAATAAATATCAGAATAATATGTATGGTTTTAAGTTTATTTTAGAACTGTCTTACTAGTGTAATTAAAAATGCCATTTCCTGTTGCTTTACAGTTTGAAAATATACCACTGTATGTTAGGAGAAACAGCTAACTATGCTATGAAAGTTCTACAAATTTAGGTTTCCTTTTTTAAAAAGTGGCCAACGTGAGATGTAGTGAAAAAGAAAGCTTCCACTTGTACACTACACTATTCTGAAGAGATATTGCACATATTAAGGTAAATAGTATTTCTGTTAAGTGCCTATATTTTCATTTGATATTGCCATTAATGTTAATTTTTCTATGAGCAAAATAAAAAAACAGCATTTAACTCTGTTCATCATGTTCCTAACTCACAAGGTAATGCCACCAACACTTTAGAAATTATTTCTTTATATTTTCTACAGCAGTTTATATAACAGCTACATAGATTTGCAGAAATAAAGGTTTGAAACGCATGCATATGCGCTCACACAGACACACAGATGCACATACACACACACCTATATCTGTCTGTTTGCTACTTTGTAACCATCAATTGGGCAAAATGCTGCATCATAGGACAAAACTTTGTCAACAAAGATATCTCAAAGAGCTGTGTTACAGAATGCCAGGGGTGATTATTCCTGAGGCAATGAAATTTGGAGGGGTGGGGGTTCTGCTTCAACACCACTGTTTTGCTGTTGTTCAGCATTGTTGCCAGGCTGCCGCAGGCAGCCATGGTCATGTGATCCTCATTTTTAACATTTCCTGACAACTTCCCACAAAGCAATGGGTTACCCAAAAGGAATTGATATGATTGTTGATACTGCTATGCTCCTTGACACCTTCCCACAAGCAAAGTCTTTGCTTGCAGGAAGTTTGCAGGTGGAAGATCACTCTTTTACCAAAGAATATCACCAGCAAAAGTTTTTAAGCGAATGGATGGGGTGGGGTGGGAGGGGAAGAGTTGCCTGCACTATGTTTGAAAATCTTCTTTTTCCCAATAGTCACATTGGTGATATCTTGTTTGCTCCTATAAATGTACCAAAACATGTTTTTTTCTCTTATAAAATCCTTTCTATTTCAAGTCCTTTGCTTAATAGTTTTGTTTTTCATATAACAGCCTATTTCAAATCTCTTAAAGTCCTTTTCTTTTTGCTAATTTTAAAGATCTTTTCTGATAAGCATTAAGGAAAATTAATGCTTTGCTTGCTTTACAATGAACAAATTGTAAAAAACTACCTTACTTAAAAATTGCTCCATTGAAGAGATGCTTATGCTTACAAATAAGAATTGTTGTTGGTTAGGGTGCATGGATAAAATGTGCCTTGTAAGTTTAGAGACAAGCCTCTGGGCCTCTACCAGCCTCTTTCAATTTCAAGTCATGCATATTTATTTATTTTTATATCTGTCTTGACAGTTGGTGTCTGAGTGCCTTTAGTGTTGTTGGAAGGAAATCTCAGGTTTAATCTTGGTCTTTAGTCAGTGGAGTAAGAAAGTTTATTGAAACTAATAAAAATATAGTACTGCTTTGGGGATTAATGTGAATTGAGTACATTGTTGTCATGGAGAATATGCATATATTAGGTGGCAATCAGAAATTGTTTTCTCAATATGCCTAACTTAAAATACTTGTACTATTTCCATGAGGGGATTATGTTTACTGACATGGTGCTTTGTTGAAATATTCTGATCAAAAGTTTTGCAAATTCCTGGACAACATTCAAACTTTCAAAGACTGTTACTGATTTATTGATTTTGTTACAATGACTGGTGAAGTTATAAAACATTAACTTCTATACATCTTAATTCAGAGTACGTTTGTTGGATGCTTATTAATTGAATACTAAAGTTTCTTAACAAGATGGTGCCTGAAAATTAACTTGAAGGCTTGGAGTAGTTTGCCTGTGTGTTTTTTTGTTTCATTGCTTGTTTGTTTGTTTTTGCTCATTTGTTCTGTTTCCTTGGGGTCAGAGTAATTCTTAGTCAGATGGGGGCCTTTAGGACAGGATGGGTGGATGTTTACAAATGCACAGGTGTTTCATAGTGGTTCCCTTCCTTCATGATTGGCTCCATTGGTGTTAATAGGAGGAGAGAGGTTGTGCTCCCAATCCTTTGTTTGTAGAATGACTCAGGCAGAGGTGGGATTCTCCTGGTTCGGACTGACTCAGGCAAACCCCTAGCTGTGATGATCAGCTGGCTCCAAACTGGTTCAATCCGATAATCTTGTGCGCCCATCCATCTGCCCCTGAGCTGTACTCATCTATATCTGTTCGACTGATTTGCTCAGCAGAGTGGATTGCCTCACCTCAGCTGTGTTACTTCCCTGAAGTAACATTGAAGGTAAGTAATTGTGATAGCTGTGCACACATGCGCAATTAGCGAACTGGTTGTTACACCGGGAGCACCCCTGGACTCAGGGCTTGAAAATCTTCTTCTGTTTAACATCTATATGAACCCACTGATATAAATCATCAGTCAGTTTTGGACCATATTATCAGTTTTATTCATGAGACACTTCAGGGTACAAACAGAAGCTGCAAGGAAGTCCCAGCTAGATTAGAATTCCTCATGTGGACAAAGAACCCCTGTTCTAGAAGAAGACCTGAGTTGTTCTAGAAAATCACATTTCTACAAAATCAAATTTGTATTTTATTCATATCCCTATGAATGATACATATCTCAGATTTCCTTTCCTCTTAGACAATCACTTAATTTTTTTTAATATGTTCCACAGGGTATTTTCTACTTTGTCTCAACTCTTGTTCTAACCATTAGGATGAGAATTGGTAGATATATCAGCTTCCTTTGCAAAAACCAGTTGTATATGTTGTATAAACTTGTATAACATATACTGCTGAAGCTCACTGTTCCAATTATGAAAAATATTTAAATGTTCATCTTTTATGTGACCAATTTCTAGTTATGCCCAAGAAGGTTGCAAAATTTCTGTCAAGAGTTATGATTAAAATATGCCATTTGGTCCCTCCATAAATTATTTATTGTTTCAGATTTGCCCCCCTCATTTTCTGTATTTGTACATGCATGCATGCATTCATACATTTATTTGTTCTCTGTATTTGATGTATTTTTCATTACTGGTCTTGGACCATAAACAATTAGATTGACAGAACTGAAGACATGCTCAGGAGAAAAAATTGCTCTAAAATATTTTGCTTGCCAAGTTGAATGAAGTTTCAGTAGATGGATGAAATAACTTTATGGTACTTAATTGAATGCTATACTGCTAAACACTTTCTGGGTCATCCCGAAGGAGCACTTATTTTGAAATTGCATCTCCAATTGAAAAAGTATTCTCTTCAGGATTGAAGTAAGGGGGAGAATTTATTATCTACAGGTATTCTTCAGGTTACAATGGCAATTGGGATTGGAATTTCCATTGCTAAGTAATGTGATCATAAAATGTGATGTCACAGGAGTGTATCAATTAGCGATGCCATTGTTAAGTGAGAATCATGGGTCCTTAAGCAAGTCCTCACATGACTATGACTTGAACTTCCTGATGACTTCCAAGAAGCAAATCAATGGGAAAGCTGAAGGAAGTTGCAAATCCTGGGCACAACAAACATTTCTTAGATGGTTCACAAGTTGGCTGGCAGGAAGGTGAGTTCCACAGAGTGCAGGTGGGCAAGATGTATATGTTGCAGTGCAGCTGCAGCCAGTGGAGAATGTAGGTGCTATGGCCTTGGCCTACAGTCGCCCTGACTCCTGGGGGCTCCTTGAGAGAAAAAGTGGTGCAAGGAGGAGCAACTTGCTAGAATGACTTGAGACCTCCTGGCTGCTTTCCCATTGATTTTGCTTGTGTGAAGCCAGCAGGAAAGAACCAATTATGATTATAGCAATAGCACTTAGATTTATATACCACTTCATAGTTCTTTACAGTTCTCTCTAAGCAGTTTACAGAATCAGCATATTGCCCTCAACAATCTGGGTCCTCATTTTACCGACCACAGAAGGATGGAGTCAACCTTGAGCTGTTCAGAATCGAACTCCTGAAGTGAGCAGTGAGTTAGCCTGCAGTACTGCATTCTAACCATTGCACCACGGCAGCTCTGTGTGTCCACAATAGATCTCAACTGCTGAAAGTGCAAGCCAATTGCCAAGCACTCAAAAAAACTATATTTTATTGAACAAAATAATTAAAAACATTGAACATGGTTAAATTGGTTTGACATAACTTTTGGTCAATATCACATAGATATACAATATATCTTCCTATATACAATTGTTCAAATACATACATATATACATTTATTCATTCATGTATTACATTTTCCAAAATCTTTGGTCCTACTTTCATCTTATATTCTCATTTACCCTCTTAACAACTCTTTTCCAACTTAAGACCTTCCTTTCTGCCCCCACCAGTGGTAAAATCTATTACAGATTGCATAATATTCCGACTCGTCTTTGTTTTTCATCTCTAAAGTTAGCTTGTCCATTTCAGTGCATATCAGAATTTTGTTTATTACTTGTCTTCACTCGGTATGTCTTTCTCCTTCCAGTTCTGAACAGATGCTATTCTTGTTGCAGTAATAACTTGTATAATCAAATATAGCTCATCCTTGTTATATTTTTGATATGGTTCCTAATAAAAAACATGCTGGTACATGGTCTAATTTAAAACCCAATATTTCCTCCAACTACTTTCCCATCCTAAGCCAAAACTCTTGAACTTTTTTGCAGCTCTACCAGGCATGGTAGTACATACCTGTTCCATTGAACATTTCCAACAATTTGGGGGCTGGCTTTTGTACATGTTAGCCAATCTGGCTGGTGGAGGTACAATTGATAAAACATTTTAAGTAAATTTTCCTTATATGCAGTGGCCAGGGTAATCTTTTTATTCCTTTCTCATACTGTTTGCCAGTGATCCAATTTGATACTATACTCAAAGTCTCTAGCCCATATCACCATCATCTCCTTTACCTGTTCTTCCTCTAATTTATAGACTAGTAGAAATTTGTAAATTTTCCTTATTAATTTGTCCTCTGGTCCCAATTGTCTAAAACTGTTTCTTGCATGTTAATCCCCCATTCTTTTTTGCCCTTTTTATACCTCGCTTGTATCTGAAGAAATTCCCACCATTCTAAATCCATCCCTTGTTGCTTTAAGTCCTGTCTAATTTTTAAATCTCCCTCTTCATTTAAGGCATCTTTATGAGTAATAGCTTTCCCTTGTTTTAATAAATTTGGATGTGTTACCACCTCCAATATTGATATCCAATTTGGCATTTCTAAGTATATCTGCTTTTTGGTTTTATTCCAGATCTTAAATATTGCTTGCCTAATTCTATGTTGTTGAAAATGTTGGTGTAAACCTGGCTTGTCAGGCCATAAGAACACATGCCATCCTTGTTGCAAGTTGTGGCCTTCTAACTGCAAAGTTCTTCTGTTTTCTAATACTATCCAATCTCTAATCCATATAAGTGAAGCTGCTTGATGATACATTTCCCAATCCGGAAGGCCAAATCCTCCCCTTTCTATGACTTCCTGTTATAATTTTAGTTGGATCCTTGTTTTTTTTTCCCTGCCACACAAATTTGAGATTGTCTTATTTAATTGTTTAAAGAAGTTTTGGTTGAACTTTATAGGTATATTTTGAAATAAGAATTAACAGTTTCGGGAGCACATTCACTTTCCAAGCACTCAAATTTTGATCTCATAACCACACAAGAATGCAATGGCCACAACTTTGAGAACCAGTCATTAAGCCCTCATTCAGTGCTGTTGTAACTTTGAAAGTTGTTGAACAACTGTTCATAAACAAAGACTATGTCTATTCCCTATTATAATAAGGATTTATACTTTTGGGAGTTATCATTCCACCAACTATATCTCAAAATGGCATATAAAGAATATATTTCTTCGTCTGTACAATACATGAATGTTTTATGGGAGCTTCTGTTCAGGTTCTGCATATTTCTTTATTAATTTTTATCTTAATTTTCTTGTTTAATTCGTTAGCCAACCAGGTCCTTTACTTATGACTATACATCCAGTGACTGTTCAAAATTACGATGGTCCTGAGATTTACAACTGTTCACAGAGTTATAACCATTGTAGCATCCCCATGGTCGCATGATCAAAATTTGGGTGCTTGGCAGCCTGCCATCCTTACAGTCTCAAAGGATTCAACTTCCTCCATCTGTCTATTTCAGTCAACTATGTCCTTTCTGTTCCTTGCACTCTGCAATCCCTGATCCACTGGCTGACCTTTGCTGGGTCTTCTTGCTTCCTCTGCTGACTAAGCATGCCTGGCCTATCCCTTTGTAAGGCAGCTGTTGGCCATGCCAGGCCTTTCGGAGGTCAGGTACAACTTGTCCAAATTGTGTGTCACCTTCTCATGAAGCTTTGACTCCTTCCAAAGTCATGTGAGAATGTTGCATGTGATTTGGACAAATCCATGCACTAGTTGTAAAATGTTGTGAGTGGCCTCAGGAAGAAAGCCTAGTGTGGCCAGCAGCTGTATCACAAAGGGCCAGGTTGGATGTGCCTTGTTGGTGGGATGAAGAAGACAATAAATGTCACTGAGTTGACTGCACACACGGAGGCAGGAGTCTTGAGGTGCAGGGCAGCAAAGTGACTGGGTTGAGGTGGCCTGAGCTTTCTGGAGCAACTATTTTACACCATACTATTGGGACTTCCTGGGTATTTGGTGCTTTTGGGACACAACAGCCATGTATCATCTAGGCCAGTAATGGCAAACCTTTTTCAGCTCCCGTGCCAATAATTGAGCGTGTGCTAGTGTGCGTGCGCTCGCATGCCAGCACCTAGAAGGCAATGTGTGCTGGGCCGGCCCACTGCCCCTGCACATGTGTGCGTGATCCCCCTGCAATTCACTGCACATCTGCATATGTGTGCGTGATCCCCTTGCTGGATGCCATGCATGTGTGCACGATCCCCTTGCTGGATGCCGCACAATCACCCTTGCAGTGCGTTGTGCGTCGCGCGTCTGCTCATGCACGTGCAATCACCCCCACACCATCCATCTGCGCATGCATGCGCAGATCCCCCATGTGTGCTGTGTATTTCTGCACACCCTTGCCCCCCCGTGCATGCACACCAGATACCTGACAATCAGCTGTTGGGTGGTGGCACGCGCGCATGCGCAATGGGGCTCTTCTGGGCAAGATCTTGTGTGCCAGGGGAAATGGCTTTGCATACCACTTCCGGCACACATGCCATAGGTTCGCCATCATGGATCTAGGCTGAGCCAGGCTAGACTGGCTAAGGAATCCACAGGTGATTCTGGCTATGCATTGCAGTTCAGGGATTTCTTGCAGCCCCAGAGCCACATTATGTCAAGACTCCCCTGAGCTGAAATGAATTCTTTCCTGGGCCTCCCTGCACTTGTACTGCCTTGCAGTACCACCCCCACCCCCACACACACATAGTTGTGTGTAGCCTGAGGTGGACCTCCCAGGGTCTCTCCTTTTCCAGCAGCCCCAAGCTCCTTACTTGGAAAATCCTCTGCTTGCCGTGTACCCACTCACATATATGGACTTACAAAAACAACTAGGGCTGCTGGGATTACTGTTGCAAAGCATTGTGGTCATGTGACATCACACTTTGTGACCACATTGCTTCATGATAAAAAATTAAGTCCCAGATGTTCACTGGTGTTATGTATATGTAAATAACGTAGTTGGGTTGACAATATATAAACTACAAATATATGTTTGTAGCTTTAAGGAAAAATACTGTAATGTATTATGCTGTGTTCTGGTTGGTTAATTATGCTACAAGTTGCCATAAGAGGGAGCTATAGATCATGGTTTAATTCTCTTTCTCTTTTTCACTGATGATCTGTTTTAATACTGATACTGACTGACCACAGACCGATACTGACTAATCCTGTTTATTTTGATATTCTGTTGATATCGAAGATTATTTGTTGTATTATGGTTTGATATTTGACTGCTGTAAAAGACATGGAACTGGTAAGAAGACTTTATAACTAGATGTAAGAAGACTTTATGATTGCATATTTCTGGACTGTTAAAAAAACATGTATGACATGTACTGTGCTATTTCTTCAAGTAAACATTAATACAACTTGTTCAACTCAGTGTGGCTGTATATTTCTTCATAACTGTTCTCATAAATTGTTTTCCATGTGCATATCCTTTTTATACAAGGGTTACTCTGCACATATCTAAACAACTGGGATTTTCAAAGTCATTGACAATAGTTTTGCTTTTAATCTAATTAATCTTCCTATCTGTCACTTTAAAGAAGTGACTTCCATAGTTAAATCATTTGAACTAAACTAAAATCACTAAACAAGCAAAGGTGTTTTCCCCCCCTCTTATTTGATAATGGTAGAACCATTTTAAGAATCTATTTATATTTGCAAGTAGTATGGAGTTTAGAAATTTTTGAGAATTAAAACCTTAACTACAATATAAGTACTTAAAAATCATCCACACAGTTCACTGGGTTATAGGAGCAATAAGATTTGAAAAAAATGTGGTTAAAATATTTTTCACTTCATTTTTTTAGAGTTTTAGATAATGCAATTTCCTGTTCTGTTTAGCTATTCATTATTAGAATGCATTTTTCCAATAGCAAGCAACTTCTGTGTCAACATCCATGAAAAAAACAAAATTCTCCCATGAGCTGTTCAGAGCATCCAGAAGTGGGAGGTGCTTCAGTCTCTTCTGGAAAGGCTGAGCTTACAACTCCAGGATGCTCCTTCTCCTCCATGGGACATCTCCCCAGCATCCCCCAGTTTTAGCTCAGCCTTTGTGGTAAGAAGTTGTGAACTCCCTGACTGGAACGTTTTTTTCTCATTCAGCTATTCAAATTCAGGTTTGCTCTTGAGCTATTTCGGCTTGTAAAAATCTTCCCCATTTAATTTGGCTTTTTTCAGGCTTGTGCCACTATTAGGTTTCCTCGATCAATTTAAAGACAGTTTCTTTGTAACTAGTGGAGCCTGCCACACCGCAGGCAGCCTAAGGCGACCTCTAAGGCGGCGGATAAGGATACCCATAGATGGCACCTAGCTTTGGAAAGGCAATTGCAGAAACAAGCCAGGGAGGCAGATAATATGGCTTTGACACAACAATCGGATCAGGTCCCAAGTCCATTGTTGGGGCCCTTCGACTTATCTACCCAGTCCAGGCAGGCTGTTTCTGGACAATCTCCCATAGGCACATCTCCTCCAATGAGCATTGCCCAGCTAATCCCAGAGGCAACCTTGACCCCTACGGTCGCTGGCCTAAGACAGGAGGAGGGATTACCCGAGACTATTCCCATCAAAATGAGGCAATGGATGGAGATGGCTATTCAAAGGGGCATTGCTGCTGGAGTTCAGCAATCCATCAGGACCAGACACTTCTCGGCCACTTCGAATGCAGGATCCCTCTCCGCTCGATCCTTTGCGTATATGGGACAACATCAAACTCAGGTATTCCCCAATATTCCTAACATATCAACCCAGGGTCTTCAGGAGGAGGTGGAATTTGAGGATCAGGATATTCCCATGGAGGTGGGGTCAATCCATCAGATGGACTTGGGGTTGTCAGAGGCTGACCCACCAGAACAAGGAATGTCGGACAACAAAGGCCTCATTCCGGACCAACCTACCTTTTCTGGCCTTTTTCGCCTGCACCTCTTTAAATCCTTACTGCTCAAGGCAAAGAACACCGCTGAACTAGGCACATCAAACCCTCATCCATTGTCAGCAGGGTCTCAGGACGAATCTGACCTAATATTCTCACAACTGGCTAATGAGGCGGAAACTATTCCTGTCCCTCGTATATTTGCTGAATTAGTACAAAATCAATGGACATTGGCAGCATCATACCCAGCCCCAACAGGATATGATAAACTATATTATAATTTGGCACCAGAATTTTCAAATTTTCTCAAAACGCAGGAGGTGGATGAGCCCATTGTGGCACTGGCCTCTTCTTCAACATTTCCCAAAGAGGCTGAGGAAGCCCTGAGACTGGAAGAAAAGAGAGCAGAGTTGGCACTCCGTAGGGCGCACGTTTCTGATGCCTGGGCCATTAGGGCAGCTACAGTGGCGTCCTTTTTTACAAGGTCCTCCCTATCATGGCTCTTCCACTTGAGGAATATATTGCCGACATCAAATGTCAGAGCCCACCAGAGCATAGCTAAAATTATTCTCCATTGACGCCACATTTAATACAGTCAAATTCTCGTCTAGGGCCATAGCATCTGACGTATCAGCATGGAGACTTCTATGGCTCAGGGATTGGCAGGTGGATGCCAAGCATAAATGCAAGTTGGCATCAGCCCCAATATCGGGTGATAAATTATTTGGCAGTGTCTTGGAGCGCCTCCTTATAGAGAATAGAAACAAGAAAAAAGTGTTTCCCCCTCTTTTTCAGAGGTCTGCAAACAGAACGCCCCAGTCGTTTCGAAGGGGTTCCTTTCGGCCCTACTATCAAGGCCCATACCTTCCCACATCTCAGAGAACATCAGGCTACAGGCCTAGTTTTAGATAGGATAGGTCTGAATCTTCCGATAGAGGTCAGCAGGGAGGCCAAAACAGAAGAAACCCCAGAGGCACCAGAGGCCGATTTTTTCATTGCCCCAAGTGAGTCCTTGACAGCAGTTCCCATTGGAGGGAGGCTAAAATTGTTTGCTGATCAATGGGAAAGCTCCACCTCTGATGCGTTGGTCAAGGACACTTTTAGGTTTGGTTTGGCGCTAGAATTTCAATCCTCCCCCCCGAACTTTTTCATTGGGAGCCCAAGGTCCATGGATCCCATTAAGAGGGCGTTGATGCAGGAGGTTATCAATCATCTTCGACATATTTGGGCCGTTAGAGAGATCCCATCTAAACAGCGGGATCAAGGTTATTACTCTCTATTGTTTGTGGTCCCAAAGAGTTCGGGGGGCTGGAGGGCAATTCTGGACCTCAAACGTCTGAACAGATCATTGGTTTATCGAAAATTCAAGATGACTACTCTCCAGTCCATTCTGCTCAGCATCAGAGAGAATGATGTCCTGATCTCTATAAATCTCACAGACGCTTAAGGCCCTGTCACACTGCCCAACGGATGCAAAACATTTGTAAAAAGGACACAGCGGACGAGAAAAATGTTCCATCCGTTGTTATCTGCTCTCAAAAGGGGCAAAAATTTGCATAACCAGAGCGGATAACACGGAAAGGAACGGACGGGGGGAGGATGCAGAGTGGATGGAAAACGGATGCAGAGCGGATGGAAGTGGATGGGAGCGGATGGCACATCCACTAGGCTTCCGGGGGACCTCAGCAAAGCGGACGCGGAACGGATGAAGCGGATGCAGAGCGGACGCGGAACAGATGAAGTGGATGCACAGCGGATGCACAGCGGATTAAGCGGATGCAGAGCGGAAGCCTAGCAGAAGCCTAGCGGATGCCTTGCATTAATTGCGCATGCGGGGGGATTTATTGCATCAGCCCCATGGATATAAAGGGAAGCAGCTCGGAAGCAGGTCACCATTCAGAGGAAAGACCTGCTGCCAGACGCATTGAGTGCCTTGCCTGCATGCCTTGCTGCCTGCCATCCTGCCAGCCTTGGTGCCTGCCTGCCTGCCAGCCTTGCTGCCTGCCAGCCTTGGTGCCTGCCTGCCAGCCTTCCTGCCAGCCTCCCTGCCAGCCAGCAACCCCACAACCATGGGGAAAAAGAGGAAGCCTCAGCCATCTGCTGCCAGCCCTGGCAAGAGGGACAGAGCCACCCTCCCACCCCCTGGCCCTCACTCTGCTTCTGCTGAGGCTTCTGTAGCACAGGCTCGCTCTTCTGCGGCTGGGGCTTCTGCTGCTTCTGCTTCTGGAGGAGCTGATGATGATGCTTCTGGTGGTGGTGCTTCTGCTCGTGCTTACTCTGCTGATGCTGCTCCTGGCGGTGGTGCTTCTGCTCGTGCTTACTCTGCTGAGGCTGCTCCTGGCGGTGGTGCTTCTGCTGGTGCTTACTCTGCTGAAGCTGCTCCTCGTCCTGCTGGTCCTGCTCGTCCTGCTCGTGCTCCTGGTCTTGCTCGTCCTGCTGGTCCTGCTCGTGCTCCTGGTCCTGCTCATGCTCCTGGTCTTGCTCGTGCTGCTGCTGCTGCTGCTGCTGATGATGATGACAATGATGATCCTGCTGGTGGTGGTGCTGCTGCTGCTGCTGACGATGCTGATTATGATCCTGCTGGTGATGCTGCTGCTGATGATGATGATGATTACGATCCTGCTGCTGCTGCTGCTGGTGGTGGTGGTGTGGAGGAGCAGCCCCTACAAACTGGAAGCCCCTCTGATGAAGGCCCATCTGGTCCTGCCAAAGGGAGGAAGAGGCACATGTGGAAACGGGAGAGGAGGCAATACTCCATTGAGGAGGAACACGAGGATGAGGTGCTGGAGTGGCTGAGAGAGAATGACTATCTGTGGCGGAAGGGACACCGGCTCTACAGGGACACCAAAAGGAAGCAGGCTGCTTGGAGAGAGAAGGCAGAGAGTCTGGGCTACACATCGGATGTGCTCCTCGGCTGGTGGAAGCACATGCACACCAGGTACGGGAAGCTGCACCTCAAGAAATCTGGCCAGGCCACGGTTAAGCTGACGGACAGAGAGGCCTATGTCATGGCCAGGTGCAGCTTCCTGGAGGGTGAGATCTGCCACTGAGGAGCAGCAGCAGCCCCTCTCTCTCCGGCAGCCTGCTGAGAGCCAGTCCTCTTCCGGCCGAGAGTCAGCTCCTGTCTCCAGGCAGGTTTCTGTGGAGCGTGCCACAGTGGAGAACCCGCGGACAGGTTTTTTAACCATGGTGGAGCGAGTGGAGGACTCCCTGGTGCAGTGGGAGAATGGAGACGGCACTTCCACCACAGCCCTACCTGCATCCACCCACAGCTCCACCTCCACAGAAAGGCAGAGAGCCAGATAGGAGGGGCAGAGCCACACTGTCCTGCTGGAGATCAGGGACACCATCTGGAGCAGTATAAATCTCCTCTCTCAGCTGTTCCACATCGACTCCTCATCCTCCAACCACAAGCCCTTCCTCACCTATGTGAACCAGACCCTCACGGACATGGCGGAACCCCAGTACCAGGTGGTGAAGGACCGGATCACCGAGCTTCTTCACAACCCTCCAGACCCAGAGGAACCTGCTCCCACCCAGTCCAGGTCTGCTCCTCCACCCCAGGTGATGTCCCTCCCATTCCAAGGCTTTCCACAGTCCCTCACCTACCAGGGCTACGGCTACCAGGAGGTCCAGCAGCACAGGCAGCAGCCCTTCCCAGTCCAGGCACAGAGTCATCGGACGACACCGTTGCCACCGGTTCCACCCACGCCAATGATGCCACCGACCACACCGATGCCACCCATGCCACAGATGCCACCAACGCCAGTCCTCACCCAGCTGCAGACCAGACAGCCCCACTACACTGCTCCTTCCTCCACCCCACAGCCAAGCCCGGCCTCAGTACATCTGTCCTCGGTACTGGGGATGACACCACATGGCATGGAGGAAGGAGCTCTCAACATCATGGGGCTGAGCCAGCTGTCTGAGAGCTTTCTCAACACACCATCACCTGTTGTCCTCTCGGGGCCAGGCACCCCAGTGGTGCTTCAGACCAGCACTCCAGCAGCAGCCACCTCCACAACACCTGGACCCTTCACCCCTAAGACTGGGCACACCTCCGAGTGACCAAGAGGAGTGCCAGAGACTGGGTGGCTACCTGTAGTCTTTATTTGGACACTTGGCTTGGGTCATTTTTCTTTTACAGCTTGTGATTAATAAAGTTTATCTTTGCTTCACACACTTGCTTCATTTATTTTTGTCAATAAAGTCTTGGTGGAAACCTTTAGAAATGGTTTAAGCCTTTGCATGCTTGTGGGATGGGTTAAGATAGCAGAGGGGTGGGCAGGGATACCTGTGGATGGATAATAGCTGTGGGATGGGCAGGGATACCTTTGGGATGGGTTAAGATAGCTGTGGGATAGATAAACCTCCAGTGCAAGCATAGTGGAACTGTATGGTCCACCCTTCCAGGTGCCACACCCGTGGCCCTTCATTATCAATACTAATGTAAGCATTGATCCACACATTTGAACATAAACACAACTCTTTATTAAATGCCCTGTTCATTGTAGGCCCACCCATCATACATGGCCCAATCTCATCAGTGTGATGAGACAGGCTGAAGGAAGCATCCATTAATCATCTACCATCCTGCCTTGCCACTCCACTGCTCCAGCTGGGGAGTTGCACCAGTGTTTCAGGAGGTTGCGCTGCTCCTTCCCTTCACGTGAGGCTCTGTTTGGGCCTTGCACATCCTCAGTGTCTATCAGATTTCGCCCTTGCCTCCATTCCCCAGGCTCCATGTCCCCATTGCCTTGCTGGAGGTCCACGAGCCTGTTCTGCAAGACTGGGTAGCAGGTGCGCATGAGATTGTGCAGGATGCAGCAAGCTTCCACGATCCTCCTCACGGTCTCTGGGCGATGCTGCATGGTGGTGAGAAGTACCTGGAACCTGTTGGCCAGGATGCCAAAGGCATTCTCCACCACCCGCCTTGCCCTGGGTAGCCTGTAGTTGAAGATCCTCTCTTCACGGGTGAGGAGTCTGGAGGTGTAGGGCTTCATGAGGTAGGTTCTGAGGGAGAAGGCGTCATCCCCCACGATGAAGTAGGGCACATCTTGCGTGTTATTGGGCAGGGGGTCTGGATCTGGGAAGCCCACCATGAGGTTGCATTCCAGCCCCTCCTTGAGGTGACTGGCATTGTATACCTGGGCATCTGAAGCTGACCCGTTGCCTGAAGCATCGATGTACATGAACTTGTAGTCTGCATCGACCATGGTGAAGAGGACGATGCTGAAGAAGCCCTTGAAGTTGAAATAAGTGGACCCCAACTTGGCTGGCGCTTTGCAGGCCACGTGCTTGCCCTCTATGGCTCCAACGATGTGGGGGAAGTTCCACTTCTGGTACCACTGCTCTGCAACTTTCTTCCAGCCTTCTTCAGTGGAGGCGCACTGGAGGAGCTCCTCCAGGTATTCTTCGATGATGGCCTGCACCACTTCTCTGACCACAATGCTGATGGTGTTGGGTGGCACCCTCCAGCCGTACTGCATGCTCCTGTAGGTGGTCCTGAGGCCAGGTGGCGCAGAGTCAGTGCCACCTTGAGCCCAGGGTCCAGGCTGGGCCGGAAGTTGGTGTTTGTCTTGGTCAACCTGGGTGTCAGCCGCTGCACAACTTCGTCAAACATGGCTGGAGGCATCTTCATGAAGTTCTGGAATGCACAAATGTCTTCGTTCCTGAGCTCCACCATCAGCTTGTTGTACAGTCCGTACTCTGCTCTTCTCCCGATCCATCTTCGGACCCAGACGCTTCTTGGCTGCCTCTTTTTCTTCCTGTAGTAGAGTTCACAGAGCCTGTAGATGGCTTCGCACTGTTGCAGAAGGATGGTGGCTACCAAAAGGAGTTTGTTACGATCCATGGTGGAGATGACTGAATGCTGTGGAAGAGGAAGAGGCAGATGAAGGCTGCAGAGGTCTGCACAGCAGGGCTGCTGGTCTGAAAGTGAGATCCAGGTGAGTTGCTCCCCCTTTTTATAGGCAATATAGGTTTTCCCCTATGTGTCCCTTTGCATCCTCTAGGCATCCTCTAGACATCCTTAATATCCGAGATAGGTCCCCTCTGCAACCGTTTTTTCCATTTTCAATGCTTTCTTTGCGAGCTGCATCCACTTTCATCCTTTCTCCGTCCATGCTACTAACGCTGCGCGTCCGTTCCATGTCCGTTCCGCTTCCTCCCTGCGTCCATTTACCGCTGGAGCGGATTGAGTTGTGTGGATGCGCAGCGGATGCCTAGCGGATATAGCGGATGCGTAACGGATGCAGAACTGATGTCCCCCGTATGCCTAGCAGATGCAGAACGGATGCATTGGATACATTTTCCGCTCAAAAGTTTTGAGCAGGTCAAAATCCTCTGAGCGGATGAAACGTCAATAGACGGATGCTGGACGGATAGAGAGGAAGCAAAACGGAGGCAGTGAGTACAGAACGGAAACATTGCGTTAACCAACGGATGGCAAGTGTTTTTCTCCGTTTTACATTCTCTTTCCATCCGTTGGTGCAGTGTGACAGGGGCTTTATCTACATATACCAATTATACCTGCTCACTACAAATATCTTAGATTTTGCTATTGTGATCGGCACTACAAATATATCGCCCTACCATTCGGTCTGGCTTCGACCCCTAGGTCTTTTACCAAGGACCTAGCGGCTTTGGCTGCCTCACTCAGGATCAAATCTATTTGCTTACAACGTTACCTGGATGATATTTTAATTTTGTCATCTTCCAGACATCAAACAAAATTGGATACCAAGATTACTTTGGAGACCCGTCAGGGTCATGGCTTTTCCATAAATTGGGATAAAAGCCATTTGATCCCCTCAACTAGGTTAGTTCATTTAGGGGCAGTGATAGATACCATGGAGGGCTTTCTCTCACAGGACAGGTTAAACAGTATCCAGTCTTTGGCCAGAGAGATCAGAGCCTTATAGAGGGTTTCCCTGGCAGAGCTGTCTCAGCTGTTAGGGAAACTGATTTCTTGTATTTCCATTGTGTCTTGGGCTCGATTCCATTCTAGAGAGCTGCAATGGTTCCTGCTACCTTTCCAGCGATCTGGAAGAGCCACTTCCAATGTCCGGATAAAGGTACCGCACAATGTTTTCCGATCACTCCGCTGATGGTTCCTTTCAAGGAACCTCACAGGGTAACGATCACAACCGATGCCAGCCTGGTAGGATGGGGAGCTCACTTCCAATCCCACACTGCGCAGGGAATTTGGACTATTTCCGAACAATCACAAAGGATCACCCTGTTGCAGCTTCGAGCAGTTCACCTGGCCTTATGCAGTTTTCTACCCCTTTTACAATCACGCCACGTTCTGGACTTGCCAGACAGTATCACAACCAAGGCCCACATAAACAGACGGGGGTACCCATTCCAAACTTTTGATGCTGGAGATGGCCAAGTTGTTCAAGTGGGCTGAGGCCAATCTATTTTCACTCAAGGCAGAACACATAGCAGGGGCCTTAAACACACAAGTGGACTGTGTGGTTCAGCAGGGCCATGATAGATCAGGCAGAGTGTCGGCTACACCCATCTGTCTTCCAGGAAGCAGTGTGGAGGTTTGGGCAACCAGTGATCAATCTATTTCCCTCTCCTCTCAGTGCCCAATTGCCCCAGTATATTTCAAGGTACCCGACTCAGGAGGCAGAGGCCATCAACGCTCTGCGATGTCAGTGGCCTCCCGGACTTTTATATGCATTTCCTCCACTCCCAGTAATACCCAGGTTGATCCAGAAGTTATTGGAGGAACGAGCGGAATTGATATTGGTTGCCGCTTACTGGCCTAGGCGAATGTGGTTCGCAGACTTACAGGACCTGTCGAGAGAACAACCTTGGAAAATTCCACTGTCAAAGGTTTCCCTCTCCCAAGGGCCGATACTTCACCTGAACTCACAATGGCTCAGTCTAGCCGTATGTAGGTTGCCTGGAGCCGTTTAAGGGCCCGACAGATTTCAGAGGATGCTATTGCCACCATTCAAGCATTCAGACGGTCCTCAACAAATCATATATACGAGGCCACGTGGTCTGCTTTCTGTTGCTGGTGCCAGGGGTCTAAGATCGACCCAACTGCCCCATCAATTGGACAATTATTGGACTTTTTACAGGAGGGGTTGATCAAGGGCCTATCTCCAAATACTTTATGCAGATAGGTGGTGGCTTTAGCCTTGGTGATAGCCTGGGGTGACCTCCATTCCAGAGCACACCATCCACATGTCCGCAGCTTTCTTAAGGGTGCTGCAAACTTACAACCTACTGTAATTCACCGCTATCCCACCTGGGACCTCAACAAGGTGTTAACCACACTTACAACTGGCCCATTCGAGCCTTTAAGAACCGCTAGTCTCAAATTCCTGACATATAAGGTGGCCTTCCTAATTGCAATCACATCAGCAAGGAGGATTTCTGAATTGGCGGCATTGTCAATGAGAAAGGACCTGTGCGTGTTTCATGTGGACAGAGTGGTTCTCCGATTGGATCCATTGTTCACTCCTAAAGAAAATTCAGTCTTCCACAGAGCGCAGGAGTTGGTGCTTCCAAATTTTTGTCCGAAACTATTTCATAGACTTGAGCATCAGTGGCATTGTCTTGACATTCGAAGGGCCTTAAGCATCTATCTAGACCTTACAGCAGCATTTCAAAAATCTGAGGCTCTATTCCTATCCTTCAACCTTCCACTTTCGGACAAAAGGTGTCATCGACGACCATCGGTAGATGGTTGAGAGCCACCACAGCTAAAAGTTATGAATGCCAGTCCATCTCAGTTCCTAAGGGCATTACAGCCCACTCAACAAGGAGTGTGGCAACATCAGCAGCATGGGCCACATGGGCTTCCATGTCTTTTCCATGACAAAATTTGCAGAGCAGCAACTTGGGCTTCCCCATCTCTGTCAGAAATTATAAAATTGTTGTCTACGCCTCAGCGGACACTTCATTTGGCAGAAGAGTCCTGCAGAGGGTCCACAGAGTTTAGGAGTGGATTTCGATCCAGACGGAGTCCCTCCCTAAGGACAGGCCAAGCTTTGGTATGTCCCACTTCTGGATGCTCTGAATAGCTCATGGGAGAAAGGGCGTTGGTACTTACCTGATACGCCCATTCTCTGTGAGCTGTGAAGAGCATCCAGCCACACTCATTTCTTTCCATCGGGGGGGATTCAGTTCCAGTCAAAGATCCAGATTAGGTGATGAGTTCCAGACTTTGGCACCCAGTCTTCGCAAAACTGGGGGACGCTGGGGAGGTGTCCGGTAGAGGAGGAGGAGCATCCCGGAGTTTTAAGCCCAGCCTTTCCAGAAGAGACAAGCACTTCCCACTTCTGGATGCTCTTCACAGCTCACAGAGAACGGGCATATCAGGTAAGTACCAACGCCCTTTTTGTGAGTCAAATTATTTTTTCATATTAAAAATGATAATAAAATTTAATATTTTGCCATTTGGGGGTGTTTAATCACTAGTGCAGAATTGTCTCCCAGAGTTCAGTAATAGTAGGTCACTGAAACCACCAGTATTGAGAGGAACAATGAAAGCCACAAATTTTAAAACAATTAGCAAGCATTGTTGAACATGCGTACAATAAATCCTTGAGTTTACAAATTAATGATGTGGCAGAAAATAGTTGGCTGTGAATGAGACTTTATGCATCATTTTACTCATTTAAAATAGCAAAGGATATATAATACATTCACAGAAGCATACAGTATACAGACAATTTTTGCAATTGAATGTGAACTCATTAAAATGAAGTATATCAAACATTTATTATTTTAATATTACCCATATTAAGTGCCATTTATATATTCGTCAAAGTTCTTTGTTATTTAATTCAAAATGAACTTGAAAAGATAATTGCAGTGTTTGCTTCTTAGCAAGCATCTCTAAATTTATTAGTTTATGAACTGTAAATTTGATTAGTTTGATTTGCACAATCATTTCTGCTCTGTCTAATATAATTCAGTTTTTTTTTCATTGAAATAATATTTTTACTGTATTTAATTGTGTGGAACGGCCTGTCGTGCCATTTTAGCGCTGCTCATTCACCTTTGGTCCCCCCTGGTGTTCGGGTCTCACCTGTGTCTCCAAGTAGCTATAACATGCCCAGCATTCACACTATGAGAAAATATCTCAGCAGACAGGCTAAACCAGGTGAAGGTAGCTGACAGACTTCAATTCTTGATAAGGTAAAAGATTTGTCTATCTCAATATGAAAAACCTGGCCCTGGCATATTGAGCCAAGGAGACTGATCAACAATCCAGTGAGCAAGAAAGCAGGCCCAGCAGGTGTTGTGAAAAACTAAAAACAGGCAAACATTTAGACGTCATGATCATCCAATGCAGCAGGAGTGGTCACCATCCACAATGGTTGTCCATGCTGCTGAATTAAGTTATTTTCTGCCAAGAAAGTGGGACTGCTCTTGTACAGTGGCTGACTTAAAACATCATCATATAAAAGTTTATGTTGTACAGTTCATCTTCTTCTACAACCCATCTCTAATTCACTTCAGTTCCAAACCTAATTGAGACCTGCAGCGGTGGTGTGTGTGCATGTGCGCCAAAGCAACAAGTGCAGATGACCACTGATAGTTGTATTCACAAACCTGAAAAAGGATGGCTTTTGGACCTTTGGTTATACCTGGGGCATCAGAAGACCTTCAACAGCATCTAGGGCAGAGGTGGTATTCAGCCGGTTCGGACTGTTTCTGGAGTACAAGTAACGGACATTTTGAGTAGATTGGAAAACTGGAAAATACCACCTCTGGCTGGCCCTGCCCACCCGCCCCCACCATTACCTCCTATATTCCCTTGTTTTTTTAGCTCAGCTGATTCATGCTGCAGAGTGGATTGCCGTGTCTCAGCTGAGCTAAAAAAACAGCACAGTTCACCAGGGTTGATACAGAGGGCGGTCGTTGAGCCTGAAGCATGCTCTCAGAACCGGTAGGAAAAAATTTGGAAACCCACAACTGATCCAGGGTGATTGGACAGCTCTTTTTAGGATAGCATTGTCTATCCTCATATGAAAGAGAAGGGTTAGAAGAGGTTCCGTAAACATTGCCTGCCCCACAGTATCTGGCTAGCTGTGGCCAGATTATCTCATCAGTCAAGAATCAAGAAAAATCAAGCAAAATTTCAGGCTCATTGGAGCCTGAAATGCCTGCATTTGCTGGATCCTGAGAAGGTATCAAAGCCTGAAAGATAAATAGCATCAGCAGACTGCAAGACCTGGTCCAAGTCCAAAGTTTTT
This sequence comes from Laticauda colubrina, assembly GCA_015471245.1. Lineage (NCBI taxonomy): Eukaryota > Metazoa > Chordata > Lepidosauria > Squamata > Elapidae > Laticauda > Laticauda colubrina. Next base: position 53,194,266 of record BLBF01000005.1, on the reverse strand, counting down.
AAGATGAACTTAATTAAAATTATCCACCAATTTACTGCTTGTAGGAACTTGTTTTGAAAAATGGACACAGCTTAAAGATGTTATCACACAGACTGTGTTACAGACTATAACAGCTGTACAGTATTTCAAGTAAAAACCTGGACTGATCAAGACTGGTTTTATGAAAACCAAGACCATCCCAGCAGCTCTCAGTCCAAGAACAAGGCCTATGCAGACTGGCAGAATGATCCATCATCTATCGCAAAGAAAGTTAAATACCTGCAATACAAAGTACAGGTGGAACTGCAAGAAATGGAGGACAAGTGGTGGCAGAGAAAGACATAGCAGGTATAACACGCATGCTAGCAGTTCTTCTCAGGCTCACGACCAGTGAACCCCTTGCCAACGAAAGTGCAGCCCACCTCTAAAGAGCAGATGGCAGTCGTTGCTAGGAGAGTCTTTATGCAACTTTGCATTGTGCATCAGTTCCATGCTTACCTGAATCCTGAGGCCCCCTACATGGCCACTCACACCCTAGTCATCTCTTGGTTGGATTGCTGAAATATGCTCTATAATGGGACTATTCTTGGAGGGTATTTGGCAGCTGCAGCTGATGCAGAAACTTCTGTGTGCAAAGACAGTGATCAGAGTTGATACTGAGTCTCAGATACTACTATGCTTTTTGATCTGACTAGTCTCCTGAACAAAACTAAAGTACTTTACCAGCCCGTGCTAAATATCACTCCTGCAAAATCAAAAATCACTATTGACAAACCTAGCTGACAAATGTAAATAACTCCAATACTTGGGAAGCATCATTTTGAGTGATGGGACTTTGTTAAGTAAATTTACCCCAGAATCAAGACTAGCCAAATTTTGGGGCAACTGTGTTTTAAGTGCCCAATCAACCCAACATCTATATCTACACAAAGCTGAAAATCTACAGAATTGTGATTGTGAACCATTGACTCTGGATCAACAATGCATCAAACAACTGGAGAAATTCCACATGCACATGCTCAGTTCTTTCCTTGGTATTCATTAGCAAGCCCATGTCTCCAACCTGGAAGTCCTAGATTGTGTGAAGTCTGCCAGCATTGGGTTCCTAATAATCAGAGCCATAATGCAGTGGGTGGGATATATTGTCAGAACGGATGACCATTATATATAACAATATATATAAACAATATATTTACTTCTTCTATTCTGAAGACTGTAAAGTGACTTCCTGGTAATCCATAAAAGTGCTAAAACAACTGTGAAGGAAATCCTCTGCCACTGTGACACTGGCTAAGGGAATTAGAAGCTGAGATTGCTGACAGAACCCACTGGTCCTTTGTGCTACAGAACCTTCATTGGCTTTGAAGATAGGCACTGCCAAAAACTGATAGAAAACTGACATCACAGAATAAGACCCACATTTATTAATACAATGGATTTCTAATGGGTTTCCATTATGCTAGTCTGTGATTCCAGATTAGGACTGCAGAGCTATCCTTGTGTCCACAAATCTTCGACCCCAAAGGACTATCTATATATGAGACATATTTTTTTTTAATAAAATCTTGATGCAATACAATGTTTTAGGAAAAACGGGAACTTTTCCAGTGAGAATGTCCAGATAAGATCTAAGAAATGTTGTAAAGACCTTAAGGTCTTCCAGAAGATCATTTTTACTTAGCAAAAGGATTAAGCAAGGAGAAGTCAGGATTTCTGCATTTAATCCAAAAGCTAGCTGTGTACTAAACTTAGAGTGCTTATTTTGGAGTGAAATATACTCACAGCAGCTGCTGAGATTTAAGACATTTCTGTTCCTTAGTTTACACCTTTACTCCATCCCAGTTCCATAGATGTTCTTTGTTTATTTTCTACAGTTTTCCTGCAGACATGTGGTCAATGAAAAACCGATGGTCACCTTGAAAGTAACAATGTCTTCCACACAAATAGATTACTTTTTAAAATTAAATTTGTAGTCCTTTTGTAGTAATGATTTTGATTCCATCTTATTGGCCTTACTAATGGCAAATAGTATTGGTGTTACTTCAGGTGAAAAAGTAGTCCACGTTCAAATACTTTTCTTTATTAAATCTGATGGAGCCTGCAAAAAAAAAACCTGTCTTAATAACTTGCTCTTTTCCAAAGATCTAATTGACTACTCTTCAGTAACTGTGCTTTGGGTGTTGTCCACAGATACATCAAATTATTTCTCTTCTGAAAGTTGATGTCTGAAAAGTATTTCAAAAAAGTGTCACATAATCTGTCCCTTCTGGTCTGTGGATACAGGACTTTATATCAAATTCTCTGTTGTCTACAAAAAAGATGGTGGTTTATGATCTATCTATATAGTGTTTTCAACTGGGGGCAATTTAGTGGCCTAATACTCTAGATCAAATCCCCATAATTGCAAAAAGAGTAGTGCACAACCTTCTGTCTAAATTATTTTTCATATTATATGTATATACAGTACATGCACATATATATGAAACCCTTTCTTCGTATTCTATGCACAGCATAAATGCTTTCTTGGGATTAAAGTTTCAGAGAGTTTTCTTTTTAAGCACTAACGTGTGGTCTCTGTGTCACCTTTTATCCTGCAATATTATAATTGTATATGGGAATGACCTTGAGATGCAGGAGACAGAGCTGGTAACTGGATAAATGGCATGTCAAAGATACCTCTGGCCACAAAAAGAGGGAGGGTGTGAGAAATGTTTCCAAAAAAAACCCTTCCTGGTTTTCCAGAAAGTAAAACAAAAGAAGGGGAAAATACTTTCACTCTTGAGAATTTCTGTTAATATAACCTTACAATAAAGATAATGGTACATAAAGAAACACTAGCAGTGTTATCTGGGCTATTTCACAGAGCTAAAAGATATCAAGGATACAACTTTTGCTTTGCATAGATAATTAGCTTATATTTACCCTCTCTCATCTTCCATTTTTTATTTTGGGTGATTTTTTTTTTGAGGGGGAGGGAGAAACTATACAGATAATCAACTTAAAACCACAATTGAGCCCAAAATTTCTATTGCTAAGCAAGACAGTTTTTGAGTTTTGCCCCATTTTACAATTTTTCTTGACCCCATTGTTAAGTGAATCACTGAAATTTAAGGCCCAGTCCCACTACACTTACGGATGCAAAGAGGATGTAAAATGTTAAAAAAAGCTTGCCATCCGTTGGAAAACGCTATGCATCCATTGTGTACTCACTGCATACGTATTTCATACGCTCTCTCCATCGAGCATCCATCCACTGCGATTTCATCTGCGCAAGAAGTTTTGAGCTGCACAAAACTTTGTGAACAGATGAACTTTCCACCACGTACGATGTACATCCGCGACATATATAGGCAACAAACGTTATATGTCCATTATTATCCATTAAATGTCCGCTGTATCCTCTCTGCCTCCTCTAGCCATCCCCTCAACTCACATCTGCTGCAGCTGAAAATGGAAAGAGGGAGGAAACAAAAGGTACACGGAACGTCTACACAGTGTTAGTAGCACAGAAATAGAAAGGATGTAAGCGAATGCATCTCGTATATAAAGTATTAAAAAAGGACAAAACGTTTGTATCTGGGATGTATCTCGTATATTTAGGATGTCTGCAGTACGTCTAGAGTATGTAGAAGGACACCCAGCGGACAACCAATATTTTCTATTAAAAGGGGGAGAAAATCATCTGGATCGCTGGGATGGTGGACCATACAGTCCCACTATGGTTGCACTGGAGGCTTATCTATCCCACAACTATCCTAAAGGCCCTGTCACACTGCCCAACGGATGCAAAACGGACACAACGGACGAGCAAAATGTTCCATCCGTTGTTATCCGCTCTCAAAAGGGGCAAAAATTTGCATAACCAGAGCGAATAACATGGACGGGGGGAGGACGCAGGGCGGATGGAAAGCGGATGCGGAACGGAAGCCCAGCGGATGGGAGCGGATGGGAGCGGATGGCACATCCGCTAGGCTTCCGGGGGACCTCAGCAAAGCGGACGCAGAACGGATACAGTGGATGCACAGCGGATGCACAGCGGAAGCCTAACGGATGCCTAGCGATAATTGCGTGTGTGGGGAGGATGCATTGCGTCAGCCCCGCAGATATAAGGGAAGCAGCTCGGAAGCAGGTCAGCATTCAGAGGAAAGACCTGCTGCCGGACGGATTGACAGCCTTGCCTGCCCTGCTTGCATGCCTGCCTGCAAGCCTGGCTGCCAGCCTTGCTGCAGGCCTTGCTGCAAGCCTTGCTGTCTGCCTGCCTGCCAGCCTTGCTGCCCGCCTCCCTGCCAGCCTTGCTGTCTGCCAGCAACCCCACAACCATGCGGAGGCACAGAAAGCCTCAGCCATCTGCTGCCAGCCCTGGCAAGAGGGACAGGGCTACCATCCCGCCCCCTGGCCCTCACTCTGGTTCTGCTGGGGCTTCTGCAGCACGGGCTCGCTCTTCTGGGGCTGGGGCTTCTGCTGCTTCTGCTTCTGGAGGAGCTGATGACAAGCACTTCAGCACCAGCCACCTCCACAGCACCTGGACCCTTCACCCCTGAGACTGAGCGACCAAGAGGAGTGCCAGAGACTCATTTTTGTCTTATAGCTTGTTATTAATAAAGTCTATTTATGATTCACACACTTGCTTCATTTCTTTTTTTTAATAAAGTCTTGCTGAAAACTTTTAGAAATGGTTTAAGCCTTTGCATGCTTGTGGGATGGGTTAATATAGCAGTGGGATGGGTTGAGATAGCAGTGGGATGGGCAGGGATACCTTTGGGATGGGTAATAGCTGTGGGATAAATAAACCTCCAGTGCAAGCATAGTGGGACGGGATGGTCCACCCTCCCAGGTGCCACACCTATGGCCCTTTATTATCAATAATAATGTAATAATCATCCACACATGTCAACACAAACACAACTCTTTATTAAATGCCCTGTTCACTCAACATACATGGCACAATCTCATCAGTGTGATGAGACAGGCTGAAGGAAGCATCCATTAAGCATCTATCATCCTGTCTTGCCACTCCACCGCTCCAGCTGGGGAGTTGCACCAGTGTTTCAGGAGGTTGCGCTGGTTCTTCCATTCACGTGAGGCTCTGTTGGGGCCTTGCACATCCTCAGTGTCTGTCAGGTTTCGCCCTTGCCTCCATTCCCCAGGCTCCATGTCCCCATTACCTTGCTGGAGGTCCACGAGCCTGTTCTGCAAGACTGGGTAGCAGGTGCGCATGAGATTGTGCAGGATGCAGCAAGCTTCCACGATCCTCCTCACGGTCTCTGGGCGATGCTGCATGGTGGTGAGAAGTACCTGGAACCTGTTGGCCAGGATGCCAAAGGCGTTCTCCACCACTCGCCTTGCCCTGGACAGCCTGTAGTTGAAGATCCTCTCTTCACGGGTGAGGTATTTGGAGGTGTAGGGCTTCATGAGGTAGGTTGTGAGGGAGAAGGCGTCATCCCCCACGATGAAGTAGGGCACATCTTGCGTGTCGTTGGGCAGGGGGTCTGGATCTGGAAATCCCACCATGAGGTTGCGTTCCAGCCCACCCTTGAGGTCACTTGCGTTGTATACCTGGGCATCTGAAGATGAGCCGTTGCCTCAAGCATCGATGTACATGAACTTGTAGTCAGCATCGACCATGGCAAAGAGGATGATGCTGAAGAAGCCCTTGTAGTTGATATAAGTGGACCCCGACTTGGCTGGTGCTTTGCAGGCCACGTGCTTGCCATCGATTGCTCCAACGGTGTGTGGGAAGTTCCACCTCTGATATCACTGTTCTGCAACTTTCTTCCAGCCTTCTTCAGTGGAGGGGCACTGGAGGAGCTCCTCCTTGTATTCTTCGATGATGGCCTGCACCACTTCTCTGACCACAATGCTGATGGTGTTGTGTGGCACCCTCCAGCCGTACTGCATGCTCCTGTAGGTGGTCCCTGAGGCCAGGTGGTGCAGAGTGAGTGCCACCTTGAGTCCAGGTTCCAGGCTGGGCCGGAGGTTGGTGCTCTGCTTGGTCAACCTGGGTGTCAGCCACTGCACAACTTTGTCAAACATGGCTGGAGGCGTCCTCATGAAGTTCTGGAATGCACGAGTGTCTTCGTTCCTGAGCGCCACCACCAGCTTGTTGTACAGTCCGTCCTCTGCTCTTCTGGCGAACCATGTTCGTACCCAGACGCTTCTTGGCCGCCTCTTTTTCTTCCCGTAGTAGAGTTCACAGAGCCTGTAGATGGCTTCGCACTGTTGCAGAAGGATGGTGGCTGCCAAAAGGACTTTGTTACGATCCACGGTGGACATGACTGGATGCTGTGGAAGAGGAAGAGGCAGATGAAGGCTGCAGAGGTCTGCAGCTGGGCTGCTGTTCTGAAAGTGAGATCCAGGTGAGTTGCTCCCCCTTTTTATAGGCAGTATAGGTGTCCCTTTGCATCCTCTAGGCATCCTGTAGACATCCTTAATATCCGAGATAGGTCCCCTCTGTGAACGTTTTTTCCGTTTTACATGCTTTGTTTCCGTGCTGCATCTGCTAGGCATCCGTTCTGCATCCATTCTGTGTCCGTTCTGCTTCCTCCCTGCGTCCGTTTTCCGCTGGCGTGGATGGAGTTGCGCGGATGCGCAGCGGATGCCTAGCGGATATAGCGGGTGCGTAACGGATGCAGAACGGATGCCTAGCGGATGCCAAGCGGATTTAGAACGGATGCATTGGATACATTTTCCGCTCAAAAGTTTTGAGCAGCTCAAAACTTTCTGAGCGGATGAAACGTCAATAAACGGATGCTGGACGGATAGAGAGGAAGCAAGACGGAGGCAGTGAGTACAGAACGGATACATCGCGTTAACCAACGGATGGCAAGCTTTTTTCTCCGTTTTACATCCTCTTTGCATCCGTTGGTGCAGTGTGACGGGCTTTATCTATCCCACAAGCATGCAAAGGCTTAACCATTTTTTCAAAAGTTTTCACCAACACTTTATTAAGTAAAAAAATGAACCAGGTAAACTAAGTGTGTTAAGCAAAGATAACCTTTATTAACTTTCTTAGGTAAACTTTATGACTTTATTAAATAAGCAAAATGAACCAAGTAAACTGTATTAAGTGTGTTAAGCAAAGATAAACTTTCTTAGGTAAACTTTATGACTGTATTAAAAAAGCAAAATGAACCAAGTAAAGTGTCTTAAGCAAAGATAAACTTAACAAGTACAACTCGGTCTCTGACACTATTCTCAGTCACTCTGAGTCATGTCCATGGTCTCAGCTGTTAAGTGGGCAGGGACTGTGGAGGTGGCTGTGGCTTGAGTGCTGGTTTGAGGCACCATTGGGGTGCTTGGCCCTGAGGGTACAACAGGTGGTGCTGTGTTCAGGAAGCTATCCGAGAGCTGACTCAGTCCCGTGAGGTTGAGAGGCCCTTCATCAAGGACTTGAGATGTCAGGCCCAATACTGATGACAGATTGCCCGTTGACGAGCTTGGCTGTGGGGTGGAGGAAGGAGGAGTGTTGTCGGGCTGTCTGGTCTGCAGCTGGGTGAGGACTGGCATCTGTGGCGTCAGATGAACCTGGGCCTGGACTGGGAAGTTCTGCTTCTGCTCTGGGAAGTCCTGGTATTCGTAGCCTTGGTAGGTGAGAGGCTGTTGAAAGCTGTGGAAGGGCTGTGACATCACCTGGAGTGGAGGAGCAGACCTGGACTGGGTAGGAGCAGCTTCAACTGGGCCTTGAGGGTTGTGCAGAAGTGCTGTGATCTTCTGCTTCATCATCTGGTACTGGGCTTCGGGAGGTCCCTCAGGGTCTGGCTCATGTAGATGATGAAGGTGTTCTGGCCCGAGAATGCTCTGTCCAAGTGGACCAGCTGAGAGAAAAGTTCTGTGCTGGTCTTCATTGTGTCCCTGATCTCCAACAGCAAACTGTGGTCCTGGCCCTCCAGTCTGCCTCTCTGCCTGCATCCTCTAGAGATGGGGATGGGGATGGGGGTGGATTGGCCTCTGGTGGCTGCTGCTTCCTCCATTTGTGACAGCAGGGCGTCATCCTCCACGGGATCCTCCAAGTCTGCTGGCATGGGGAGCTGTCGGGGAGGGTCTCTGCTGTGGGGCCCTCTGAAGACACCTTCCTTGACAGGGTAGCTGGCTCCTGGCTGGAAGAGGACTGGCTGTCTGAGGGAGAGGGGTCTCAGAGGGGCTGCTCCTCAGTGGCGGACCTCAACCTCCAGGAAACTGCATTTGGCCATGATGTACATCTCCCGGTCAGTGAGCTTGACAGCGGCCTGCCCGGATTTCTTGAGGTGTAGACTTGCCATACCAGGTGTGCATGTGCTTCCACCATCCTATGAGTACTTCTGCAGTGTACCCCAGGCTCTCTGCCTTGTCTCTCCAAGCTGCCTCCTTCTTGGTGTTGCGATAGAGTCTGTTGCCCTTTCTCCGGAGGTACTCGTTCTCCCTCAGCCATTCCAGCACCTCATCCTCATGCTCCTCGGAAAAAGTGTACTGTTTCCTCTCTCCCTTCTCCTTCCCTTGCCTCTTCCTCCCTCTGGCAGGGGCTTCAACAGGGCCTTCAGGGGCTTGAGCAGCAGGGCCTTCAGGGGCTTGAGCAGCAGGGCTTTGAGGGCCTTGGGGCTGGTCCACCACAGCAGCAGCAGCTTCAGAGTCAGTGCCAGGGGGTGGGATGGTGGTTCTGGCCTTCTTCACCTTGCCAGGGCTTGAACGAGTAGGCACAGACTTCATCTTCTTGTCTGACTGATGAACCATGGTGTTCCTGCAAGATGTATCTGGCAGCACGTCTTTCCCCTGTATGCTGACTGTGTGCGTGCTGCATCCTTTTATATCCACGGAGCTGATGCAATTCATACTCCCCGCATGCGCAGTGAACGCTTTGCATCCGATATACATCCACCTGGCATCCCCTTTGTTTCCTATAGGCGTCTGTGATGCATCCGCTTCATCTGCTATGCATCTTCCCCTTCCACTATGCGTCCGCTTCGAAATTCTCCCCCGGAACCCCTTCGGAGGTGTCATCCGCTTCTATCCGCTTCCATCCACTAGGCTTCCTATGAACATCTGTTTAACATCCTCGCTGCATACTACCCACGTCCGTTCTTTTCCGTTCTGTTTATGCAAATTTTCGCCACTTTTTGGAGCGGATGACAACGGATGGAGCCACCCTCAAAATTTTGCTTGTCCTCTGTGTCCTTTATGCATACGTTTTGCGTCTGTCGGCCAGTGGAACCGGGCCTTAAGTTAGTAACACAGTTGTTATAATCTGACTTCCTCATATACTTGTTTGTCAGAAAGTCACAAAAGATGATCACTCTGCAGCTGTCATAAATATGAGTCAGTTGCCAAATATCTGAATGGGGATGCTGCAACAGTCATAAGTGTGAAAAATGGTCCTAAAAATTGTCACTTTTTTCAATGCCGTGGTAACTTTGACCAATTACTCAGTGAACTATTATTAAGTTGAGGACTGCCTGTATAGGGTATCTTCAAACTTTCATTTCACTTAGGCCTCAAATCTGTTGTATAAATAATGTTTCCAATTCATTGGAGTTTGGTTTGATTCAATTTAATGTTGGGGTTTGCTCCATAACAGGCTATCTATTTTGACTACCAAAATTAGACATAGTGTGTTAAAAGATCCTCTTTCATTTGAGGCTGTATGGCATGTCCTTCTCAAGGCTGCATATAAGATTCCTTCAAATTGACAGGTTTGACAAATTTTTCTTCTAAGTTTCCCAAATTTTTCTCATGCCTCTTGAAGCATGCCACTTATCTTGATTTCACTTGCTCCTCATATTTTGATAAGAGATATAGCCCAAATTACAATTCTTGTAATTGTCAGTGTTCCACCTAACCAAATCCAAACCAATAAATTCTGAGACAAAAATTTCCTCAAAGTTCCATTTTATTTGAGTTGTCCTATTGGCATATCTGGGAAACCCGAATCTGAGAGTTCCATGTTATCCCTTCCCAAAAGAAAATCAAAGATCCACCCCCTGTATCCATCAGTCCATCACATGGATCAATCAAATCTTCGTCCCAACTGGAGACATCCCTCCAGTCACTTCACTCCAGGTACAGGGAAACATGTCCTTGACTCTCTGAGAAAGAATGTTGTTGGTTTTAATCTTTTACCTCACTATGAAATCCCCTCTTCCAAATTCCCAGGCACTGAAAGTGGCAGCCTCAAAACTTCCAAGTAAAAAATGGCTTCCAAGTAAAAAATGGCTTCCAAGGCTGACAGTAATGTTCAAATTTTATTGGATTCAAGAAATGGCTGGCTAATACTTTAGCTTTTTGGAATTTCTTGTTCACTACAAGGTGCTCAGGTTTTTTGAGCCAATCTTTTAAAATCTTTTTTAAATAAAACCTAACCTATATTGCTATCGGTGGCATAGAACAACATTGCAACCATTTTCTATATTTGCAGAGAAACCTAAACACACTCCAAAATTATCCAGTGGTGCATTTCTTTTCCAGTCTGGTTTGTGTTTTGCTTGCAATCAGGTCTCCTATGATTGCAAACATTTCAGCAAGTTCGTTGTTGGTGGTCTTCATTTAATGATGATTTGCTTAGTGACCATTCAAAGTTATAATGGGCTTTCTCCAAATCTTCATATGACCCAATTCCAGACTTCCCAGGGCCGTACATATCCCCACAGTCACACAATTACATATTGGGTAGCTGGCAACCAGCTCATCTTTATGGCTTTAACTGGCTTTATTAGTAGTTTGCAGCCTTTTCACCCATAAAATTACATTAATTTGCTTAATGACCACGATGTTCATTAAATGAAAGCAGCATATGCTTAAAGACCACTGCAAAAAATGTTGTAAAATCAGATCTGGTGATGTGGGTGCCTCAATTTATGACTATCATGACTTACAATTGAAATTTCAGGTTCCATTATAGTTGTAAATGGAGGATTACCGATAAACAAAATAATCTGTGAAGTGTAAAAGTTTCTGTTCCAGGATGAGCATTGGCAGAACTTTGCTAAAAACCTTATATCTTTATCACTCATAGATAGAGTCTATCCTGCTCATTTTTCTATCAGTTCTGCTGATTATGAAGGCACTTGAATGGCCATTTCAGGTATAAACACAGTTCACTTATGGTTAAGACAGTCTGGTTGTCAGTATTTCTATTTTTTTTTCTTTCTTGAAAATATTTTCTCCATTTCCTGTGATAAGATGTATCTTCATATTTAGGTCAGTGGCAGCTCTGTGTCCTCAATCAGACCATGAAGCAATTAGAGATTACTAAATTTGATTGCAAAAGTCATCATGAAGTCCTTTAGTAATTCCCACTGCCCTTTTAATAATTTTCTACACTAATTCCCTGGTTCTTTACATCAAAGATAGCTTTTGTTATGGTTGTTAGTTGAACATAGTGTACTGTACTGATGAAATAATTGCTGTTTGGACACTTAACCCTCCACCTAACCTTCCATAAGGTTGAGATGTTTGAGCTGAGTTAATTGTTAGAATGTTCTGAGTTAATCCAACTTTTCAAAAATTATTTTTTAAAAAATACGATAGACAAGAGATTGTGCCATAAACGAGATACATCTGGGAAAAATAAGTTTACATGCATTACAGCTGTGCAGTTCTTTGGATTCTAAGGCTAAAGGTGATTCAGAATGATGAGGTACACATACACACAAACACATATCCAAAATATGTATCTAAAAGTCCTTGAATTAAACGTGATCTTTGAATTAAACTTGTCTTTGTTCAGGAAAATAGATACGGTTGATTTAAGGAGTTGCAAACAGATTGTATGCACCTGTGGTGGGATTCCAAAATTTTTACTACCAGTTCTGTGGTCATGGCTTGAGTATGGTATGGCTTGGTGGGTATGGCAGGGGAAGGTTACTGCAAAATCCCCATTCCCTCCCCACACCGCGAACCTGCTTTCCAGCTCCGTTCTCCTGTGCAGGGCAACAAAAAAAGACCCAGCCAATCAGCTGGGACTCAGGAGGCAGAGAATAGATGAGGGTGGGGCCAGTCAGAGGTGATATTTGCCGGTTCTCCGAACTACTCGAAATTTCCACTATCGGTTGTCCAGAATTGGTCAGAACCTGCTGAATACCACCTCTGGTATGTGCCCTCAAAATCCAAAGTAGCATTTTGTCTTCAAATTTAAAAAATTCCCAAGCCCTATTTATGCTTCAGGAGGAAAACTGTTTTTATTTTTTGGGTTAGTAAAAATGTCCTTAAATAATATGAACCAAGAGAAGATTTATTGTAATTGAAGTGATATCTGAGGACTTGTGCAAATGACAACAGTAAAGCTGGATGAAGTTATTTTTAGACTGTTAACACTGAATTGAGGTGACTCATTTAGTAAGGTTTTCAAAATGAATTAGTGGCACGGCTTGTTGTACAAATACAACATACACAATGCTTTAAACTACTCTAAGGCTTCACAATTATGTAAACTGAGGAATATTGCTAGATAACTTATTTTCTAAAAATGATAGTATATACATTTAAATGTTTTTAAACAAATAAAAATGTTCATGTGTCTTTGTAGCCACAAATCCTTCAGCACTTTAACATATTTATTTTGTTTCTTTTGTTTTATCCCTCCAGTGAAAACCTTAAAGACCTTAACAAAATTCTTTTATATACCCAGTAAGAAAAAATGAACCAAATCCATTTCCTGGTTCAGTGGCTGTTTATCTCCTTTAGGATATAAATTATTTATCAGTTCTACTTGTATGTCTATATCTTTCTTCATATCATTGCTTGTCATGTTAAATATCCCTTCAGACTAATCTCAGAATTATTCATTGTAGCATATTCTTGTTCTGTAGCTTCATTACAACATACTATCCATTTTATCAAGAAGTTTGTCTATGTTTTCAAACACAGATTGAGAAAAATATATTTAATTGCTTCTGTTATAAAATTCTGCTCTATTCTTTTCTTTATCCTCTAGCTCTCTCTTCTGTCCAGAAGAGCCCATAAAATTAATGCTATTATCTGGTTGTTTATTTGGTTTACTGGAATTCCTACAATAATTTTTCATTTATCATTACTTTTATATAAAGATCAATCAACCAATTATTCATATATTTATTATTTTAGTAAAGTGTTAATGTAAGTATCTAAATATAAGAGGATGATTTTTGTCCTTGGACTGGATCCTGCTTGTGGTGAATTACCTATGCTGTGGATCTTCCCTGATTTTTCAGAAGAAGTCCGATGATGAAACAGAATAAGAAATGCCTAGAATGCTGTTAGAGGAGGACAAAGGGTTTAGCTTGATTGAACATTGATAAGAGATTTTCTTAAGTGTTCCCATTGGCAGGCTCAAAATGGGGATAAGGTATCTGTCCCGGTCCTCCTTGATCTCCGAGTGGCCTTTGGTACCATCAGTCAAGCTACACTGGCTCCTCATAGTCTTCTACATCTAATTGAAGATGCTGGATACTACCTAAAGAGGTCCACATGGCAAATGATCAGCCTATTGGCGGGACAGCCTGTCAGCTATTGTTTCTGCCCACTGTACCAGGTCCAGCAAGGAAGACATGCTCCAAGTTCCATCATCAAACATGGCCATCTTGTTGAACCTTTTAGCTGTGCCTGCCCTGTGGAACTGCATTCCCCGAGAGATCCAAATGTCTTTGAAGGCCTGACTTGTTTCCCAGGGATGTGGGTCAGGCAATTAGATCAGCTCTGACTTTTTTGGTTGGAAGGTTACTTTTTATAAGATGTCATGGCCTTACATTGTTATGGCGGTTTGAATCTTTGTACATGACCTAGAGTCACTGCTGTGAGATGGGCAGTTCTGTAAATCAAATAAATACATACATTAATCTACCAATGCACTATGTTTAGCCATCTAAACTACAGTTCCTTGAGTAGAATTCATGATAGACTGTTTGAATTACATAGAATAGCATTTGGCTACGACATTTCCAAAATGGATGAAACTGGTCATCTGGTATCTGCCCTCTGGTAGTCTGTGTAACTATTTTCAAATATTAACATCTATTGTATTGTACACAGTTCATTAATAAAATATGAAAAATGATGGACCCTCAACTGCAACTTTTGAGAGCCAGTATGATATAGTGACAAGGAGCTGGGCTAGAACCAGGTAAACCATGAATTCTGGTCCTCCTTTGAACATAAACCAGTTGGATGATTTTGACCCAGTCCAACCCAAATCATCTCCCCTGTGGAAAGCAAAATAGAAAGCAGAAGCATTAGATAATGCATGCTGCTTTGAGTTGATCAGAAGTAAAATGGGATAAAAATCTAACAAATAATCACATAAGCTTGCAAATGACAATCACCTGAGGCCAAAAAAAAAAAAAAGATTAATTGAGCAAGAAAAGGATTACAAAGCAAAAGATGGACTACAATCCTTGTACCGTGTTTCCCTGAAAATAAGACCCGATCGTATTTTCTTTTGGGCTTGAAAATAAGCACTCAGGCTTATTTTAGTGAGATCTTATTTTTTTTTATGTGCAGCAGGTGGTAAGTGGGGGGGGGGCTATGGGAATGTGAGCACAGCTTATTCTGGTCCTGCCCTCTTAGTCCCACTGTGTGCTTGCCTTCAGCTGCAATGGGCTTAGCTCGCTGTGCGCTGCCCATGCTGCTGCTGGCCTTGGGGGAGGGCTCTTTGCCCTCCTGGCAGCACTGCTCTCTCTCTACCTGGCGTGTGGTGAGTTGTCCCAATCTAAATCCTCTGGAGTGCTGCCAGCCTGCCAGTGCCACTTCGTAAGCAGCCACTGGTGGAACCATGCTGGCTATGCTGTCTGCCTGCCGCCACCTTTGGGCTGCTTAGCACTGGCCTGCATACCTATTCACTGCTGCAAGTGCTGGGCCTACAGCTACACTGTCCCTGTTGTTCTTCAGGCTCTGGCAGGCACTGCAACTCTCTTGTCAGTTGTACAAGGCAAATGTGGGGCTGCCACTGGTCGCTTTCACTGTCTGCCTCAGCTGCGGCAGCTCTGCATCCATCTATCAATCCCCCCCTTTTCCTGCTGATATCTTTTCCTTGGGGAGCCCCGCACAGACACACATCACAAAAATGTTCCCTCTGAAACCTCCAGCCTTGCAATCCTGTGAAAACTGAGATGGACAGCTGGAGGAGTGGGAGCAAGAAGGGAAAGTGACATCATGGACCTTTCTTGGCACAAAATTTCACAGAAAGCAAAATCAAAGCATGATGAGAGTGGGGATTTTCCTGTAAGTATGGTGTTAAAAGAGCCAGGGCTGGCAAGAATGCACCAGAAACACCTCCAGGCACCCAGGAAGACAGAATGAGGGGCATGTTCCAGCCCTTGCTGGCTCAGCTGATCTGCGGGGTTGCAATTAAGGAGCTGAGCCTCCATGAGGTGACCAGGAAAGGGAAGGGCTGCCTCCTGTGCTGGCCACCTCCGCCCCCTTCACTATGGCTTATTTTTGGGGTAGGGCTGATATAAGGTCCATCCCAAAAATCAGGCTAGGGCTTGTTTTTGGGATAGGTCGTATTTTTAGGGAAACATGGTAGCACAATACTTGAAATAATTTCTTACAATTGAATGACAATCCAATTTTGCAAAAGGCATTTTTTCTCTTTCCCTCAATCTGTCACTTACATTTTCTTTTCATTCCTTTCCCCTACATATCCCATTGACAGAACTACCCCAATCTGTCCAGCCTTTGACTCTCCTCAACCATCATTATCAATGGCATGTCCTTGTTCAGCAGATTCCAAAGCTCATTAAACCTTTATTTTATGTATTTATCAAATATATTTAAGTGGTGGGTAGGTGTATCTTGGTTATGTATTTAGGTGAAGATATGAAGAAATGCACAATATTAACTTGGATTATGTGTGACTCACTCAAAACAAGTAATAAAGAACAAGGGTGCGCATATGGAAAATAATAAGAATAAGATCTCAAAGAAGACTTAACAAGAATTGATTCAGAAAACACAAAGTGTTTCTTCAAACTAGAGATGGTTGTCATGTGAACTGGATGAAGCAATAGCACTCCAGGAACAATGTACTTAGCATATAGAGTGTATGTCCAGGTAAGACTAGCATGGAAGTTTAAACAATAGGTTTAAAGTATTTTGGAGTTATTGCATAGCATTCTGAAAAACAAGCCTCTTTAATGTGATATTTTAATGTGATATACTAGAACAGATCTTGTAACTTTTTCAGTATAAGTGATGCTGGCTATAGCTCTTAAAGTATCCGTAAGTACTTCAAAAGTCTTGTGTTGCCATGTGCCTGAGGCATAGAAAAGTTATTCTTTAAGTCTTCAAGGTTCATGGAATAGTTCTAGATTTTGACCAAGAAGGTACAGAAGGGACACAGTGAACAATTGCCATAGTTGGGCAAACAATCTGAACATGAATCTTCTCTGAAATAAATATAAAAAAACCTCTTAAATAGAAGGCATGACATTTGAGACATACTGTGGTATTTGTATTCTACTCAAGGATTATTAGTAATATTTTTATGTTACAGTTGAGCCTCCATTTTTTGATATTGTTAGAATGGAATGGCAAACAATGTATTTTCATACATAAGATTTAAATAATACTCAAGCTGCTTGTACTATCTATTAACATCTGCTTCTTACACATGTCAAAAAGAAAATGGTAAAGAAACATTTGTAATATGCAAATAAGCAATTCAGCAAATATATATTCAACTTTTCAAACCTAATTGTAGTGAGATCCTCATGAAACCTTTCTGTGAACAAACACCCACTACATCTGGTTACATATAAGCCTCACTTATTTTCTTCAAGATGTTGTATGCTGTGCTATGCGTAAGTCTTACTGCTATGCATAATTCCTTCGCCAGTCAAGTTTCACCTAGATGTTAATCACAAATATTGTTTTTATTGTTAATATTAACATATTTATTTCTTCATATGTTGACTGATGTGCCACTGGTTTTGAGAATATTTTCTTCTCCAAATTTCAGATTAGGTGGAACTGTATCTGCATACAAGATAGTGCCAGATGAAATAGAAGAAATCAAGGTATAGTGTTAATTATGCTACTGCTCAATTCTTTAATATATTTGTAAACCTTAATATATAATTATGAATCATAATTCTTAATTTATCCAGTAAATGTTTTAATATTTGAATGTATTTTTCTTCTACACTGTTAAAGACTTTAACGAAATCACAATGATTCTTGCATTAGTGAAATTGAGTGCTTCTTTCAACGATTAGTATAATATTGGGGTATAAGAGTTAATATTCTTTATTTTACCTATATTTCTGCAAAATTAGATTTAAATATCAATTAATGAATAGAACAATTGCTTTGGTATATATACAAATTTATCCAGATAGTCCTTGACTCAAAACAGTTCATTTAATGACTGTTCGAAGTTACATCACTGAAAAAAGTGACTTATGATTTCACAATTATGACCATTGCAGCATCCCCATGGTCACATAATCAACATTTGGATGTTGGCAACTGGTTCATATTTATTATGGTTGCAGTGTCCCTGGATCATGTGAATATCTTTTGCGATCTTCTGACAAAGTCAATGGGGAAGCCAGATTCACTTAACAACCGGGTTACTAACTTCACAACTGCAGTGATTCAATTATCAACTGTGGCAAGAAAAGTCATAAAACAGGGCAAAATTCGCTGAACAACTATCTCGCTTAGCAACAAATTTTGGGCTCAATTGTAGTTGTAAGACAAGGACTACCTGTAATTGGTATACCAGTATACAATTGATATATGTTTTTTACTCAATTAAATAGCACAAATGTAAGCTAACAAATGTAAGCTAACTTAAAAGTTAGATTTGGGTAATATAGTTTGCATTAATTTCTTTTCTCTGAAATTAAATATGTACATCTTCACCATGAAGTCCACACTATTACACATCAATCAAAATAAGTATGTATTTGCTTCAAAGATAACATAAATTTCCAATAAAGGAGAATATTTGTAGGTCAGGGTTGAAGTGAGGGGTCCTTGATGCTCTCTGAGCTTAGTTGTTTTCTTGCAGATGTTTCATTACTCAAACTAGGTAACATCATCAGTGTTAGTCTAATGGTGCTAGTCTAACAGTGCTAGTGCAAGTAAAACAGTGTTAATATAACAGTGCTAATCATGTAAATTATGCAGAGAATTTTATAGCATACATGCTGCTTAAGAGATTCATACAAATGCATGGGAACAGAGAGATTCGGAAGTCAATACTTTTTTTCTTTTCTTTCTCCCCCCCCCCCCGATTTTCTTTCCCCTTTTCCCCATTGTGTCCTATTATTTGTTTTCATATTTTTGTATTTCTTCTACAACCTAATAAAAATGTTTTTTTAAGAGATCCATACAAATGCCTAGGAATAGAAAACTTAGTTCTAATAAATTTTCCAAATACACATTTGTGAAATCAGAAAACCATTCTTATTAATAAAATCATTTTTGCCTGTTTATATTTAAAGTGTGCACAAGATTCTGTTACTTCCATTAAAGGACTATATATGAAATTAGTGGATGTATATGTGGAAGTGTATTTTCCTAACAGTGGGACCATACCTATGGAATGATATCCTGTTCAAAATTAACTCATCTGTTTCTCTTTCTTCAGTACGAACCTAAACCATTGCCCTACTGCTTCCAAATGGTTTTGTAGTTAGTTTTTTATTTTAAACTTCTTCATTTCACTGACATTATATTTTAATAATATTTGCTTCATATGGGTTTTAATAATTGATGTTAATGCCGTGTTTCTCACAAAATAAGGCCAGGCCTTATTTTTTTTTGACTCCCGAAAAAACGGCTAGGCCGTCTTTTGGGGGGGTGACTTAATTTCCTCCCCCACCTAGAGCTCACCATGCGCACTTACCTCTCCACAAGGCCATTTCTATCGGCCGATGAAAGCTCCCCAAAGGCAGAGTCACCAGCCACTTCGGGACAAGGCGTAGCTGCCCGCGTCCCCTTGCCATTAGGCAGTGTCTTTCGGGCGATGGAAGCTCCCCAAGGGCAGTCACCAGCCACTTCGATCGGCTGGTAGAAGCGGCCTCGGGGCAAGCACCCATGCACATTCCCCTTACCACGAGGCTGTTTCTATCAGCTGATGAAAGCTCCCCGAAGGCAGAGTCACCAGCGGCTTGGTTGTTAAATTTAACTGGTTGTTAAATTATCAATTCCACCTTCCCACCCCCAGTATCAAAATGGATTCTGGGTGCTGCACTGCAATGGAGAAACAGGCAAGGGAGTGGCCAGCACAAGGGAAGGAGAAGGCCACTTTCCCTTTTTCTTCTCCCTGCTCCTTCTCCTCCACTCATGCCAGCCGCTCTGATGTCCGTTTCTCCATTGCAGGGCAACACAGCGCCCAGGATCCACTTTGATAGCAAAGCGGGGTAATTTAACACCTGATTCACTCAGGGTCAGCTTGGACCATGTCTCTCACGACAGCCAACTTAACCCTGAGTGAATCAGTTGTTAAATTATTTTAATCTCACCACTGGTCCAGCTCATTTGAAACACATCATCTTGGAAAAGGCTGATTTATGCTTACACCATCATAATACTGACTGAATGTGCTCTGATATTAGATAACTTAAAGAACTAAAAAAAATTGAGAGACAATCTTAAAAGGCAAGAAAAAGTTTTTCTCCCCAAATATTTCTCATTTGATCAGGAAATTAACTAAAGTATTCTTATCATCTAGCACTGAACGTTCAGATTTTTTTTTCCTTTTGCCCCACAGATAATTTGAGATAGTCAACAGATACTTGGTTAGTATCAACAATAAAACTAGAACAATCAATTCTCTTTCTGATCTGAAATTATTCAGGTATGGGTTTTTGGGCAACAGACAGCTTTAATAATGTACATAACATTATATAGAGCAAGAATGTTATTTTAAATAGCTGTATTTGTTGTAAATAAATTTCCATTTTTCTTTTTTACAGAATTTCTTATAGAGTTATATGGCAGATTTAATAACAGCAGCTTTGTTTGAGTAAATTACCACTTTATCAGTTTAAATACTAAATTCTTAAAAGTTACTTCAACCAAACCAAAATATTAAATTTATTTTTTCTATCAGGTTATTTTGTTTTAAAGCAATTTGTATCTGTAGATCTCCAAGCAGCAGCTTACCAGAAACTGCAATAATGTAGTTATACAAATGCTGTATACTGTTTCAGGGTTGATGGAACAGCGCAAGGTATGGCATTTTTCAAGATTATGTCACGTGCTATTACTTGTCTCGACAAATGATTCTAATGCACGTTAGACAGATTCAGAATTAGTTTGGGAACTGCAATCTATTTTATAGTTCAAACTGCTCTTCATCACCTATAAATTTCATCATGACATAGAGCTATGTTATTGGAAGTGCCATCTAATTTCTAGAATTTCTTTCCCATCGTAAGATTGTGCAGGGTTTGAGTATTCCAGATCCACTTAATTAAATAATGCCATCTGAATGGCATTATTCCATTCCAATGTTTTGTGAAAAGATATTTTCCCAGATTTCCATGCACTACTGCCCTAATAATGTTCCATAAGTTCTTAAAAATCTGTTTTCTTAGGCCTTGTGGTTTATTGTATGTAGCCCCATGATTGCTTGTTTAAATTGTGGTTTGTCTGGACATATAAGTTCTTATTTTTATTTTAACAAAAAATGAGCTGTACAAAGTTGTTCTAGTGTAGCTCTTGAACCAAATTAATCAATAAATGCAGGTTTTCAGAATATTGGAGCATGCTTTTTGATAATTGAATGTAAATAGAAATGTTTCTCCAAATGGTTAAAGTTCCAAATAATAGCCTGTCAGCTCTTTGAAATAGACCAGATCAGGAAACTGACTGTGAGGAAGATTAGATAATAATAACAAAATCCTGCACATCTGATTATGCATTTCTTTCTCTCCCTGTTATATCACAGTGAGTAAGGAAGGCTGCAACTTTGGTTTCTTTCTTAATACTACCAGCATTTCTAGATTTAAGGAATGTTTTGGTCCTCTGTTACAGAACTGTTTCTGAATATTTCCTTCAGTGCTATTTCTATGGCTCTCTATATACCAATTGAGAAATTCAACTCCCACACAATGTTCTTCTCCCAAAATTGACATATTATACAGTATAGATTCTGTATTCTCTAGAATGAGAAGTTTATAATGGAAGAGTGCTTACAAGCATGAACTACTCATGTAATTCTCAATAGTGAATTGTCCAGGAATTAACAATTGCCAACTTCCTAAAGTAATCTGGTTTGTGTAGTCTGTAGATCAAAAGTGGATCTTTTTGCCAATAAGTGGAGTAGTGTTATTTGCAAACTACCCTTTGCAGTTTGCAAAATATTTAACTATGTAACCAGCGATGGGACACTGCTATTTCTGGTATATTGCAAAATCCAGTTTATATCAATGCATCTTGTCATTAGAGATAAATTAACTTACACATACTAGGGCCTTGATTTGGAGAACACACTTAGGTGTTTTCAAATCACAGAGTATAATTTGCATAGTACAATTTCTTTCGAATCATAAATATCTAAATTGGAACCAATACTTTTTAATTTGCTTATAAATTTTCTGACATTAGGGTGAACATGAATGAGTTAGGCTTTCTAATGACATCAAATTATTCCAGTGGTGCATTTGAAATCGACCATGAAAAGTACTATAAAGGCATATTTCCAAACTGGGTGAATAAGATTCGAGCCAGAAAGTATAATTTTATGCAGTGTATGGTTTACATTAGGTGATATATATTTGAAGAAAAAGTTTGAATTCTCACATACACAGAGTCAAAAGAGATGGTCTAGGAACAGAAGTTACAAAATTGGCTCATTTATTTTTACTCTGCATCATATTCAGTAAAATGACAGTTCAATAAAATGACAATTCTTATCCCAGTATGTTACTAGGAATCACAAAAAAGGGATTGATTGAAAATAAACCTGCTGATGTACTAGTGTTCTTTTATGAATCTGTGATATATTGTTTACATTGTAGTTCCAGTACTGAGAAATGATATTTCAGAACTGAACAATATGTCAAAATAGGTAAAAATTCTGTATTGTTTGTTAATCATGCATATTATAGAGAATTAGTTTTCCAGCTTCGTTCCATGGAACCCTAGGATTCCACAAAGACTTGAAGGGAGTTTCTGGGACTAACCTCTCCATGAGGGATTAAACAAACAACTTCTTGTCTGTTCCCAAACTCCAGAAAACATTCCAATTCTCAAGAGCAATTGAGGGGAATATTTTCTTCACTTCACACTGCAGACAGTATTTGTATTTATATGTGTGAATCTCCAAGAGATTCATTTAATAAGATGTCTTCCTCTGTACACCTGCTTAAAGTAAAGCCCATATCACACTGCACCAACGGATGGAAAGAAGATGTAAAATGGACAAAAAAGCTTGCCATCCATTGGTTAACGCAATGTACTCACTGCCTCCGTTTTGCTTCCTCTCTATCCGTCCAGCATCCGTTTATTGACATTTCATCCGCTCAGAAAGTTTTGAGCTGCCCAAAACTTTTGAGCGGAAAATGTATCCAATGCATCCATTCTGCATCCTCTAGGCATACGGGGGACATCCGTTCTGCATCCATTATGCATCTGCTATATCCGCTAGGCATCCGCTGTGCATCCGCACAACTCAAATCAGTTCCAGCAGTAAACGGACGCAGGAAGGAAGCAGAACGGACGTGCAGCGTTAGTAGCACGGATGGAGAAAGGATGAAAGCGGATGCAGCTCCTCTGCTCTGCATCCGCTCTGCATCCTCTCTGCATCCTCTACGCATCTGCTCTGCATCCTCTATACATCCGCTCTGCATCCTCTATACATCCGCTCTGCGTCCTCCCCACGTCCGTTCCTTTCCGTGTTATCCACTCTGCTTATGCAAATTTTTGCCCCTTTTGAGAGCGGATAACAACGGATGGAACTTTTGCTCGTCCGTTGTATCCTTTTTGCATCCGTTGGGCAGTGTGACATGGCCTTAAGCTTCATTAACACAAGTGGGAATTAATAAAGAATTGCACATGTATTTCAAATCTCTTTAGTTTTGGATTTTCTCTGGGAATCATATCAATCAAAGGAAAGCTGTCAGGAGGACATTGGGTGCTCAAGAGACTTAGGCCAAACATTTAAAATGAGGGGGAAGGGAATCATGTTGTCAAGACAGATTTGAGATATGTACCCTTCAGCACATGCATATCGGTTTTATATAGGCTTTTTATGAGGTCCATAAATATGTATGTGATATGAATATTTTTTCCAGATATGGATAACTAGTTACAAACTGGTACAATTGCAAATAGTACAGAAAAGGGAAAAAAACAGAAAAAGATAAACAAATGCCAAGGGTGCTGATATTGTTGCTGCTTTTTATAGTATAAGTTTTGATAAATTAAAATTAGCTGGTTTTCTTTGCAAACAATATTTCCTAATGTAGAGCATATTAATTTCAGGCAAGAGCTTTTAAAATTGATGAACTGAAATTGCCAGGTTAGCACTGAGTATACCATTTGCAACAACATATCTTTATAAGAGAACTTTTCTTTTCTACACAGCAACAAAAAGCAAGTGTGGAAATAAGCTAAGTAATAGAAGAAAGCTACACTTAGAAGTAACACAATTGCTTCAGACATTTAATTTTTATCCAAAGAACAACCTAACCCCAGGAACTGAACATTGGTTTGCTTGGTTAAGTATTAATATCCCAAATAATTGTCTATGGAGATTCTCCACTTCATTGACAGGAGAATCCAGGTTTGCTAGTCTCTAGCCTCATTGATCTACAGACTGAGTTGAATTCTGAAGACATACCTCCCTGGTAACGGTCCCCAGTCATCCAGCTTATGGTTGTCCAAAAGGTGCTTTTTTTCAAGAGGCAACTGGAGTTTCCGGAAAGCCCAATTGCCTCTTTAAAAAAGCACCTTTGGGATTCCAAAATTGTGAAATTCAAATGTTGATATATTTTTTGTATTTTATATTTGTGTATGCGTGCTTTTGATTCAGTGTTGACTCCTGGTGATATGAACAACTCTAAGCAGTTTTCTTGGCAAGATGTTTGGAAGACATTTGCCATTGCCTTCTTCCTAGGGATAAAAGAAAGAACTCAGTCTCCTAGTTTCTAATGTAGTGCCTTTAAACACAACATACAGGTTCTCTTTGTTTGAAAATTGGAAATTTTGCATTTACAATAAAGAGTTCACTTTTTATTTTATTATTAATATTCTATCACTAGTACATTACCTATTGATCAGGGTGCCAGGAGTTTTCCATTTCAAAACCCCTGCCATTAAAAATGAGAGTTCTTTTCCTCCTTATTTTAGAAAAATTAGAACTTAGAATCTATTAAAAAGTTTTAATACGCTAAGAAAAACAATGGAAATCACTTATGTGGAGATAGCTGCAAATAGTTGTGATTTTAAATTGAGCCCAAACAAATTCTGGAACATGTAGCAATAATAATGGCTTCTAGTTTTGATTGCTGAAATGACCCTTAAATAAGGAAGCATGCCTTAAATACCAGTTGCTAAGGAGGCACACTGGAAGAAGGCTATCACTCTCGTATCCTGGATATGAGCTGTGTGCAATACAAAATGCTGCACTAAATCAGCTTCTGACTTGAACTCTTATGTTCCTTAAATAGTTAAGCACAGGAAAATCAGGAAGTCTAGGCACTTCAAAAGAATATATAAGTTTATTGCAAGTTTACAGTATGGTTTCTATAAGAATCTGAACTAATGGTTAAGACAAATAGAGTAGAGTAGAACAGAACAGAACAGAACAGAACAGAACAGAACAGAACAGAATAGAATATTCTGCTTAGGCAGTGAATTGGACTAGGTGGCAGTTAAGAGCCAATGGAATTCAAGGTGGTCTGGACTCAGATCTCTTTTGGCGTGAAGGGATTCAATACTGATGATCCCTTTGACTCCTCCCTTGGGCTCAGTTTGGTCATCTCCTGCAGTAGGACTATCAATTGGAAAAAAGATGCAGTCATCTGAATGAATTAAAAGGGGACAAAAATAGTCTCAATTCATGTGAATTAATTAGAAAAATAATTGTGATTTAAAACAAGATGAAAAATAAAGTCAAAAGTGAAAGGTGTTGGGAAAAAAGAGAGTGGGAGAAAGAAGTAAAAACAGGAAATGAGGCTCTATAATAATTTCCAATGTTAATCTTGCTTCATTAAGTATAAAAAATCATTTTATACTGGACTTGAATTTGTTTTTTACATCCAGTTGCTTCCATTCACTTTGAAAAGCATTTATTTTGAAACCTGTAATGTTCCAGGAGGATAATTTGTACTTTGTAAAAAAAAGTTTTAAAGGAATGGTTTCACTCTATAGAAATTATATGAGAGCAACTTAATGAGATGCAAAAATTAGCAATTCAAATAATTTATTCCAGATTTTTTTTATGAGGGTTGTTTGCAGGTGGGAACACTTTCCTGGATGGAAGAACTTGTTGCAGTGACTCACCAAATTGACCTATTACAGCACTTAATAAATATATAAAAGAATATAACTAGTATAATTTTATGTCCCTATTAGACAGTCCATGGTCATTGTTTCAGAGATATTTCTTTACCTAAACAGAAAAACAAAATGACAATTGGTGAGTAAAAATATCAGTGGGAGAATAAGTGAGTTCTGACTTCCTGCTGTCTTCTACAATGATTTTGTTTGTGGGAAGTTAACAGGAACCATTGAAATCTTCCTTCCTTCCCTCCCTGTTCTTTACTCCCTCCTTTTCTTTCTTCCTCCTTCCCTTCTCAACCCAGCAGCAGCCATTTATGTGCCTACTGGCCTTAGAGTTGCAACTTCCTGCTGCTTTCCCACTGACTTTGCTTGTGGGAATCTGGGAGGGAGCATCAGCACCCATAGTTTAGACTTTCTGCCGACTTCCCCATTGACTTGGGTGAAGGGTTTGCAAGAGGTGCTCCATAAGTCACAGGTGCCACAGAGGTCAGGAAGGGTGCACAAGAGATGCTGTACTTATCACAAAAAGCACATGAGAATAATACTGATCACAGAGAGGACATGGGAGTGCACAAGTGGTATCATGTGAATCAGGAAAGGCATGGGTTAGGAAGAATGTGCGGGGCTATACTGTGCAATTTGGGAAGGGTATGCAAGGGATATGATGCAGGTCAATAAGAGGGTACAAGAGGTACATATAGGTTGGAGACTTTCCCAGGCAACTTATAACCTACCCGACCAATTTCCCATAAGCACAAACTTTACTTGTGGGAAACTGGCAGGGAGCATTGGCAATCATACTCAAGTTTACACTTCCTACCCAACAGCACAGCAATAGTTGAAGATATTTATTTTGGTTACCCACATAAAATAATAACTATACCAATTTCACAACAAAACTAGGGGTGAAGTTTGATTAAGAGCTTCTATATGAATTTCCCTTTATCTCTTTTCATGTATACATGCTATTTAGTGTTATTTTATTTCTATCCTTTTAATATGGACATGTATCCAAACAGCCATACTTGATGCTTCCTCCACAACAAGGTTTTAGATTTGTGCAAAAGCACTTTAAATTAGGGCTTTGCAACATCTGTTAGCATAAGTGAAGCACTCCTCATTGAAGTAGCAAAGCAACTGCATTTTCTTTTTTCTTTTTTATTAATATAAATTTTATATGGGTTTTCACAAAAACATAATACAAATGAAACATCTTTTTTTGAGAATAGCATGATCCCGGGCTATCACTTCTTCATACAGACGCAAACTCAATTTCATATTCATCTTTGTGTTTTATTCCATATCTTATTATGATTTTAACACTTTATCCATAATTTTTCCCCTCCCTTGGTTTTCTCAACTTTATTTTTAATTATCTCATATCTAAATTCAATTATATATTATATAATATTCTATATTAATATATAATATAATATAATATTCAATTATATCTTTTCTAAATTTCAGTGTCTTTCCAATCATATTTATACTTTTGTCTGTCCTGTTTCAATTTCACATTATCTTTTCTCATTAAACAAATTTTCCCCTGTAGTTACTAATTGAAGTATGACACCTTTATATCTTTTAATTTTATCCATTCAACTCTTATTTAAACTTCAATTTATGCCTTTAAAATTATAACATTCAATATAGTACATAACTTCCAGTCAAATTCTGCTTGGTACATTCTTAAAATACACAACATACATACATACATACATACATACCATACATACAGACAGACAGACAGACAGACATCTGTGTGGTATTCAGCTTTGTTCAGGTATTTTCCCACGTCATTATAGTTGTGCTTTTAAAGTTGTAGCAACATTTCAGCAGAATCTCATCTGCCATCATCAGGCTTCAGTACAGAACGTTCAGTACATTGCTACAACTTTAAAAGCACAACTATAATGACGTGGGAAAATACCCGAACAAAGCTGAATACCATACATGTAAGTATCCGCGAAAACTTAAGAAAACAAATATATATACAAATGATAGCCATCCATTTACTCAGAACCAAGCTGCACTAAAAGCCTCCAATACAGGAACACAATGTTGCCAGCCAATCAAGACCAAAAAAAAAAAAAAAAGCCACAAAACAGACAGAAGATATTAGAAACACCAATCAAGCAGAACACAGCAAACTCCAAGACCAATAAACACAGACCAAGACTCCCAACCAATCAGGATGAAGAGAAAACCATTCTGGCATAGCAGTAGGCTAGCCCCAACTTTAAAACTGAAATAACTGTAAAAGTCTGACTCACAGATGAACACAATACAGAAGCCTGATGATGGCAGATGAGATTCTGCTGAAAAGTTGTAACAACTTTAAAAACATAACTATGATGACGTGGGAAAATACCCGAACAAAGCTGAATACCATACATACATACATACATACATACATACATACATACATACATACTAAATAAAACACTCATTCCATTTCAATTCAATTCTATCATTAATATTAGTTAGAATCTTTACATCTTTAACATTTTTTTTCAATTGAATATCATACTTCCTTGTGAATACTTATAAATGTTCCATAATTAGTTCTTTTTTTCCATATTTCTCTTCACTTATATTTTTATAAATCATTAATAATAATTACCGTCTATACTCGCATATAAGCCGATCTCACATATAAGCCGACCCTTAAAAAAAATGAGGAATTTTGCAAAAACTCGCATAAAAGCCAACCCCCAAATACCATGGTGTCTTGTTTGGGCTAATAACAAAAGAGTATCAATATGCAATGCACTGATGAAGGTTCATTATCAAAGCATTTGTGTAGGAAACAATATTAAGTTAATTACCCGGTATGTAAAGAATCTGATGTTATATAATGGTAATATATGCACTTATTGTAGCAAAAGCTTGCAGAAGAGCATAAATGAGAATAAAAGCCATTATTGTTGTGTTTTACTTTTATTTATTTTCACAAATTAAACTGTGTCTCAGAATCCTTCAAATTCATCCTCACCATCACTCTC
Organism: Laticauda colubrina; assembly: GCA_015471245.1. Lineage (NCBI taxonomy): Eukaryota > Metazoa > Chordata > Lepidosauria > Squamata > Elapidae > Laticauda > Laticauda colubrina. The sequence continues at coordinate 53,165,878 of BLBF01000005.1, read as the reverse complement.
GTCCTCAGATTCCCCAAAGAGATGTTTCCAATTCTCCAATGTATATTTGACATTATCTTCATCCCACATTTCTTCATCTTGATCTTCATTTCCATTTTTTGCCACTTCATCACTGTCTTCATTTTCAGTTTCATTGCTATCCTCCTGCCATACAACATCATCTTCAGTGCCATCTAATTTGTTGCTAATGCAACATTTTAAAAAGGATTTCTGTACCATTTCTTGGAAAATCGTATCCCATGCAGTCTTCACCCAAGACACAACTGTGAGCAAAGGAGGGCGTTTGGAGTTTCCTTTGGCTGTTAGTTCAGCCTTGCCATCTGCCATCCACTGTGTCCACAGGTTTCGCATGTGTGTCTTGAAGGGTCTGTTCAGGCTGACATCTAGGGGTTGTAGCATTCCAGTCAACCCTCCTGGTATGACTGCCTGAACGGTGTTTGACTCCTTTAGACTCCTTTTTAACTTTTCGGTTAGGTGAGCTCTGAATTGGTCCCAGACTAACATGGAGTGTTTTTTGAGAAGACCTCCATTTCTGCGCCCCCACACTTGATTTATCCATTTGATTACGCCTTTTTCATCCATCCATCCTTTTGGATGCTGATGGATGACCACACCACTGCGAAATTTGTCCTTTGGAGGGGTTTTTCATTTAAAAATTAGCGTTGGGGGTAGCTTCATCCCATCTGCAGTGCAACTCAGCACCACTGTAAAATGGGTTTTTTGATGCCCTGTTGTCTTAATAAGAACTGTTTTGTCACCCTTTTGGTTCAATGTTTTAGTGCTTGGCATGTCAAAGCACATAGAGGTCTCGTCCATATTGCCAATCCTGCTGAGAGGAAAATCACCAGTTTTTCATTTATTTTTCACAAAACGTTGGAAGTTCATCACCTTTTCCTCAAATTCTGATGGTAGCTTTTGGGCTATTTTTATTCTTTTTCTTAATGATATCCCATTTCTCTTCAAAAACCTTGTACACCAGCCCGGGGAAGCAGTGAAGGTTGAGGTACCTTGGTATTTTCCGGATTTGGCCATCTGCAATGCTTGTAAGCGCACGGCCAATCTAGACACACTGTAGCCATTCTGCCTTTGAGCCTCAAACCACTCAAGAATGTGCCTTTCCATTTCAGGGAATTGCCCAGCTTTGGGTCCTCTTTTTGTACGTTTTGAATTGGGGGTGCAATCCAATGTACTATCCTTTCTCCATCTTCTAATATTGCTCTCATCCACTCCAAAGGTTCTTGCAGCTTCAAGGTTGCTTGTTTCCTCTGCAGCCTTCACTACTTTTAGTTGAAAAGAAGCAGCATACGACATTCTTTTTCTTTTAATATCAGACATGGGTATATTTTTCTGAATTTTACTACTACTAACGCAAAACAACTGGACACAAAGTTGCACGTGACGATCGCAAACACGAAAGCGGTCACGTGAATGACTAACCAATCAGAGCGTGTTATGATCCGGTGATAGAAAAAGCAAAATGGAGGCGCCCAGAGTAAAAAAAAAAAAGTGCTGTATGTATGTATGATATTGATGATATTGCGTGATCTGAGAAGTGGCGTCATGTCAGTTTGTGTGAGGTCAGATTTATGCGCGTATAAGTCGACCCCCTAATTTGATTTTAAAAAAAATGAGTTTTAGAGTCGGCTTATATGCAAGTATATACGGTAAAATGTTCCCATCCTTTCCTAATTTCATTCTCTCATTTACTTTATTTCATTTATTAACATTCCACTGCATTACAATAAGTATTGTATCCATCATTTTAATCATACATTGTTTCATATTTTCTAAAATTATTTCTATTTCTAATATAACAATCTTATGTACCTTTGCTGAATCCCTTTTTCAGTTAAATTTTCACCCATTATCTCTAAATAGGCTTATATTTTCAATCCTTATACATTTTCCCTGTTTCTCTATATCTTGTTCCTGTCTTTTATAACTTTTTTTCCTTTCCTTCTTCCCCCTCTTCTTCTTCCTCTTCTTTTTGCCCCCTTGTCTCTCTACTTCTAATTCTCTCTTCTGTGATCCTCTCTTCTATTGTTTCCTAATATTGTAATTATTTTTCAAACTATTCTTTTTTTTGGTTGTTTTTTCAAATCTTAAACTTTTACTCTGTTTCCCCCCTTTCCATTTTTTTCCCCATATAAAATTACTTGATCATTAAAGATGGCTTCTTCTTTGTCCCAACCTTCTTGTTCTACAAGAGTTTCTTGTTGTTTCTCATAGTTCCGGATCTCCATTTCTAAAAATTGAAATACGAAGCCAAAAGAACCTCGTCCTTCTTGTACATCTACTTTCTGTTTTTTAAGTTCCATTTTTAGTTCTTCTAAAAGTGATGCCATTTTAAACACTTTTAAACAACCACCCGATTGATTTTAGTCATTTAAATCCAATAGCCAAAAATCCAAAAATCATCAAGTGATCCAAATAATCCAAAGCTGTTTCTTCTTGCTTCTTTTTACCACTCTCTCTTCCTGGGGTTCTATTATTTTGTTACAAAGTTTCAGTTAGAATCTTTTAGGAATCTTGTTAAGGTTTCAGTGTAAGTTCCTTTTGGTTACAGGCAGTCTCCTCCATTTTTCCAGATCCCGTCCTTTTATTCTTTCCTTTTCTCTCCTTTCCTGCTTTTAAAGATTTTTGAGTATCCAAAAGTCTTTATTATCCCTTTGACATTTTATTTTCAGCTTAAATGCCTATTGATGTCAAAGTGGATTTTTGTCAATTTCTTACTTAACTCTCTCAGTTGTCAGTATAAGGAAGGAAAGAAAAAAAAGCCAAATCCTTTCCCTTCCCTCTCTCCTTCACTGCTTCAAAGTCTTCTTTGGGAACAATGTTGTTTTTTATAGTTCAAATTCCAGGGTACCTTATGTTGTTGCTTTTTCAGTTTAACCTGGTCAACCAAAACTTTCTCTTCTTCTCTTCCTCCTGCACATTCTTTTCCGGTCGAGTTCTTCTTTAAGGTAGCCATTTCTGACCACCGCTGCAATCGCCTTTGGGAAAGGGAGTAATGGCCAGCTGAGGAGGAGAGATGCGGCTCTCCTCAACCCTGCTGGTGGTCCCCCCCCTTCAACTCTACGAGATGGCTTAGCCCCGAATCCAGCCAGCTCGGGGCCCTCCCGCGGCGAGCACGGATTGAAACCACGCACGATCACGGATTTTGGTCCATCACCGAAGAAGCTCAAACCAGAAGTCCAGCAATTGCATTTTCTTGAAGGGTTAGTGCAGTTGCTCTGAAAGCTTTTTTACATTTGTCTCTGCCATCATGTACACATGCAGCTATTTTATTTCATTTGTGGCCCTGGTTAGTGTTTTGAATTGAGACAGTGATCATACTGTCAGAAATGAACACGGGAAAGATACGCTTAATGCACTACTTTCTATATTTTTTACTCTGTATTTAGTTCATTATTATATCTAAGTATATCTAAGTAAAAACAGGAAAAAACAAATGTAGGCCACATTTTATTTCCAATAAAATAAACTACTGCTACTTTTGTTGATATTCTAATAATTGTTACATTGTTATTAGATTTATTAATATTATTCATGGTTAATTATGCTATTGGTGGGTTTTTTTACTGTCCTGCTATTATTTTCAAATCATTTTCCCATTAGTTATTTCAGTGTATACTCAGTTTTAGTCCACTTCTTGATGTCTTTAAAACTATTTTCTCTGTCTCTGAAAACTGAGCTGTTTTAGTCTACACGATTTGTTGTAGTTCTCTGTGATTGCCCATGACAGAGACCTAAAATGAAGCTGATAGAAAGCAGCAATAAGCCTTCTGAATCACTGGAAAGTGTGGACTCTTTTACATGCAATTGTTGTGATGCCAGCCTGCATTCACAAGAATGACAGCCTACTTCCCAGACTAGGAATACACATTTCTTCATCTCAAGCAGAATTAACATTGGGGAAACCATGACTTCTGTCACATAAAGGCAGATGTCCAAATACTTCCCCTTTGCTGAATTTAAGAGATTTAAACTCTTTCCATTAAAGCACATCTCCAGGGACATGAAGCAAAAAGTTCCTTTATCTGAGCAGGAAAAACTGAGTACTTTTCTATCTCCCCGACATCTTTTTTAAATAGCTAACATTTTCCCAAGAAGCTAGGAAAGGTTCATGAAAAAAAATCACTGGATTTTGCTTTGAAATTCAGATAGTTCTCTCAACAAAACCAAGCGTTTTAGTCTGGAATCTGTGTCAGAACTTTGATTTATTATGCTGTGTATACTCTGTTATTTACTATTATGTGCAATATTTACATCCTGCATAATACTTCTTTCAATTTTTTTTTAACCAAAACCGTATTCGGTATGTTGGGTTAAGGGCTAGTGATTGGCATTGACCCAAGTTAACAAATGGGAATCTGTGAGCGGACCTGAAACTTGGATATTCTATTCTGGAATCTCTTTCAGCCTTCTCTCTGAAGTCAGAGCTGTAGGGAAAGCCTAAAAGGAGCCTTCTCCTACAGTTTTGGCTGAAGTGCTTTAATATTATGTATTGCAAATACTACAGGATTATCTATAGTTTGTATTAAAGGTAGCCAGCCAGGAGCCTCCTCAAGCCTATTAAGCAAATTTTTCCAAACTAAGTGGCTTTGGTGCAGAATACCTTATGCCACCAGACTTGAAATTCTAGACCTAGAAAACCTAGAACTACGCCGCCTTCTGATCTCAGTATAGTATATACAATCATACATTGCAATGTCCTACTGGTCAATGAATACTTTAGTTTCAACCATGACAATTCAAGAACACAGAATAGATACAAACTCAAGGTTAATCGCACCAAACTTGATTGCAGGAAATACGACTTCAGCAACAGAGTGGTCAATGTCTGGAATACTCTACTTGCCTCTGTGGTTTCTTCCCCAAACCCCAAAAACTTTAACCTTAGACTTTCTACTATTGACCTCGCCCCTTTCCTAAGAGGTCTGTGGGGGTGTGCATAAGTGCACCAACATGGCTACCGTCCCTGTCCTATTGTTTTTTTTTTGTTTTTCTTATATGTATTCATTTCATGTATTCATAATTATGTTTATCCTTATACTTATTATCTTGTAAGCGATTGACAAATCAAATCAACTAAATAAATAAATAAAACAATATAGACAATTTTGAAGACACCAATTCTGGGAGTGCTACATTTCATATTTAATTAAAATATTGAGGTAAGTCTATTCCCATAGTGCTAGTCTGGAGCACTTCAAGGCCATTTGATTTTTATTTTTTTTGTCAGAATGAATTATGTAGCCTGTTCATTTCAGTGAAGTGAACTATGTTAGTTTCATACTGAGAATTTTTTAAAAGCAAATTTATGAGATTCAAACATGATTGGCAATTACCAATAATCCGCATGGATTGTCAATAACAAATCTTAGATTGCATATCTCATTTTAAAGCAGAAATGTTCCAATTAGATTGTGAGCACATTGTTATTGTAATATAGTTTGATTTCAACAAAGTATTTGATCCCATGTCATTCTGATTAATAAGCTAGATCTGGAGTGGATGGCATGACAACAGAGTGGATACATGGATGTCTCAAAGTCATATTCAAAAATATATTTATGCTCTCAGTGGTTGTCTATGGGTTTTCAGTTATCTAGGTCATGTTTGTCCCAAAGATGCTTTTCAAAAGGCAACTGGACTTTGTTGTTTTTCTTGAAGACATTTCACTTCTCATCCAAGAAGATTCTTCGGTTCTGACTGAATTCCCTCCATTCAGTCAAGGCTGAAGAAGCTTTTTGGATAAAAAACACTTTTTGGGACACTCTCAATAGTTCCTCTTCCAGTTGGATTGAGGCATCAAATAGGATACCCTTGTAAGGGTTAGTTTTATTTTTGAAACACCAATGATTGATCTAGATTGATCTAGACCCGTGATGGCGAACCTATGGCACGCGTGCTGCAGGCAAACTTACCTCACTGCGCATGCAAGCGCCTCACAGCTGATTATATAGGCCTGTTTTGTCATTTCCTGTAATACTGGAAGTGATGAAACGGGCCTATAATTCGTCCTGAAAAGCCTTGCAAAGGCTTTTTCCAAGCCTCTGGGAGGCCGAAAAAGGCCTCAAACCAGTCAAAAAGTCATCTGTGAGATGCACTGCAGGTAAGGGGGGGGATTGGGCATGCATGCACAGGAGGTGTGGGGTGGGAGCATGCATTGCATTCTGGGTGCTGGCACGCAAGTGTGTGTGCGCTGGTGCTCTTGCAGTTTTTGGCACAGGAGCCCAAAAAGGTTAGCCACCACTGATCTAGACAGTAAACATAATTACTGAAAATTTAGCAGTTGGTTGGTTTTTTAATCTTCGTACAATGGATGGGAAAAGATGTTTATTTTATGAAAAGAAAACTTATAGAGTTCAGTATGTCTTTTATCATTTATACTGCTTTCTATTTCTGTTCTGTCAACATTTTTAATTTTTCTTCATCTTTTCTCCTTGTTTGCTCCTCCATAGTTATCTTGATTCTTCCTCTTGTTCTTCTAAATCTTTCCATCCATTGAGAAAATGATGTGGAATACTTTCACCTCACACCAGTGTGTGGTAGGGAAATAAATACCTCTCCCCAGTCTCTAAGCACCTTCCCCTTGTCTCAGGGCAGTCTATCTTTCAGTTTGCTTCTTTTTGGCCTTTTGGCCTCCTCACAAGGCCTATAGAGTTTTTAGGCAGTCATCTTTTCTTCCCTTTTTCTTGCCTCCTTTCCAGAACTTCTCTTTGATTGGCAGCTGGGCTGCCCTGATGATGGGGGAGGTCAAGAGGAGAGGGGAAGGAAGCAGCACAGATCCTTACATTCTGCTCAGGTAGTCTGCACTTCCAAAAATATCATAAAGCTAAGTAATGGACCATCTATTCTTCAAGATAATTTTGAAAACTGGTTGATAGACTATGTGTAGGAAATGATCTAGCTGAGCCTGAAAGAGGGGTGAAACATGTCATCAATCATGAGTCCCTGTATGCCCATAAGAGATCTAAGTCCAGCCCACCTTGAATTCCTTTCTATTCTTAACTCCCACTAATTTCGTTTGAAGTTCAGATTTTTGTAGAGAGTTTAAGCCTGCAATATATCTTTATACTCATTTGAACTACCTGAATCTTCTGATTTCCCCAGTGCTTGATTATATGAATTTGAAGTTGACAGAAAATTAGAAGGAACAACTAATTATCTAGAAGATATAAATAAAATTCAAAATAATTTAATAGCTTAGAGAAATGTTAAAAATGTCAATGAATTTTACATAGAGAAATGCAGTTTTTCACTTAATACTTGTGATAAAAATGTAGTTGATTGTAAAAGATTCAATTACTTATGAGCAGTCCTTGCACTTACAACTGTCATAGCATCCCTGTGGTAACATGATCATAATTCAGGCACTTGGTAACTGTTGCATATTTACAAGAGTTACAGCATCCTGCAGTCACATGATCGCTATTTGTAACCTTCCCAGATTGCTTCAGACAAGCAAAGCTAATGGAAAAAGTTGGCCAGAAAGGTTGCAAGTCAATCATGTAATATTTTGCTAAATGACTGCATCGCTTACCAATGAAATTTCCTGTTTCTGTTGTGGTACCAAGACAAGGACTTTCTGTATTCTAATTTATGCTTCATGTGATGTCAGACATCACATCAAATAATTGTGTCAAATTTGGAATATCACATCAAGAAGGATTAAGAAGGATTAAGATCAAGTGGCATATCTTTGAAAGAGGAAAAGTAGTGAGAGTAATTATAGGATTAAAAGTAGTCTGGTGAAGATATATTGATGGAATTGGGAACACTTAGCCTTGAAGAGACAGAGGGTAGTTATAAAAGTAGTTGAAAAGATCCTAAGTATAAGAAAAGTAAAGACTATTCTGTATCATTCCAGAATGCAAGACATGAAATAATGGATGTAATATTACAGGAAGGTAGTTTCTAATTGATTGTTAAGAAAAATTTGTCAGCAGAGCAATAGAACATTGAATACTGAAGTGATCAGTGAGTGTGTTCAGAAGTGTGTTCTTCAGTGAGTGTGTTCAAAAGGATATAAAGCTACCTGTCAAGGATGTTTTAATTTAGGTTTCAGTACAGAGGAGAAGGATGGATTTAGTGGCTGCATCCAATTGTATCCTTCTTCAGTTTGTAAAAAGACAGTAGGCTAGCTGTATGACTTGATTTAAATTGAGAAGTGTAGAGAGTATTATGAGTGACCAATAAGAAATCATAAAGATGTATCATTTGTGTTTAGGTGTCATTTAATGGGCTATATAAAACTTCAAATGTCTCAATTTCAAGGAGAGCTGACTTAATTGAAATGTGTGCTTCCAAGTCAGTTTGGAGAAATTCAAAGTCACTTTGGAAACAGGACTTCTTGCAGAGTTTGCAGAGTCTCAAACACTGCTGCAGCTTTTAATCTAATATCAGCAAAGCTGAGGAGGAGTAGTGATGGACTGCATGATACTGACATGGGTGGCTGGCCAGATAATTTGTCATTTCACAAAACAGTCTCTTGGACTGTTTGAAGAAGTACCGCTCTTCTGTTGTGATCTTATTTTTCTGATAGAATTTGTGTAACTATGTTCACTTGCAGAGTGAAAACAAAAGAGACTCAGAGTGATTCATTTGTGAGTCTGAAATAGTTTGCTTGTTGTTAAGCTATTGCATATATTAGCATATATTATGCAGATACTTGTTTATCTCTGTCAGGTTTCATACTAAATCCCAAGTCTCTAAAACAATGAACCCAGGATTCATAACTTGTTTCCAGCAGAAATTCACAGACCCAATATAGGTAAACAAGCTACTTTATTGCAGACAAGACGGAGTTATGTATATAGAGATCATTTGCCTCTGCAGAACAGAAAAATCTATTTTTATTTAGCTAGCTAGCTACATTCTAAGTTATAGACAAGGGATGTCAAACTCGCAGTGTCATATAGTCATCACACGACAAATCATTGTTTCTTTCCCCTTTGCTAAAATGGGAGTGGGCATGGCCAGTGCATGATTCATCCGGCCCAGTTTGACACCCCTGTATGAAACCAAAATTACCCATTCTCTCCCTAGCATTTGAGATTGGGAAAAGTGTGTCAAATCTAATTAAAGTAGTACATAAATAAAATACATACAGTAACCTAATAGGAGAAATGCTGATTTCCATTTCTCTAACTCAGTCCTTCATAGTGTCACAGTGATTACACACACAAAACTATATTATGCTATAAAATGTAAAATACTACAAATGTACAGTGTTTCTCAAAAAATAAGTCCAGGCCTTATTTTTTTTTGACCCCCGAAAAAATGGCTAGGCCGTCTCTCGGGGGTGACTTAATTCTACCCCCTTGCAACCTTGGGTGGGCGGGTGGCGATGGCTTGGATGTTGACCTCGGAGTTGGTGGGGCACTTTGTATTGGGAGATCTTCCGCCATTGCTTTACCTTTTCCCTATGCTGCCACGGCGTTTAGAGCAATGCCGCGGCGTTTGGCACAGCCATGCGCGGCCAGCCAGGGCTCCTCCCTGCAACCAGAGCCCAGCAGAGACACTCGGCTTCAGGCGCTCCTGTTGCTGCCTTCGAAGGCAAAGCCAGTTCTTTTAAAAATGACACCTTCCCTGCCCGAGAGGGCAGCCCAACCCCACGTGGCGAGGCAAATCTCCCAGGGCCACAGTGCAGGATCGACCCACCCCGGGAGAAGCACCCAGACGCCATCCCTGCCTGGCGTCGGGTAGAGCACAAAGAGCTTTGCCTGGAGCACCCAGTGCAGCTGACAGGCAAGCCCTCCTGCCCGGCAGCGGAGCTCTCGCCAAGGCAGTGAGTGCCTCCCCGCTGGACCCTCTGCTCACCCCTCCAGAGCTGTGTGGGCTGGGCAGAGCTGGGAAAGCGAACCACGGTTGTGCACCCGCCTGACAACCGAAGATCTGGGCCGACCTGAGCTTGGCTTCCTTCCCAAGTCCCTCAAAGCCCGAACCCGAGAGGCTGGCCGAGGCAATGATAGCACCCACCTGTCTGCGGACAGGGAGGCAAGGTGAGAGCCTTGCCGCTTCCCTGTTCGGTGGGTCTGGCGGAGAGAGCCCGAAGCTGCCCATTCTTTCCACCCCTTGCCCAGCCTGTCTCCATCCCCACGCATCTCCAAACGCGCCAGCAGCTTCAAACACAGCGGCATGGGCATTGGCGCTCACACGGCCTGCGCCAGGTCCTTCTCCGAGCTGAGCCCCGCTGAGTGAACCTGAAGCCGAGTGTCTCCGCCGAGCTCTGGTTGCAGGGAGGAGCCCTGGCTGACCTTGCATGGCTGCGCCAAATGCCGCAGCATTGCTCTAAACACCGCGGCAGCACAGGAAGAAGGTAAAGCAACGGCAGAAGGTCTCCCGATACAAAGTGCCCCACCAACACCGAGGTCAACGCAGGCAGCACCATATCTGAGTATGCAACAAAAGTACTTCCTAACGGCCAGTGGCCCCCCTCACCATTCCCCCCCATTTCGCATGTGTTATATAGACCTTAATTTGGGGGGAAGGGCTTAATTTGATTTTATGCCTATAAAGCATGCTGGGACTTCCTATTGGTGGAGGCCGTATTGTTGGAGAAATACGGTATGTATAACATTATAAAACATAAAAATGTTTCAGAGCATATTCCCCAAATAATCTATAAGTGGGTTTTCCTGAGACATGTCAGCTCAAAAAACATAATAAGCAAATAATAATTTCAATAATACCATGCTTCTTTAAAAAAAATTAGTGTTTGTTTGCTTTAATGTTAGTATGAGACATTTTGAGTATTAGTTCAGTGCAACTTATCTATATTGTTATTGCTGAACAATTTGAAGGCTGCTGTACTGTCTTTTGTCTTGCTTTTGCTGTTCCTGTCCTCAAAAAATATAGAGGCAATATTTCAAATGTACTGCAATAAAACTCTTGAATCCTCTTAACAGTTTTCTTGTAATAACTCAAGATTTTGCAGGGTTAACATATTCCAAAGGGTTTACCATCCCTATTGTTTTCATTTCTTTCTGTCAAATAATGAAATAACTGCAGCTTCCCCGGTAGTCTATAGCTTAACTTTTTACTGAATTAAATATATTGATGAAATCATTCAAATCATTTTATATCTGAATAGGATTATGTTCAAGTCACAAACCCATAATCATTTGGCATTCAATCAAATTAATTACTCTAATAGCTGCAGAAATCTAGTTTAACTGTGTCTTTTTACATTTGACTGGGGCAAATATGACACCCAAGGTAAATGACTATTTATAAATAAAACATAAATGTTATAAATTAGCTAATTAAAAACAACTATATATATATGCTGTTCAGCTTCGTTCGGGTATTATCCCACGTCACTGTAGTTGTAAAACTTTTAAAACTTTTAAAGTTTTAGCATCGTTTCAGCAGAATCGCATCTGCCATCATCAGGCTTCTGTATTGTGTTCGTCTGTGAGTCAGACTTTCACAGCCGTTTCAGTTTTATTCAGTGATAGCCTGACTCACAGACAAACACAATACAGAAGCCTGATGATTGCAGATGAGATTCTGCCGAAACTTTGCTACAACTTTAAAGGCACAACTACAATAACGTGGAAAAATACCCGAACAAAGCTGAACAGTATACATGTAAGTACCCATGAAAACTTAAGAAAACAAATATGTATATGTATATGTATGTATGTATGTATGTATCTATGCTGTTCAGCTTCCTTCGGGTATTATCCCACGTCATTGTAGTTGTGCTTTTAAAGTTGTAGCTACAACTTTAAAAGCACAACTACAATGACGTGGGATAATAGCTACAACTTTAAAAGCACAACTACAATGACGTGGGATAATAGCTACAACTTTAAAAGCACAACTACAATGACGTGGGATAATACCCAAAGGAAGCTGAACAGCATACATATAAGTACCCGCGAAAACTTAAAAAAACAAATGTATATATTTATATATATTTATATATAATTATATATATATAATTATTTGTGCTTATTTATATAAAGCTGGAAGTATTCCAAAGCAATTTATGTAATGATCAACGAATGTAATTTTCTTCTTTCCCTTTGTTTCACAATATAAAAGCAAAAAAAAAATAAAGTGAAGAAAGAAGATAACCAGCTCAGCACTTACAGTGGAAACAATTCGAGATGAGAGCCAAAAAAAACCCTTCCAGGTTATAGCCCTCTCTCAGTACTTCTTTCTGTTGTTGCCTAATAAAACAGATGTAATTAGGTGATAGTTGAGAGTGGGAAGAACCAGATGGTAACTAGTCTGTCATTAATCCATTTAAATAATCATATTTGAACATTTTTTTAACAAAAGCAATAATTGCATGTTATATTTTACCATACATATAGGCTTTGGAGATTTATGTAACAGACTTGTGAAGTAGGAGGTATTTTGAAGGACTAAACTATTGATTACAATTACAACAATAATGCCAATTCTTTTCTGGAAAGGGCTTTTCTCTTTCCATAATCATAAAAATGAGGGAAATCAAAAGTTGAAGTGTTCCATTTTGAATTCTGATATAGTTGCTTATATGGGTGTAACAAAAAATATAAGAAAAAGTGCTTTGGTTTTCATGATACATTCATATATTTATTTCAAGACAAAAAATAGATTAACATTATAGTTTAATTACAAATTAATGTATTCTGAGGTTTCTAGAGCAGGTATAGCAAACTGAAGTGGTCCCTGAAAATGTGGAACCATCAATTGTCTAAAGTACCAGTCAGCAAACAGTTTGAAACCTGTCTGGAAAAGGAGAAGACAGGAGACTGGCCACATCTGCTCCAGATGACTTTTTCTCACAAGGAGAATATTTGACTCCTTAAAATATCAAATATCAGAAGGCAGAAAATATATTATTGTTGTTAACACTTTGTTTTCTGTACTTAGTTCTGTTTAGCATCAATTATACAGTATTTTGGTTGAGGCAAGAAGGTTCCACCATTTTGATGCCTGCCTGAAAGCAACTGAGCTCTGAAACAACTTTCTGACAATCTGACAGTCGTGTTTGTGTCCAAAACTTCCATAGCTTTGTGGAATTCCTGATTTGTTGCTGAACCTGTTAGCACTTTATTGCTGATACTTTTTAAAGCAATATATTTGTCATTGCAAGTTGTATTTTACTATACATACAGACTTGACTGTCTTATTGCCTACTATAAATACACTCTACTATCTTTAGATTCTGGACTGTTGTGTTCCATTTGATTTATTAAGTGAACCCTAATACAGGATAATAGATAGATCAGCCATACAATGACAAGGAATAGGGCTCTTCAAATTCTTTGAAATCTGTGGAAGAGTGTATATGAAGCACTTGTTGATTCTCTGACTCATTAAAACAGCAGCAATTTTTTCCAGATAAACACAGTTGATTCAGAAACTGTTGCAATATGCATGTTACACTGATGCAAAGACAGCTGGGATCAGCTTCTGGATCAGCTGTATAAGACTAGAAAAAGATATGGCTTCTCGCTTATTCAGGAAGCACTTCATGGCAGTCCTTTATGAATTATGAAGGTAGATTAGTAAGCCCGTAACCACAAGATCATCTTCCCGGTGGTTAGAGAAAGGTTTTTAGTAATGAGATGCTTGGCAAGTGTCAGAAAATGAAAAAAATAACAGATACTTTGGGAATGATTTGAAATATTGTTGGTACCATCCATAGCCCTATGACTCTAATGCTATTAGTATTCCAATTTGTGTATTTCAGTTACGGAATGTTGCAAATAATTGTCAATCTTTTGATAAATCATTAATATTTCTTCATCTAATTCATCCACTCCCCAGGCTAAAGAATTTCTCACAAAGATACCTATGGTGTTTTTTTTCAGCCTCCCACAAAAGAATAATCTTTGTTATGGTCAGTCTATAAAACACATTGCATGCATAAAATTGAAATAAATTAACCAATTAGGTAAACAGATGAGCCAAATGGATGTGTATCTTACCTATTTCATGACAAAATTTGCCCATGCTTCAGGAAATTGAATCATTTGAGTATGAAAGTAAAAATGTTAATTAAAATTGATTAGAGTTACCAAGATATTTAAATCGGCATGGAGTTAACAGCTCATGATGAGTGTTGACCCAAAATGCTCAGTATAATAAAACATGCTATTTACTGGCTCCTTTAAAACATAAGTCTGAGTTTAAATGTAATCCCTTTATACCAGGGGTGTCAAACTCAAGGCCCATGGACTGGATCCAGCCTGCGGGATGCTTAAATCCAGCCCATGGGGCTGGCCTGGAAATATGAAAGGACTGGTCTGCAATGCCTCTGGCAGTTAAAATGGGCTGCGTGCGGAGGCCCTGCAGCTCATTTTCATCCTCCATGGCCGAAAACGGCCTGGAAAACTGGCCCAAATTGGCCTGAAAATGGGCCTAAAATGGGCTGAAAATGAGTTCAAAAACAAGCTGAAAATGGCCTGAAAAATGGCTTGAAAAATGGGCTCCAAATGATAGAAACTGAGCCAATAACGGGCAAAAAAAACCAGCCTGAAAACAGGCCATGCCACTGTCTCCACCGCCCTCTCTCACCAGCCCACAGAGGAGAACTACAATGCTGATCCGGCTCTCAAAGAAATCCAGTTTGACACCCCTGTTTTATACGGTATCTCCTCTGCTGGTGGCAGCATGTTGAACTTCCTTAATTTGGTAACAGTAATTTTGTTTGGATATCTGGCAGATCTATAAGGAATAAGCTTGGCAGAAAAATCAGCCATACTAAAAGAGATGCAAGTGTGTGGTAAAATCACTTCTATCTAGGATCTGAGGAATCAACTTTCACAGTTTTACTTCACCATCACTATGTTTTGTGGGGATGGGCTAGGAAATTATTATCTTTTATATCTTCAAGATCTGAAAAGTACATTTGTGTCATAAAATGTTTTACTCTTGTTTCCCTTACTTGATAGATCTATGGAACAGAGATTTTTAGATAGCAGTCTGATTATAGTATAATGAATGCCTCTGATTTACTGTATTTAGGCAATGACACCTTTAATTTTCTGTTTTGGGTTTTCTGTGATTTAGAATCTTTATAAAATGGTGATAATGATTATTCATCTGTACCTTTTAGGAATCTACAGTTAATTTCAAAATGATTTACATAGATTTTGTTCAGTATCAGCTATCTATGATCCTGTAGATTCTCCTCAGTGTTAGAAGTATTTTGATCCAAAATATAAGTTGTTAAAGACCGGAGTGTGACGGGGTGGTTATTCATTCATAGTAGTAGTCCTTTTTTTTATTAATTTATAATATAAAATACAAAAGAAAATAGTAGGAAAATAAGGGAGTGAGAAGAGAAGGGAAAAGTGTACAGGAAAAGGGAAAAAAAGAAAAGGCATTGACTTCTAACTCCCTTTGGTGCAGTAGAATAAGATAATAGCAATAAACCTCCATTTTTTACTTTTACATAATAACATAAACTAATAGTATTCTTATGGACACTTAGTTGGATATGTGGAATATCAGAATGCTGGATGTGATCGACTTTTGCTTTGTTCTAACAAAGCTATTCTTATATAGTGGAAAGTCCTGCGTTTTGGGATATTGAAAGCAAACTTTTTATTTATTGC
This sequence comes from Laticauda colubrina, assembly GCA_015471245.1. Classification (NCBI taxonomy): domain Eukaryota; kingdom Metazoa; phylum Chordata; class Lepidosauria; order Squamata; family Elapidae; genus Laticauda; species Laticauda colubrina. The sequence continues at coordinate 53,150,306 of BLBF01000005.1, read as the reverse complement.
TTCATATAGTTAAAATATTGAAATAAATGAAAATAATATCTCAAATTTACAAGAAAGAAATTGTTACCAACTAAAAGCAAGCTAACTATTTTTATGCATTGTAATCTATAATTGCTGTTTTAGCCCTAAATGTTCTGGGAATAATCATAGGGCTGTGTATATCAAATGCTTGCAACCCTGCTGAGAAAAATAACTGGCAAGGAGGAGTCTTTTAATTTAAGTTTTAATTTGTGAAAATCAAATTCCAAACAGGAGATATGAACTTTGAATAAATTTGTGATGTTTGCTTTGATACAATAGTCTCTGAACCAATCATGTTGTACAATAGGTATTGTATAAGGGTATATCTTGTATTTTAATGTGTTTTTAATGTAAGGAGTGACCATCTCCAGAACTGCTGATGATAATCTGTTTTATATTACTGCACCAATGAAATGCACAACTTCTTTTGCAAATAGTTTTAGTTTTTGCTTTTGTTTTTAAACAACAGTTAATTGACCAAGAGGAAGAATATGTTTTAGACTATTACTTCCTTTTCACATTCATTTCAGCAATAGTAATTTTAGCATCTGTGATAAAAAGTTTGCAATTAATTTTTAATAATGATTTGACAATGCCTTCTCAATTTGCATTAAATTTGTTTTTGCAGATTTATTTCTCTGAAAAAGATGGTAAGGAAGCTGTGGCACATATGTAATTCCAAGCAAGGACCATACTTATTTTATTTTTTCTAAAACTGGTTTTCCACTGCGACCAAAAGACAGTTTAGCTAATATGTTTGTATACTACCCTTCCTAAACAGAAAAAGGCTGGCTCCACTTATCAGCATCTTTCAGTGTTAGACTATTACAGTGCACTCTATTGTGAAGTGCTTTGGAAGACTACATAATAAATTTAATTTGTGCACTATGTTGTGTTACTTCTTTAATTATAAATTGTTTCATTCAGAAATAAACTAAAAGAAAATACTTTCCATTTTTTAAAAGACAGAAAATAACATTTGTACTTTGAGAACTCAGTTGCTACAATTAGAGCAGAGGTGTCAAACTGGATTTTTTTGAGGGCTGGATCAGCATTGCAGTTCTCCTCTGTGGGCTAGTGGGGGGTAAGGCAGGGACAGCAGGGGTTTGGTGTGGCCCATTTTGGGGTTGGGTTTTTTAGCTGTTATTAGCCCATTTGGGGGCAGTTTTCAGACTGTTTTGGGCCCATATTTTGGCCATTTTGGGCCTTGGTTTGGCCCATTTTTCAGACCATTTTTCAGCTGGTAAAGTGCTGCAGGAGGCCAGGAAGGGTGAAAACAAGGTGCGGGGGGATGCACGCAGTCTGTTTTAGCCACTAGAGGCACCGTGGGCCAGTCCTTTCAAATTTCTAGTCCGGCCCCACAGGCCAGATTTAAGCATCTCAGGCCTTGAGTTTGACACCCCTGAATTAGAGAATGTACAATAGAGATAAGACAAGCAGAGTAGTGGGAAAAATGTATTAAAATACATTGACTGAACTATGTTTATTAAGCAATTCTAGACAAAGCTTCACTTGGAATTCCAACTAGCATAGTGACATTTACATATCATTTCTCCCAAACAGATATTTTTCCCCACCAAAAGCAGACTTTGGGGTTCAACTTTTTAAATTTTTGGGAAAATGGGCAGATAGTCCCTATAGTGAATCCCTATAATTCATACAGTTTTTAAATGAATTTGTCTTTCTCATTGACTTTGCTTGTCAAAAGATCACAAAAGATGATTGATCACATGATCCTAGGACACTTCAATGATCATAAATACATTCCAGTTGCCAAATGGTCCAAATTTTGATCATGTGACCATGGGAATGCTGCAGTGGTTGTAAGTGTGAAAGCAGTTATAAGTAACTTTGTTCAGTGACTTTGTAATTTTGATTGGTCACTAAATGAATGATTATAAATTGAGATTACCTTAATCAAGATGACAGAGGTGATAGGGAAAGTTGGAAACAGATAATAGTAAACAGGAGACGGTGAATATTTTGTGAAGTATTGTAAAAAGAAAATGAAAGAAAAATTTGAGCTTTTGTATAAACAGAATAAATTAAGCATTTCCTAATTAGTAGCAGAGGTGGAACCTTTTCTTCAATTCTAAATACCCTAATACAACTTCATATTATTGGATCACCAAAGAAAGAAAAGTGGAGATGATGCAGTCCTGTTATTTTGATAATGGCAGAGATAAAAAGGTGTATATGAACTCCTATCCTATATTTTTGCTTTTAAAGGGAGTTTGTACCAGTACATCTTTCTATCTCTGTCATTAACAGAACAACAAAGTTGAAAAGAACCTTGGAGGTCTTCTAGTCCCCCACCCCACCCGTTGAAGCAGAAGACCCTATACCATGTCAGATAAATGGCAGCCTAGTCTCTTCTTAAAAACCTCCAGTGATGGAGAACCTACAACTTCTGAACACTAGCTGTTCCATTGATCTCAGTTCTCTTAGAGAGAATAGCCTGATTCCTTCCTCCCTCTGTGCTTTTTCTTATCCTTCTTATTCCACTGATACAGAATTATTACTTACAGAAAACCTGGGTTTTTTATTAGAGCCGTGGTGGCGAACCTATGGTACGTGTGCCACAGGTGGCATGCAGAGCCTTCTCTGTGGGCATTCATGCCATCACCCCAGCTCAGCTACACCGTGCATGTGTGTGTGCCTCCCACCAGCCAGCTGGCCTTCAGGTGTCTGCCACACATGCGGGGGGCGCACATACATGTGGAGAGCCTGCAGGAGGTGCATGGATGCATGCGGCATATGTGTTTTGCATTTTGGGTATGCGCATGCGTGCACACTTTGGACACTCAGGGCCCAAAAGGTTCACCATTCTTGTATTAAGAGCTTCAGAAAAATAGAATGTTCCTGATTGTTTTTCCACTTCTGTGTATGTCAGCTTAACGAGATAGACCTGACAGAAAACATGAATACATGAGCTAATTCTATTTTATTATAAAGCTATATTAACTGAAATTTCAGAAAGTATATCTCTCCCACACATCTCCTTTACAGTCCAAAAAAGTAATGTCAGCCCTCCCAGATACACCAGACACAAAATACAACTAGATGAGCTAATTCTATTTTATTATAAAGCTACTTTAACAGAATTTTGCAAGTCTAAAAGTACAAATCTCTCACCGCCACTTTTAACAGCTTGATTAAGGAGGACAGTACTTCCTAAGTTCATTTTTCTGACCTTTAAGGCACTGGGAGCCTCTGTCTAATCATTATTTTGGCATCATTGTTCCCCTCATCACTGAAGGACTTTCCTCCATATCATTACAAATAGGGTCTCTTTTGAGCCCCTTGCCTCACTCACAATCATGCTGTGGGTTCAGCTGCCTTTTATCTGACCATCCCCTTGGTTGTGTCTCCTTTATCTTCCAAGGTCATTTCCATATGCCTGTTCTGACCAAGGCTTCCAAGACTGTCATTACGCACATGCTTATTTTAAAAATAAGTCTTATTTCATTGCAACTCTGGGAGTTATTTTCATTCCCAGCCAGTAATGAATCTCAAACAGTCCCTCGAGATAAGCACCCACCTTTCGTTCCTGTGAAGTGCTGCCAATAACAGACATGTCAAATAAATTTGAACAAAAACCAACTGAAGTACAAAGAGCTTCAAGAATTAATCTGAATCGAATGAACGACTTTGCTTCCTGCAAAGTTTTGTCATTTTTGTCTGTCCTTTATATCTTATGGGAGGAGAAATCACCTCCCAGTCTTACTCCCAAGTCGTCCCTTTTGTTTCAGCTGCTCTTGGCTTCTAGCAGCTCTGTGCGCACATGTACACTGGGAACAGGCTCCCCTGGGTCCTCTGCCTTGCTGCTGCCAGACTCCAAAGGCTTTGGAGGTAGCACCCCACTACCAGATGGTCCTGGCCCCATCCCTGCATTGTACACAGGACCCTCATCCAAGTCCTCTCCAGACTCCCGGACTGATACCCTTTCTTCTCCACTGTCCAATTCCACTGCCATCTACACGGTCTGCCAGCAAACCACAACAATGCCATCACAGTATGAAATTCTGCTGTGTATACTTTTTTTTTTTAGAAATTGTCCCAAGGTATTATCTTTTCTGACATTCTTATGATATGTGTTCAGAAATTCTTCGTTGTCGCTGAAATGTGGTTTATATCTCACCTTCTTTCTAAAGGGGGATGGTATTGTGCATGGATATTTCCCTTAATTTTATTCTACAACAACAATCTTGTGAGATAGATAGGATTGAAAGATAGTGACAGTATTAAGGTCACAATCCATTCTGTCAATCAACATATGACACTGGTACTCAAATTGGAGGCATAACTTTCCGAGTTGCCCTCAAAATTAATTTATTTGATTCCTAAAGAAATTCTATATTTATTACTCTCGTTCAATACTTTGGCTTATGAATTCCCAAGAGCTTTTAAATTGCTTAGCCAGTTGCAAAAGTTGGTCATATCGCTAGCTAACTAAAGAATATATTCTGGTGAATTTAGTGATAGCCTCTTTATACTGTCAAAGGAGATTGATTGCATTGAATTTGAGAAGAATATAACTTCTGCCACATCCTTTAACATAATAAACATAATTTATAACTAAAAATGTGTTATATGCCGTATCTCTTACCATACTGTATATTGTGTATTTCAGTATATTTTTGAAAACTGTTTCAGATGACAATAGTGAATTGCAGCCCCCATTCAGTTTGCTGAAATTTCCCATAGAGGGCTTTTGATACAATTGTTGCAAAAAGTTAATTTGTAAGATATTGCATTGTTTGTGGTACAGTGCTAATGAGAAGATAAAATTAACTAAGGAGGCATAAATCCTGGTTGCTGTTGCTTCTATAGCAAGGAGATAAATAAGCAGAGATAAATTCTGATTGCTATTTATCGCTGAGATTTTATTTATGGTGGGAATTGGTAAACTTGTATTTTCTCAATTTTGGCAAAATTGGGTCTCTTTAGCATATGCACCTATGGTTAGAATTAACCAATGTGATAACAGCTCATCTATGGGAGGACTTGGCATGTGGTATCTGTATGTCTTCATGGCTATGTAGGTTGAAAGGCAGGTGAAATATGGAACCCAGTAATTGTGGGGCTTTAACATCTAGGAAAGGCAGGATGGAAGAATCATATGCTATATATGGCACACTGCCAACATGATGCAGCTAGAAACGGGGCATTTCTGAACCAGGAAGAAAATATAGCATCAAAATATAACACGGGTAGCTGCTGGTAAAAACGACATGTATACTCAGCTCTTTTTGCAAAGTATCATTCTTAGAAGGGTGTCACACAAACTAATAGTATAATTTTAAAGAACTTTGCAAGACTGGTGCTCAGAGTTGTTGGATATGAGATAGATTGCAAATACACTTTCAAAATTAATTAAATCAATAAATAAATCTTTACGAACAAAGAGCAGCTGCTAATTTTGTTTTGCATTTTTCAGGAGACGCTGATAGACTGGTGTGATGAAAAAGAACTCAACTTGATTTTAACAACTGGAGGAACAGGATTTGCACCAAGAGATGTCACACCAGAGGTGAGATAGCTCATTTTCTTGTTTTAAACCATTATTATTTCTCCAACATTAATATTGTTTTTTACATATAGTGCTTTGGGAGTTGTGTATGTGATATAATATGAATATTCTGTTTCTTAAAAAAATAAAAATATCTTCATTAAACAACTGAAAAACATAGAATTTATCAAAGGTTTGTATTTTGTCTCTAGGCTGCTTTATCTTTTGTAACACGTACCCTTAATTCAGACATAGAGATTTTTCTTTGAAGATTTTTCAGGATAGAAAATATTGCAAATCCTTAAGGCAGATCAAATCAAACATTATAATCTTTTACCAGCCTGTACAGTAAAAGAAAAGAGTAATTTAATACAGATGCAATGAACATGGATTTGGGCAAACTCTGGGAGACAGTGGAGGATAGGGGTACCTATGGTCTATGGAGTCGCAAAGAATCGGGCACAATTGAGCAACTGAATAACAATAATAAGAAAATTTGTTATTGGGTGAGGGAAAGGGAGGGACTCTGAGGCAATAAAACAACATATATGTAATTAAATGTTTTGCATAATTATATATCTTTATGTATGTGAGTATAGAGTTAATATCTCTTAAAAAGTGACAAATTTAAAATTTGTCCTCCAATTTAGAGATGTTTGGGAAGATTAGAGTGTGTCTTGGGGCATCATAAACAGGACACTGTTATCCTTGTGGCAAATTCTTTATTTTCCTATTCATGATCAGAATTTGGTTGGTACTGTTCATTTTATTTTTGCAAACTCTGCTCTCATACCAGAATATTATTATTTAGAAATATTTATAGTATGGTTATCAACTGCTCTTTTCATTTGAAATATTTGGCATAGTCCATAAACAAATATTTCTTATGCGTATTACCATTCAATATGCTTAATAATGTATATTCTGACAAAATTATGTCCCTTTAGAACATCCGTCATTTGTTGTTTAATGGTTTCTATAAAATTATATATTGCAGTGCCCTACATATTTGGGTAAGGAAATCACTTTAGGTAGGCTGATGGTGTCCTGTTGGATGGGGGTAGAAGATGGAATACTCGTTTGATGGTGATGCCACATTTCTGTACATTATAGTGTGGAATTGTCCATGGAAAATAAAACAGACAGAATTTCTATGTATTCAGAGATCCTCAGATCAAATTATTTTTGTGATAGTTTACTCCAGTAATATAATTTTAGATTTATTCAAAATTGCAGGAGTAAGAGAATAATGCTCTTACTACCACCAAACCTCTTATAATATACTTATAATAAAAATTTGATTAGGCTTAAAGATACCACAAAACTGTCTTTATTATTTAAACTGAAATATTGGTTAACTTAGATTTGCTGTTTTGTTGGGTTTGGAGATTTTATTAATTGATTTTATAATAATTGTATTATTATTAACTCCTTAGAGTCTTTAGAATGCAGCAGCTCTCAAATAAATTGTGTGTATGTATAAGAAAGAAAGAAAGAAAGAAAGAAAGAAAGAAAGAAAGAAAGAAAG
>BLBF01000005.1:53113444-53128958 GCA_015471245.1 Laticauda colubrina | reverse complement strand
CCACAGAATCATCAGAGAAGCCATAGAGATTGAAAAAAGACCTGACAGCATGAATAGAAGAGATGATTCCACCAGACTGTCAATCATTTGGAAGCCTGCACTCTCAAATAGAAAGATCTCCATGCCACAAGCCAAGCAAACACCTGGGCAAAAACAGACTCCCTCTGATAGCTCCAACCTAACCCCCCCACCAGGCACCCAGGTGAAACCCAGCTTGCTAATGAAGAGCAGCCGTCCCTTCACACGGAGCCAAGCTGCACTGAAAGCCTCCAACACAAGAACAGAGTGTTGCCAGCCAATCAAAGCCACAAAACAGACAAAAGAAACCAGAAACACCAATCAATCAAACTCCAAGTCCAATGAACACAGATCCAGGCTCCCAGCCAATCAGAATGGACCAGCCTCAAATTTGAAACCAGGAACTAACTCTATACCTACCTATATACATCCTCTATGTCTGAGGATGGCAGATGAGATTCTGCTGAAACGTTGCTACAACTTTAACAGAACTACAATGACGTGGGATAATACCCGAAGGAAGCTAAACAGCACACACACATATATATATATATATGTATATATATGTAAAATCTAGATTTGTAAAACACAATAAAATATAAATGTTAAAAAAATCTATGTTCAAATACCAATGTCTAGGCCATCTAACTATTGAAGCACAGCATCATTTATATTAACAAAAAATCAGATACTGGACCACTATATGCCTTCAGCTTACAGCTGGTCACATTGAGATCTACAGTTTGGCATAGGATCCTGCAGTCACACTAAGGGGAGGATACGGTGCCTCATTTATACACAAAGTCCCTGTAGATTCTGTGTGAGGTTCAAATCCTATTCAAGATTGACTATTGCTGATGTAGTAATTCAAAGTCTGGCACTTTTTTTTTCTGGAGTCATTTATATGTCTTCCTATGCCTGGGCATTCAGCAACCCATTTGATTTTCCATTGGGAATCGATGTTAAAGTGGATTGAATCTTCCAGCTGATAAATTAGAAAGGTTAGCATGCACCACTAGAAGTGAATTGTTCATAATTTTTCTATGTTGTCTCACTAGTGCAACTTGCCTTCGTAAAGCTGTCATGCTTATATGGCTCAAAATAAGCCAGCAAGTAAGAATGATTTTAATATATCTGCTTACAATGCTCATAGTGTTGTTGACTCAGCAGCACTATGAGGATTATAGGCAGGTATTTTAAAATCATATATAAGTTCTAAAGCTTTGGAAAGTATACATGTACTAAGGATGTACAAAACATTATGTACATGGAAAAACAGTTTTTAGGTATTCCCAGTCTAAATCTAAGCATGCATAATTTGGATGTTTTGGACTATGCATGGAACAAAATGGGGCTGATTAGTCAATACCCAAGTCCAAATAGGGTGTCCTAGGCCACACTGGTTCATAGGGGAGGAGTGGGGACAAAGCTAAGGACATCAGCTGAAAAAAAAAAGGTTTCTTCCTTCAGTAGCCCCAACATGACACATTCTATTAACTTGCCAGTTTTGGGTTTTCTTGGTGCCTCACTCCTGCCATAGTTACCATCAGTGTCCCATTGTCCTTCACTTACCCATGCTTCAGAGCCTTTCCAGTCTTGCCCTATCTCTTGCATGTGTTGAGTATTGACCATTTACTCTCCAAGTGCATTTCCTATTTACTCATAGCTCCCTTGGGTTGGAATGAAGGTAGGAGAGACCTTTTTTTTTTTTTAAAGGATTGTATCAGGAAATTTTTTTCCCACTTTAGTTTTATATAGACAAACACAATTTATGAGAACTTTCAGATTTCTTTTCTTTTTCTTCTTAAAATGACAAGATAAATTATTCATTGATTATCTGTAATCTAGGGCATTATTTCTATTGTTTCATTGATTCACTAAAACACCTATTCATTGAAGAAAATTGCAGGAAGCTCTTCTACAGCAGTATTTCCCAGTCTCTAAATATGGCATGCTGGCTGAACATAAGCATACAGTTATGAATGACTGTTTTAGACTTATTTATTTTTTTACATACATGGACTGCTAGTCCTGTTGAGTTTTCTTGTTATCTAAAATGAATGTTCCTTTGCAGGAGGGAGGGAAAGAAAATTGCTGGTAATATGGAGGAGGCAGGAGAGCTAATGAGATATACCAAGCTGGGATTTTGTTGGCAAATAGGAGAAGGCAGAGGTGGGTTTTTACCAGTTCTGTCCACCTCTGTAGAATCGGTAGTTCTGAAGAGCAGCAGACATAGAACCGGTTCTGTCTGCTGATGTTTTTGCCCACCCACGTACCTGGGCTCTTACCTGATGTTTATTTCCTGATTTTTCATCTTCAGCTGCCGAACGAGGCACAGATGCAGTTAAAAAAGCAGAAAAAGAGGGCTGTTTCAAAGGCTGCTTCTCTGCACGCAGCATGGTGATGACAATTACAGGCGACGATTTACAGTCTCCCGCTCATAGCGTGCAGGGAAGCACATCATAAATCCCGAACCCTGTTGTATCCCAACCCTGGGAGAAGGGTTTGGAAAGATTGAGATCTGACACGTTATTGGGTTATGCCATACTAGAATATTTCTGGTTAGAATAATTTATGAAAGATGAAGATGTTAAGTATTATCATCTCTATATTCTGCTTTAACTTATGATCATTTGGTATCAGCTATGATACCATGTGGAATGTAGTGCTAATAAAGTCAATAAATAAAAAGTAAATAAATACAAGTGCCACTCAGAATGATGTTTCAACCTGCTAAACAATGGCTGACCCAAAACTGTTCAGCAGAATATGTAGAATATGTAGAATATGCTGTGATCTTTTCCAGACATTAAATAAAATAATTTTTTCTATATCATGCACAGCTGTGATGTCCATATTTTTCTTCTGAACAAAGAAGCCCCATATTAATTCATTTATTTAGGGTGTTATAATCCAGATAATATTTCTAATGGTTGGCTTTAATCCTTGATATTTCCTTTTTCTTTGGCTGACACACATTTTCAGTGAGATATATAATATGGCCCTAATCCCCTTTTTCCTAATGTCTCATTTCCAGGTTAAATAAGTATAACAGCAGGTTTATCACAACACAGCTTATATTTATATTTATTGGCATTAGGAGCAACTACAATGTCAATTCCTTGAAGTATATTTTTTGTGCAAAAGTGAGATGTCTGGCCATCCAAAGGATACAGATTCTTTCTATGAAGTTCTTCCCTATTTCTCTGAACGTGAGGTTCTTTCCACAAGAAAGCTGATTAATTTTAGCACATTCTGAAGTTTCTAAATTTTCTGCCTCCATCATTTTTGCAGATCAGCTATTTTGGCCTCAAATGGATAAATGTGATCTTCTTTGTCAGCACTGTAATTCCACAAAGGCATATCCAGACCTTTGTTATATATGAAAGATATTTTGCAAATTGTCATAACCCACTATGAAAGGGACGTGTTCTCACCTTTGCATTCGGTTTCATTATGACTGTCACTGCTTCAGGAAGAAATTCTACTTTTTTTTTTTCCCTCTGAGATACTTAGTTTCCTTCTTTTTTACTTGTTCCTTTCTGTTTTTTGCCAAGAATATTCATGGACATGTCCATGTAATCAATGTTTATTTATTTAATTTCAGAGACCTTTATTTCATATCAGTAAATATTGGGCAGACCAATGGATAATTTCACTTGATTCAGTAGATATCTGTGGTGCAGCAAACAGTTTTTTAAAAAATTTGGGAAACAAATTACCATTGTTGATTGGCATAATTATAGTCATCTCTAACTTGGAGTGGAATTGTAAAAAAGATAACATGTTTTCATTATCAGCCTTTTACCAGCAAAAAATCTCAGGAACAGGTGGCATTGTAAAAGCAGGTTTTCATGGAGATTGATGCTGTGAGCAGTGTTTTCAACTCTCATAAGCAACTCTTCTCTATTTCTGGACTGCTCATCTTGTTACTGACTGCTAAATTTGCTTTCCAAATGAGAAAATCACCAAACTATTTCAGTTTCTATTAGCCTGGCTATTACATCAATTTTCATGTACTGTATTTAGAGCTACCTTTGACATTAACATGGGTATTACTATTTTGATATCATTTATTTCAGTGCCACTATCGGCTTTAGAGTATATTAGGTAGGCAATTCCCTAGATAGCAATCAAGTATCATGCTTTAGTTAATGGGATATAGATATTCAAAATTAAGCAGACAAATTCCTTGTGTCTTAAATATATTGATAAATTGTGTACCATCAAGTTGGTATTCACTCTTTGAGATCCCATAGATAGATTTTTTCTCTTCCTATAAACTTCATGTCTTCCAACCGTGCACTCACTGCAACTAACAACACTTCATCAGCCTTTGCCCTGGTAATCTTCCTTTTCATTCTTTATTTTTTTATTTATTTGTTTTTGTCAATTGCTTACAAGATAATAGGTATAAGTAAAAACATAGTTATGAATCCATGGATACATATAAGAAAAATAAAAATAAAAGAAACAATAGGACAGGGACGGTTAGGCACGTTGGTGCAATTTTGCACACCCCCTACAGACCTCTTAGGAAAGGGGTGAGGTATTCTCCAAAGGATAGTCTTTATATAATGTATCCAAAGTAGGATAATTTTGAGCTTAGTCATTTGTGGGAGAATTTTGGGTTAATTTGATGATCCATTCATTCTGACTCTACATACTATTCTGAAATCCAAGGCTGTTATAGAGTATATGTGGAACAGCCTTGACATTTATTTGAGGATAAACAAATATTTTATTTTCAATTATATTTATTTGTTTATGCATTCATTCATTCAATTTCTATAGCTTCACATCTCAATCAATGGCTCTAAGCAGCTTAACATTCAAAAAGAAAAAAAATATTAAATTAAAAATACTGAAAACATTTTAAAATGAAAATTAGGAAAATATTTAAAAATATCTAGATTAAATATATATCAGAACATGGTATTTGACCAGTTGGCAATACAGACAGGAAACAAGACATTCGTAACACATATGATTAAATATTTTGTTTTTTCTTTAGACACATTTTTGAGATGTGAGTGTGTATGTGTTTATTAGTCCAAGAAAGCCTGGCTTGTATGGAAACAAAAGCAAATAGCTTTTGTCATAGCAGTTTTAATATACCAAGGATGTAGTACCATATTGTTAATCAGGACAGCAATAGGGAATGGGGATAAGAGAACTGTGTGTTTCATAAGAAATATAGCGAGGCATGTTTATCTGAAACATAAGAGTGCATAAGACTATTAAATCCAGAATCTCAAATTAGCTATAGTGGCTGCAGTATTCCTGTGGAAGAGGAAATTCTTTATTGGCCACTAACTAACAAAATAAATTTCAATAGTAAGGTTCAATTTCAATAGTATTTCAATAGTTCAAATTTCAATAGTAAAAGTAAAGTGAAAAAAGTAAGGTTCTGCATTTAGGAAAGAAAAACAAATTGTGCAGGTACAGTATATGTGATATCTTGCTCAGTAGTAGTAACTGTGAGAGGGATCTTGGAGTCCTAGTGGACAACTATTTCAATATGAGCCAGCAGTGTGCAGCAGCTGCCAAAAAACAACAACACAGTTCTAGACTGCATAAACAGAGGGATAGAATCAAGATCACGTGAAGTGTTAATACCACCATATAATGCCTTAGTAAGGCCACACTTGGAATACTGCACCCAATTTTGGTCACCACAATGTAAAAAAGATACTGAGACTCTAGAGTGCAGAGAGGAGCAACAAAAATGATTAGGGGACTGGAGGCTAAAACATATAAAGAACAGCTGCTGGAACTGGGTATGTCTAGTTTAATGAAAAGAAGGACCAGGGGAGACATGATAGCAGTGTTCCAATATCACAGGGCCTGCCACAAAGAAGAGGGAGTCAAGCTAATCTCCAAAGTATCTGATGCCAGGACAAGAAGCAATGGGTGGAAACTAATCAAGGAGAGAAGCAACTTAGAACTAAGGAGAAATTTCCTGACAGTTAGAACAATTAATCAGTGGAACAACTTGCCTCCAGAAGTTGGAATGCTCCAACACTGGAAGATTTTAAGAAGAGATTGATAACCATTTGTCTGAAGTGGTGTAGGGTTTCCTGTCTAAGCAGGGGGTTGGACTAGAAGACCTCCAAGGTCCCTTCCTGCTCTGTTATTTTATTCTATTCTATATGATCATGACCATGGCCTCATATAGCACACCACAGCCTTCAGATTTTTATTTGTAGATCGTATATATGATGAATTCCTCAGTAATCTGCTGTTTTACACATATGTTTATCCATGATAATACTTTCATTCTTTCTTTAATGAACACAGTGCACATAGCTTCACTAACTAGATTTCCTTAATCTGCTTTTTAAAGTAAAATATATTATATTTAAAAGTGATGATACAACATTGTACATTTGTACTTAGTTTTATACTTCAGTCCAATTGCTATATAAACCCAAACAACAATAGACTTTATATCAGTTTCATATAAAAATTAAAAAATATATTATAAAACCTATATCCTAAAAAAGAGATCACTTCCAGATCTCAGAGGGAGAATCATTTCATTGCTCTTACCATATTTTGTTTGTCTTTATCTTTTATATTTTATTGCAATTCATTTAATTGTTATAAGCTGTCCAGAGTTATTGACAGTGGGAGGGCATACAAATGTAATACATTATCATCATCATCATCATCAATCATCATATGCACTAGTATGTTTTTCTTGTTTCATCAATTTTGCATTCTTCTACATAGACCATGGATGTCAAATCCCCTGGTGGATTTCTTGGAGGGCCGGATCAGTATTGATCAGATGTCCTCTTCGGGTTAGCGAAAAATGAGATGTGCAGAGGCCACCTGAGCCCCCCTGCACCCCATTTTCACTACTAGAGGCACCACAGGCCACTTCTTTGCTATTTCCATGCCAGTCCCACGGACCTTGAGTTTGACACCCCTGACATAGACACATTAATTTATCATTTAAAGAGATCATAAAGGGTAACTGATTCATGATTAGTCATACTGCCTTTCTAAATAAAAAAAATATCCTATTTAGGTGATATTAAATTCAAGGGTCCATGAGTCCATGAGTGCACACTTCGTTTGTTCTTATTTCCTATTCTTTTAATGAAACAAGGTTGCCTATTATCCATATAGAACTGGAGAGCCAATTTGTTTTATTGGTTAAATTACTAGGTTGGAAGCCAGGAACCTGTGAGTTCTAGTCCCTCTTTAGGCATGAAAGCCAGCTGGGTGACCTTGGGCCAGTCACTTTCTCTCAGCCCAACTCACCTCACAGGATTGTTGTTGTGGGGGAATAAAGGATGAAGGAGTATTGCATGTGTTCACCACCTTGAATTATCGATAAAATAATAAAGATGGGATATAAATAAGCAAGCATTATTTAGCTGCAGCAAGCAAGTCTCATTGCAAAACACCAACATTTTTGTAAGGCAAAAATGTAAATTGACTAATCCAATGTACTGATTTGTGTACAAAATATTTCTACTATTTGGTGCAGTCTACAGAATATTCATTTGGAACTGTCTGTTTTCTTTTGCATGTGTGGCATATTTCATTTAAAGATATTGCCTCATTCCATGTATAGGTTTTATGGGGGCAAACTCTCCTAAGAAAATTAATTCAAGGTAAGTGGTGTCATTTTGTGAATAGAGATGGAATATTATCATACTAAATGCTCTGTGCTTTTCAAACCTTTCTCAAGTCTCAGAAAATGTTTGCATCTGGGAATGAGCAAAGGTTCTGACCACTTCTTATGCTGTAAGCACATCATCATCCCTTAACTGATCTGCTTTTCCTTGAATCTGGGAGTCAGAAATCCCTTTTTCTCTTCTGTTTTTCTGCTGCAGAAATTCCCAACATTCCCATTTTGTGGGCTCCAGAGAGGGGTAAGCAATATCTTCAATCCCAGCCAATGATTTCTAATCCAGTTCATTGCTAGTATTTTTGTTTGTTTTATTTTGGCATCATTTATCAAAAACAAGTTTAGATGCGTACTCATTTTTTAAAATTTCCTTGTGGAGTCTCATATTCTTAATTTTGTTTATTGGAGGATCCCCAGATCTCCATCAGGCATTAAGGCTTAGCCTCATCTCCATTTGTGTTCTGTATTCTTGTGAATTTTCATGTAGCTATGT
Organism: Laticauda colubrina; assembly: GCA_015471245.1. Classification (NCBI taxonomy): domain Eukaryota; kingdom Metazoa; phylum Chordata; class Lepidosauria; order Squamata; family Elapidae; genus Laticauda; species Laticauda colubrina. The sequence continues at coordinate 53,120,802 of BLBF01000005.1, read as the reverse complement.
TGCCCTATATTATTTATTAGAACAAGAGCATCCAAATTCTGGGGTTCTTTTACGTACAGTAATCTTATTTACCAAAATAATAGTGAATTAACAGCCCTGTTAGCTACTCCAGAGCTTTATTTTTCTTCCTTGGCAGCTGCTTTTTCTAATCATACATGGGCATGGCCCTATTCAGTCTTTGCTTTAAAAAAAAATGATATGGCTCTCATTGCTTTCTTTCTGCTTTGCCTAACTTGCTGGCTACCTGGCATTGCAATGCACTGTTTGCTGCTTGATTGCCTGGAATTGGTCTTCTTTACCTTTGATTGTAGTATTTACTTAGCATATTGCCCATGTGTTCTGGCTGCCACTTGTATGTGATTATTGATGGATACTCCCAGTTACCTCTTGTCAAACCTTTCCCCTCTTTTCACTGTTTCCAATGATATTATGCATCTGCTGACTTCATTGAATTGCTGTCCTGAAGATTTGTGCATCTGCTAATTGATCCTGCTCTGTCAATTTGCTATGTCTGCCTTTTTTTCTTGCCTTGTCTGTTTGACCACTAGCTTATGTTGTTCACATGATACCGTTAAGAATTTGACTGCACACTAGTATTGCCATTTCTATGGAATCCCAATCATTTGCTGATTGTGTGTTCTTTCTTGTTTATATACTGCTTACTCTTCCATCAAAAAACTAAAAATGTGAAGAAGAGAAAAATGTTTTGATCTGGCTCCAGTTTACCCTTATTCAGTACCATATGCTTGGATTTTTAGAATTTATCTTTATTTTTTAATCAAAATATTAGGTCTCAACCCTTGCAAAGTTTAGAATAGATCTCTGACTGTATAGCTTTTTCTTTGTTAAATTACTGATAAGACTACATTATGTCACGCACACACAGAGGGAGATTTGCAGCAGGGAGATTTGATGTTTTATAACAGTACAAAGTGGGGATGTTTTCCACTGGCCTATATAAAAAATGACAAGGAATATTTTTTTACTACATTTGCTTCAGTATTTGTGTAATGTGTCACCATGTCCAGTTTATACGAACCAGTTCTGTTCTTGGACTAACATGAGTGATAGAGATGAACAGGTTCTAATTATTGTTCTAGTTAAGAAAGTGTATAGTCTACGAAAAGTCAGATATAAGCTATAGAAAAATAGCATATTTACAGAAAAGCTAGCAAGGGCTCTCAATGGAATAGCTGATGTAATTCTATCATATATCATCTATTTTTTTCCTTAGGAATATTATTTCATTTAGTAGACTTTTTTAAAGAGAATTGTACGGAAAACTTTTTACTGAATACTCTGACCATTATATTTTATTAAGAAAAAATCTAGAAGGCATTAGCTTTTCAAAATACAGTAACATGCTCTTTAAAATATCTTCTGGCAACTTTTCATGCAGTATTCCGAGAAGATGCAAGGACCTTCTGAGAAAGAATCCCAACTTCAAAGTAGGTCTTTCTCCTTAGTCTCAATGTTAAGATTTCACACAATTGAAATTGCCTGGGAATTTTTCTCTTAATCTTTTATAAAAAGTATTAAGCATAATCTCTGACTTGACATAAATTTCCGTTCTCACATTGTCATTCAACTAACAGAGAATCCTGTTTCCTGAACCATGTATTGATGGCATCATATTAAATCAAGTATATTTAAATTGCTGGTAGCAGCGACTTCCAATATAGCAGGACAATTATTGTACATCTTGTTTTGCTTTTTTCTGATATTAATAATTTGAAATGGACAAAAAATCAATGTAGTAAAACTGAGAAACACTCTTGAAGAATTCTAATCCTGTTCTGGTTTCAAAATTCTTGCTTTTAATTTGAAACTTTCCTGACATCTTTCTTTATGTTAAAATTCAGCCAGTCTGCATCGTAGAATTTTCTTTATTCTATCATTTGAAAATGTATATATATTCTGAAGGAGCAGGAATTTTTTAAACAAATGTTCCTAGTTACTAGAATGATCTTTCAATTCAGATATTAAATAAACATTCTTGAGTTTTTATGTATCATTTCTTGCATTTTTTTTCTGTTTGCAACTTTCATAGTTTGAATAGCTTTTTTGTCTTGTTGTTCATGATATTCAATTCTTAATAAAATTCTGTTCTTGACTTTTCCATTGAAAAACTTCATTTTGCCTTTGACTTGTGTATGACATTTCAACTATGTTTTAAATCTGTTGCTCAAGTGGATAATCTAAATTATAATTCTTCATCTGAAATCTTTTAGCATCACTTTCAAGGAAGTTTCTCTATCATACTTATAAGATTTTAATTTTGGGGAGGAGGGAGGTTGGCAATACTCTAAATAATTTCTTCCTAGTAAAACTAAAACAAGAAGACTGACTTACTTGCAACAGTTTGTTCTCTTTACCGTTAAAGCAGAATTATTTTTATTTTTTATATTATCCTCATCCCACCTCACCTCAGTTTAAGAACTGCAAAATTAAGGATTCAGTATATTAATTTCTTCTGGAGTCTTACCATTTTAGTTGAGATTTTTAAATTTCCCAGTGGAAAATCCTCTTATCTTTGGCTTTGCCATTCAATTTAGCTAAATGTCTAAGAATCACACAAAGCCATCTTTGCAAGGATTTTTAATTACATCTAGAAAATGAATATGTTTGAAACTGAGTTTTATACTCTTGTGTAGTATTGGTGTATTACTGGATCACTATATAATAGGCAAATTGATTTGCCAAAACAGAAATTACAAACGTAATACTTAAGATTACTTTATATTACCGTCAGAATTCCATATTATCTATGTGTACAGTTTGTAATTTTTTTCCTCTGTGTGTTTTTGTACATATGAATAATGTGATAGGGCAGTCATGTAATTCCTATAATTTTTAATTTGTTTGATGTTTGTTTCATATGGCTGCCATCTTAAACAAGTGATTCTTGGTGGTTAACATCCATAAAATTTATTAAAACCAAATTACAAGCACAATATAAAAGAAAATTAAATATAAATAGTAGATAGCAGCTGACAAAATTCTAATACATGCGTGTTTACAAGATCAAGAGTAATGGATAGGATTGGTTTTAAACTTTATGTGATCTTACTTTTAGAGTGTATTGTTATTTCTATAGTTTTAATGCTGTTAATTGTCAGTTGTTTTTACTATTTCATGTAAACCACTTTTTCTTAAGAATATAGTAGAACATCATAATAAATAAGCAAAAAAATAGTAGAATCACTGAAGATTTATAATAGCTTTTGTAAATAAGAAAGAGGGGAGCATAGTCAACTGGATTCCCAAAATAATCAGTGCATTATTTTGAGACAGAGTATTTCATATAGACTTGAAAGAGGCTATGGTAAGCCCTCCTTAAAATCTTCTTCGATCTACTGTATGAGGAGTGTGTTAGGGAATCAACTTCTAGGCTCCCTCAGAGAAATTGGTTATTGAATGTTTTTTAGTCAAGATTCAGACCTAGAAGGGGGAATAGATTCCTTCTAATCCTTTTAGACCTCTTAGCTGACTTTGATACATATGTCAAGTATCTTTTTTGGATTATATGCAGAGTTAGGGAAATTACATTGCAGTTGTTTTTATCCTTCTTCAGTTGATGATTCCAGTTGATGATTATAAGTGACAAAATGCCAGACCTCTTTTACTTTTAAACTTTTATTTAAAAAAAGAAAACCACTGTAAGAGGTTATTTATTGAATCAGAGTATGAGTCTCTTCAGTATGTTGATGATACTCGACTATATGTTACCTCTCCAGACCTTTCCAGTTATGAAAGACTTCTGGTATGTACAGACAGTTGGGATCTGGATAAAAAGAGCCAGATTAGGTTGAACCCAAGGAAGATGAAGCTGCTATTTATTTAATGAGATTCTTAATCAATTTGCTGTAAGTTTTCAAAGGGATAGCAGATAATTTTTGCTTAATCCCCCAAAAAACTTATTTTAGTTTTCACTGGTGTAGTCATTTACTTACTTACTTTATTTATTTATTTATTTAAATTTGTTTGTCGCTCATTTCATCACAAAGAGTGAACCATAGTATAGTATAGTCATTTGCTAGATCCAAAAGTGCTGGCCAAGGGTGAAAAAGGTAATTTCAGCTAGTACAGCAAAAGTAACCTCCAAATCCTCTACCAGCCTCCCTACTTCAAACCTGAGCATTCGACTTCCAATCCGTTTAGAAGGATGAGCCTCAGAAATGAGGCTCAGAGGATGAGCCTCAGAAATTTAGTTTGTAAGATTTCTTATTTGTATATGTTACAGTGTAGCAAGTAAATAATCAACTATTCAATTTTTTTAATATGAAATCCTTGCTAACTTACAGCATGAAAAAAATACTTTAAATCAAACAGAAAGTCTGTAATATGGTTTCTAGAGAAAAATATATGGAAAAAGGAAGATCAAACTAAGATATAAACCATGAAATAAATATCATGCATGCTATATCAGAAAATATCCATATTAATTTATTTAAAATAGTTATGTGGGTTGCCAGTGTTGCATAACATAACACTGGATAACTAATAAAAACAGCATAAAATAAAGAAAAGCCTCATAGATTTAAAACCATGGCAGACAAGCAAGGTGCCATAGACTCCTGAAACAAGTACTCATGTCCTCGCTCAACTCCTTTTCTGATCAGTGCCTGGGTGAAGACCCATTGGGAAAACTGAGAGACTCATTTAGATTTCACCTAATTGGGGAAAAAACTATTAATGCTATGGTTTTTTTTTTTTTTTTTTCTATTGCACATGTTTAACTATTGTAACAAAAAAATTAAAATATCCATGGTAGGAATAAAAACTAAATATCAATAAAATAGCAAGTCAAAGATAAAACAACTGAAAATAAAAGCAGAGATTGCCTAATCCAGTGATTCTTAACCTGTGGTCCAGAGGTGATATTCAGCAGATTCTGACCAGTTCTAAAGAACTGGTAGCGGAAATTTTGAGTAGTTCAGAGAACCGGCAAATGCCACCTCTGATTGGAGATTACACTATCCTTCCCCTGCCACGCCCACCAAGCCATGCCCTCAGAACCAGTAGTAAAAAAATATTGAATCCCACCACTGCTGTGGTCCGTGGACTCCTGGGGGGGGCCGGGTGGCATCGCTGGGGGGGGGGGGGGGTCTATGAAGTCTTGAAGAAATGTTATGATTTAAATCTTGAGTTAAGTCTTGGTGGTCTGAGGAGGCAAAGAAGCAACTTTCACATATATCTGTCCAGTTAAATTAAAAATGACAGTGGAATAGAATGTGTGGGTTACCACGGGGAATGAGGGGAAGAGAGGCTGCCTAGGAAACAATCAGATAAGAGAATCAGTGGCTTAATGGTTAGAGAAAGAAACTTAGGAAAAACCCACTGTATAACCTGACTGTAGTTAAGGTGCTTTGTAACTGATTCGCAATTATATTCACAATTAAATAGTCTCAGTGTCCTATGGTCATATTATCATCATTTGTGACTTTCAGTGCTGGCTTCTAGCAGTCAAAGTCAGCGGGAAAGCCAGCAGGAGGTTGCAAATGACAGTCATGTGACAAGATTCACCTAACAACTGCAGCTTCCAAAACTGCTGTTGTAAGTTGGCACAGTCATGCTTTAAACTGCTTCACTTAGCAATGGAAGTCCCAGTATCAATTATTGTAATTAACTGAGGACTATCTATATAAACAAAAAGTGTTCAAGCTACACATTCTTAAAATGTTAGTTTTGCTTTTAGGTATTATGCCTAATTTCTCTTGGAAATGACAGTTTTTCATTGGGATAGATTTTGGTTAAAAGAGTATTAATATTGGGGGTGACTAAAAGAATCATATTGACAAATTGCACAGTATATTATTTCAGTTGTTAAGGGATGGTTGTCAGAAATGTGTGATCTATTTATTTGGAAAAGGCAATGTTTTCCCCTAATCTAAGGATGTAGTAATATGCATTATTATGGCAGAGACCTTTTTTTGCTTTAAAATAATATTTTAAATATTTTAAGTATTTATTACATTATGCTGTGTTTATGACTCTTAATAAGTATAATATAAAAAGGTTCCCCTCTTTTCTGTTTCTTTATTATGTGTTGGGTTTTTCCATTTTTCCTTCAATTTTGTTTTACTTTTTTTTAAATTTAAGAATTGTTTTGTTAACACTGTGTGATAAAAATGTAAAATAAATTAATTAGGAATTGCAAAAGAGATATTAGGAATGTAGGATATACGATAAGCCCAGGACAATATGTTGGTATTTAATAGATATCTAGAATATAGTTATAGATCTATAAATTCATATATTTGTAAGGAGTAAATACTGTAGAGGTGAGATCTATGCATTAATTATGATGCTGTCGCTGTCAGCAGAATATTGCATTCTGCATTATTTCAATTTTCAGATCTCTTCTTCCCATATCCCATCTCTTATCTATAAATGTAGTCATTTCAGTCCTGGTATCAGCAAAAGTCCGTTAAAGGTTACCAGAAATTTAACATATTTTAACCTTGATCAAATAAACCAACTTTATATTTCTTCCTTTTACTCCAAACAATCGTAATCTTTACTTTATTCAAATAATGTTATTGGAGCACATTGTTATTTTGAATAGTAGTCGGTAAGTGGTACTACTTGTTGTTTCAAGTCAGTGATTGGTATTATTTGATACAGCTGAATGACATACAGTATTTATAATACATATACAGTATTTATAATACATATATATGCATCTATACAGAAATATATATGTGTGTGTGTGTGCTGTTCAGCTTCCTTCAGGTATTATCCCACGTCATTGTAGTGCTTTTAAAGTTGTAGCAACGTTTCAGCAGAATCTCATCTGCCATCATCAGGCTTCTGTATGGAGTTTGGATGTGGGTCAGGGTCTCACAGCCGTTGGTTTAAATTTGAGGCTAGCCTATCCTGATTGGTTGGGAGTCTTGGTCTGTGTTTATTGGACTTGGAGTTTGATTGATTGGTGTTTCTGGTTTCTTCTGTCTGTTTTGTGGCTTTGATTGGCTGGCAACACTCTGTTCCTGTATTGGAGGCTTTCAGTGCAGCTTGGCTTCGTGTGAAAGGACGGCTGTTATCTATTAGGAAGCTAGGTTTCATCTGGGTGCCTGGTGGCGGTGTGTTTGAGCTGGAGGCATCAGAGGGAGTCTGTTTGTGCCCAGGTGTTTGCCTGGCTTGTGGCATGGAGATCTTTCTATTTGAGAGTGCAGGCTTCCAAATGATTGACAGTCTGGTGGAATCATCTCTTCTCTTCATGCTTTCAGGTCTTTTTTCAATCTCTATGGCTTCTCTGATGATTCTATGGCTGGGGTTTTCTATAGTGGCTAGGGTTTTGGTGCCATTGAAGTTGATGTTGTGACCTGTGGTTTTCATGTGTTGGACTAGTGAGG
>BLBF01000005.1:53040613-53103444 GCA_015471245.1 Laticauda colubrina | reverse complement strand
TAAGAGAGAGAGAGAGAGAGAGAGAGAGAGAGAGAGAGAGAGAGAGGGACTGAGACCTGATGCATCAGATTGAATGAGGCCTAGTTTAGGCTGAGGCCCTTTTCCACATTAAAACATCTTTACCAGTACATTGAAACTTCTTTGGCTTCTATTAAAGATTTTGTGGACAAAACATGGTCAAGACTATCAGGAAGCTCTCACATTTTGTTGAGGCTTTAAACAGGATCCATTGGACCAGATCTCCACCCTAAAAATTACTTTTCCCCAATGTATTACAGTGTCAATTCTGAAGAAGGCAATACCAAAATATAATGGTAAATTACAAGGAGAACACACACCCTCCCTTCTAACCCTGCTGGAGCAGGTGATTAGACTAGAATAGATATCTCATTATCTTTCTCCTCCCTCTCTCCCTCCTTCTTTTTTCTTTTTCTTTCTGTCCCTTCCTTCCACCCCCCCTTCTTTGTCCCTTTTTCTTTCTTTCCCTTTTCTCTTTCTTTTCTTCCTCTCTTTCTCTCTCTTTTCCCTCTCTCAGGCTCACCCCTTTAGATCAGGGGTCGCCAACGTTTTGGACCTCAGGGACCACCAAACTCATAATTTTGAATCCCAGAGACCACAAATATTAATTTTGACTGACGGTGGCTTTCTGATATTGGTGGGAGAGAGAGAGAGATCTGATCCAACCTCTCTCTCTCCCTCTCTCACACACACATAGGCAGGGGTAGGATTTACACCCCTGATTTAAAGCTGTCAAAACTCCAAAAAAAGGTCAAGTAGCTCTGGGGAGGCCAGTCATAAATTAAAACACTTGCTAAACAACCAGCCATTAAGTGAGGACCACTTGTATTTGATTTGCCAGTCACCTGGCCACACCCATCCAATCACATGACCAGCAAGCCACACCCACCCAGTTATGTGACCAGCAAGCCACACCCTCAAATTAGGCCATGGCCACAGAAATTTGAATCCCACCCCTGGATGGGGGGCACCAAAGATGAGTTTGTAGCACCAAGGGGGCGGTGGACCGAAAAAGTTTGGGAACCTCTGGTCTAAGGAATAGAACCATTTTTTTCAGATCACCGAACTAAAAAGATCTCCATTAATCCCAAGATGATTTTTTAAAATGGAATTGGACAATATAAGAATCCTTCAAACCAAAGGCATCCAGTTTCCACTGTTTTTTTGAATAGTGAACAAGCAGGGCCTAATCTTACATTCTTTGCACCTGATTTTCAGAGACATATATTCAATTTAATTTTGTTAGGCTCTTTGTTTTCAATAAAGTATTTTAAAAGAAAATTGCCATACTCTAAGGCAAAACACAATTTTATAAACAGACTTTGTACAACCTGTAGAGGGGAAAGGGACATATTGATAAATTAAAAATAATCACAGCCACAAAGGAGCACCTGGAATGCCAATCAGTTCTTCGTTAGCCTTCTGTAAAAGGGTATTTTGTCCACTATAGTGACTGTTTGTTCACTATTGATCATTTGGTAAATATACAAATATCCCATGGCAGTCAGGTACTAAGTGTGTCACAATATGTTTTTCAAATTGCAAATGTCATTGGCCCAAAAAGGATTCTATTGAGTACTCATAACAAATAAAAACTGAATTCGTTTCTCTCAGCCCCGAACTGTTTCTCTCAGTGTCAGAGTTTTCTAAATTGTTGATTTTACAGTCATGTGAAAAACTGAATTTACCCCATTGAATTTAACTTTTTCAACATATTTTAATAAACATAAATTTTGATCTTCATTTCAACAACGTTAATATTTATATAATGCAGCCTGCAGCTCACTTGTCCCCAGATGCTCAGATGTCCGGGAACCCCAACATCTAGCAGGGTCCTTGTTGATCCAGACAATAGCTGATCTGGTATAGGTTTCTGTAAATTACATTTCACTTATTATTTATGGGAGGGATACTCCTCATCTGGCTCCTCTATGGACCCTGACAAACATGGTTGAACCATAGCTGTCATCCTCCTCTGAATATGTAAACTTCACAACCATATCTGGGTTGTGGAATATTATTATATGTGAGTAATTTACTTTAGATTCACAGTCTTAAGATGGCAGAAACTTAATAATTCAAGTCTTAATCAAAGATCTAAGAATTATTCAGCTAGCATCTAAAAATACAAAGAGTTTGAAACAGGATGGATTTTTTTTTTTTTGTAAAATTAGGGAGTTTAGGTCTGATAAATTCAGTATATGCATATTACAAGGATTTTAGATATTGCTCTGAGGGCTTCAAACATGATCGGTATAACAACAGATTTCTTTTCTCCATAAGCATTCACCTTTCCCTATATTCATTCATATTTTTTTTCCAAATGTTTTTCCTCAATCCTGCAATCATCTCAGTGAACCAGACTGATATATAACTGTTATTATTATTCACACCTCACTTACCTAAATTCTATTTAACTAGGCTTATGGAACTATGTAGACCTAGAAGAACTTAAATAACTGGTGTGACCCTGGACCCTTTATGATCCCTAAAAATCTTTGTTTCATGTGTTTGTTTCATGTATTTATTTTCTTTTCCTTCTGGCTCTTAATCACTTGGTTCCTTCTTATGAAAGTATTTGCAAATTAGACCATTTGGTCCTGCACTAAAATAGCTTTATTTTCTTTGCCCATCCAGTAATATTTGTAATGATCAATAAATGGTCATGAAAGCCAAGGCAAAGGAACCTGAATCTAGCAATAAAACTAACCTGCTACAAATATAGATCATCTGCATAGGAATGAATTTTCTGCCTTAAAACTCCTTTTCTTTCTCTTGCCTAATCTTATGCAATTGTCTCATTTTATTTATCCTTGCATTAGCTTATACTATAAGAGCCAATCATGTATTTTGTGTTGAGTTGTGCATTTGATTTGAAAGTCAGGGATTCAACTTTAAGATTATAATTCTATACTTTGTTTAAATAGATTTATATTACATATAAGTTTCATTTTAAATTCGGTTTTTCTTTTTTAAAATAAGAGCACAGTTAGGGGTGAGATTCTACCAGTTCGCACTTATTCGCTAGAACCGGTTGTTAACATTCTGAGCAGTTCAGAGAACCTGTTAGAAGAAATTACTGGCCTAATCCTGTAAGGAAGGCAGGAAGGGAACATTCTGGTGTTGCTTACAGAAACTGCCTCTCCGTTAACCCTTTTTACATTCTTGGCAGGACTAGACTTCCTGTCTCAGGAACTTCTGTGGAATTTTTTTTCCCTCCTTTGCTGATACTTTGGTTGTGTGGAGTGACCATTCAAAGTTACAATGGCACTGAAAAAAGTGACTTATGACCATTTTTCACACTTACGACTGTTGCAGCATTCCCACAGTCATGAGAGGCCAGGCTAGGAGATGCGTGCCTCGATGTGAGTGATATTGAGTTGGCCACACCCATCCAATAATACGACCACCAAGCCATGTCTACCCAGTCACATGACCACCAAGCCATGCCTACCACCTAAGCCACACCCACAGAACCGGTTGTTAAAAATTTGAATCCCACCCCTGACCAGAGTATAATTGAAAGGTGGCTATCATTTTAATCTCAAAGATTTCCTCAGTATACAAATGTCTTCCAATTAGAAAGAGATCTATTATATCATGAATCAACAAAAAGGACAGAAAATATAAACCTTCCATGAAAAGAAAATATTTAATCATCTCAATTTTGAAGGGCCATATGAGCCAATCCTTTCTAATAATTTTTTGAAATGTTCAGCACATTTGGATTTCCAGGAGAAATCTAAAGGAACAGACAAAAGTGTATACAAATAATGTTTAATATTTATAGATGCAAATCTGTTACGATCAGTGATTGAAAGATGCAGTTTTTGATACAAGTTTCAGACATTGTGGCAGAATATGATATAGGCATAAGCTTAGTAAGACAAGTATATAATATATGATTTTACTTGTCTTAGTAAGACTTACTTGTCTTAGTAAGATAAGTATATAATATATGATTTTATGCTCAGATTGTTTCACATTCAAATCCCATGTTGTACAGATTTTAGGAAAAGGGATGGTGAAATTTATCTTTATCTTTTATTTTTGTAATTTTCACTCAGTCTACTGTTTAATCTTTGATTACAGGCTACTAAAGAAGTAATAGAACGGGAGGCCCCAGGGATGGCCTTGGCAATGCTGATGGGATCACTTAATGTTACACCTCTGGGCATGCTCTCTAGGTAAGAATGCTAACAAAAATATGAAAAGTTTTTCTCTAGAAGACCTAAGGTAGTGGAATGGCTGCAATTAACAAAAGTAATTCATCACCTTCCTCTTTTTGACATCCAAATGGTTTCTTTTATTATTTTATTGTTTTTTATTTGCTTTACTTTTTTATTGTGGAGTATTTTGACAAGATGGAATTCAGGAAGAAAAGACAATGTCTTGCAATAAATTTGTCTTGCAAAATGTTCACATAGTAACAATGTGCAGCAGTTATGTAGCACTTTCAAACTATTTTGCATACTTTGCTTCAGTAAACTACACAACAATATTTTAAAATAGATTTTGGATCCCATAGTGAAGCCACTGAGAGATAATAGCTTGCCTAGAGCTATCTTGTGAGTCTGTGACTGCAAGTAAGATTACACTTTGTCATTAGTTATAACTATTCTCTCTCCCCCACCTGTTTTGTTGGCTAAATTTATAATTATTTCAAATTCCTAAAGTTAATTAAGAATAGAATTCAGTGCATTTTATTTATGTATTAGATATCCTACTTTTCATATGGAAGAGATATCCTAATCACCCAGTAAACCTCTGTGGCTGAAGTGGATGAGAATGTGGGCATTCCTGGGGTCAGTCCAACTTTAGTCACTACATCAAACTATCTCTTGTGTAGCTATTATTTTTTTCAGATTTTTTTTTCTCCCCAGTTAGCACCGATTTCCCTGTTTTCACTATAGGGGTCCTATACTAGCAGATATTTAAAATAAATCTTGCAAATCAATGAATAAATGTGCACAGTTCTCATAGAAAATACTTCTGAATTGTGAAGAATCTATATGAATCTCAGGTTTAAATGAGTCTGAACTAATTTTTGTCATGTTAATGTGATTAAGTAATGTGTTTGACTTAAGTTCAGCTATGACTGTAATGAAGAAACAAAAAGTAGCACTTGTCTTGAAAAAACTACATAAATATTTGACATTGATATCGTACAGAATTGCATCGTGCATGAATATTTGATTGATGGAGTGGGAATGCAATTTATAATTATGAGTTAACATAATGTTAATGTGAAGAATGTTCTAAACTACTATGTGAAGTATGTTTCAAACTAGATAAGAATGTTGTAAAAGGATAGATGGAAACAAAATCCTTCCAGTGGGAATTGCGTATTATTTCTTGGTTTCTTTCACTAAGCACTTTTTATGTGTATTGAAACTTTGTGGAAGAGTCAATCTGATGTAGAAGTTAAGGCATCAGGATAGAAACTGGGAGTCTGGTGCTACCTGAGTCTTTTCCACTATTTGTCTAGTTTACAAAAATAGAAGAGAAACTTATATATGTGTTCTAGTCCAGGCGTTGCCAACCTTTTGGACCTCAGGGACCACCAAACTCATAATTTTAAATCCCACGGACCACTAATATGAATCCAGCATGCCCCTTGCTGAAGCGTCTGTACTCCCACTGATGGGATGGGGTCCTTCAGGCATTTAGCTTGGTTGCCTGTTTCTGTAACCTTAAATACTCAAAGAGTCATTTGGATCTGTTTCCCAAAGAAAACAAAACACCAGAATATCTCTCTCTTCCCCCCTCTCTCTTATCTCTCTCTCTCTCTCTTTCCTTCTCCCTCTCTCTTTTTCCTTTTCTCCCTCTTTCTCTCTCTCTCTCCCTCTTTCTGTCCCTCTCTCTTTCTCACTTTCTCTCTTTCTCTTTCCCTCCTCCCTCTCTCTCTTTCTCCCTTTTTCTCTGTCCCCAGGGGTGGGGGGAAAGGAACCTCTGAACTGGTACTGAGTGATGGGAATCTGATGTCCAGAGGCCGATGAGCCATGTGCTGAAGAGTGGGGGGGAGGTGGGGCAACAGGGGTGATACCGGATGGACTGATACATGCAGGAGATTGCAGCATCGGAGCCCTTCCTGGGTGTTCTCTGGCCTGCAAGGGGAGGATGCGATTTCTCCTCAGGAGCTTCTTTTCCTCCTCTCCAGAAGACTCACACACAAAGCACTCATCACCCCTCTGGCACCCACCAAGCCTCCTCCTTCCCATTGGGCATATGAGTGCTTTTAGCAGGAAGAAGAGAAGCTCCTGAGAGAAGGGGTCAATCCTCCCCCTCGCAACATCTTCACCTCAGGGCATCGCTGGCAGCCACTTCCTGTGGCTCAGGAGGACCGCCCTCTTCCCGCTGCTGCTTGGCCTCCTTGATGCACTGAGGCAGGAGGCAGCAGCCATGACACGGGTTTGCGAGGGAAACTTCAGGATTGCCCTACCTCCCTGCCAGCCATCTAGTCTTCAGCACATGGCTCATTGGCCTCCGGACATCAGATTCCCACCATCCAGCACCAGTTCAGAGGTTCCTTTCCCCCCACCTCTATGCAGGCCAGGGAACACCTGGGAAGGGCTCCGATGCCATGACGCTGCCCTCCCTCCCCCCATGCATTAGTCCATCTGCTTCCGGTATCACCATGTTGCAGGCATGGGTGCACTGCGGCCCACCAAAATTTTCTTACAGCCCACCAGTTGGCGACCACTGTTCTAGTTAGTCTCACATATATAGAATTGATAAGTTCGTAAGTTGCAGTTCAGAATTTTATCCTTGAAATATTTTTTGTTCTACAAGATCACTAACAGACTGACTTATATTGATGATTATTTTCTTCATTCTATTATAATTGTAAATATTTATTCTTTTGGATCAGGATTGTTTGTTTTCCTATATAGTACACAAAAGGACAACAAAAGGGGTGGTTGGATAGACATAGATCACATTGGAAAATAATAAAGCTGAATTAATTGCACTTGTGGTTAATATTATTGTCATTATTTTAGAGACAGACTTGGGAGCTAGATTTGTTGTTGGCTCTAGTTCCTGTTTTTGTGTTTATATAGTCTATAGGTGATGATGCATGGTAGATTTTCTGTAAGCAGCACTAAATCCAATGGTAAGGTTGTTTAAATGTCTAGGGTGGACTGTAGTGATATACAAGGAGGGGAAAGGCTCTTCTTGGCATAACAGTAAATCAATTTGCTATCCTTCTAGAAAGTAAATAGTATTTTCATAATATGACATTGACATTAAACAAGTTTAATTAAGATGACACTTTATGTGATTCTTGTGTCATATTGTCAGCCCTTCAAGTTACACCAATCAGAAAACAGACTCCACAAGAGTGCTGGAATTCTGTTTTAGTATATAAATATGTACCAGGAATATTATTACAATTTAGCAGTAAGTTATTCAAATGCAGTTGTAGGAGAAAACTTGATGGTGACCTTTTCAATATATTAACCCTGAGATCCAGATAGTCCGTAATTTGTTAGGTTTCAAACTGCTATCAAAACCTGACATTTTCAGGAGGCTTTGAAAGGTGGAAAGTTGTGAGATGTTTCCTCCATTAGTATGGAGTTTAATCAATTAATGTAAAATGTTATTTATCTCTGGCATTGTACTTTGTATCAGTAAAATATGTACAAAAATATATATTATTGTATTTATTGCATTGTATTTGTAAAACACACAGTTATTTGTATTTTAGACTTGTAGTTTTTAATATTATGTACATAAATAGATATGAAAGCTGTTCTGAATTCGTTCTGATAAGAGTGGCCTGAAAATCAATTGATCATTCATATCCACTTTCAATCTTTTTCACTTAATGAGAGTTTTAGGGAAAATACCAATATTCAGGGATGGACAGCGGATATAAGCAGCTCTAACATCATTGAGCAACAATAAGCCTATTGAAATAAGCTTATTTAGGTGTTTCTTTAAAGCATTTAAATGGCTGCACATCTTAAACTCTGGGTGGCTAAGCCCCCCCCCCCCAAAAAAATAAAAATAAAATAACAGCAATATATGTCAACAGTGAAATAAAACATTAAAGCAAAGAACACAACGGTCTTAGTATCACAGCTAATGTTCCCATGCAGCCAACAAAAAATGTGTTCATGTGACAGCAAAATGCTCTAATCATCATAAATGCAAGCCAGTTGCCAAGTGCCTGAATTACAATCATATGACGATGGGATTGTTGCAACAGTTGTAAGTTTGAGGATGGGTCATAAGTTACTTTTTTCAGCACTGTCACAACTTAGAACTGTCATTAAAAGAATGGTCATAAATCCAGACTAGCTATATGCATATATGTGAAAAGGCATTAATATTTCATTGATTAGCTAAGTAAAACTCATGAAGGTTTCTTTAATCAATTCTATTTCTAAGAAAACTTCTTTTCCACTGAGTGAATGCTAAGACTTCATCTTTTTGAACTCTTTAAAGACTACCTTTTTAGTTAAAAATTATGTTTTATTAAAAACAATTGTTAATTTCTGTAACTTAGTTCTCATCTCTCTCCTCTCTTTTTCTCTTCTCACCCCCCCAGACCTGTGTGTGGAATCAGGGGGAAAACTCTCATAATTAACCTTCCAGGTAGCAAGAAAGGATCACAGGTAAGCAATGTTTTTCATGAGGAACTAAAGATATTTTAATGATCATAACATTTACTTCAATAAATAATAAACATTATTTAATGTTGTGTAATTAGCAAGAAAGATGAGCATTATTTTTTTTTTTTTTATAAAGTTTTTATTAATTTTCTACAAACAAACAAACATACAAAACATTAAAAACATCTACTCTCATATATACTTCCGGTGTATCGGTTGGTTCATCAGTTTTGTGCATTCATTTTATAGTGTCAATTACAATTATATTGCATAACCACTCATATTGTCAATCCATATTCTAATATTACTAAAGAAAAAAATAAAAAAAAATTTTTTTTCTGACTATACTTTTAATCATTCATGCTTTGCGAGATAACAATACTTCAAACAATTTGTCGTATAATCATAACAAATCAATCCTAAAAAACTCTTCATATATATAATATTAATGCTCTATTATTGTATTTTATCATCTAACCATTGATAAAAAAAACCCCAAATTGCATAAAATTGTTTATCTTCTTGTTCTCTAATTTCAAATGTCAATCTACTCATCTCAGCACATTCCAATATTTTCTTAATAATTTCTTCCTGCAATGGTATTTTCTCATTCTTCCAGTTTTTAGCAAATACAATCCTAGCCGCCGTTAATACATTTACAATCAAATATTTCAAGTCTTTATTATATATATCAGGTAAAATTCCCAATAAAAAGATCTCTGGCTTCAAGTCTATGTGTTTCTTTGTCATTTTTTCCAACCACATGTGAATTTTAGTCCAATATTTTCTGGCATTCTCACAAGTCCACCACATATGATAGTATGAGCCAGGTATCTGATGACATTTCCAACATTTTTCAGATTTATTCTTGAACATTCTTGCTATTCTTGTCGGGGGAAGGTGCCACCTGTAAAACATCTTATACAAGTTTTCTTTATATGCTATTGACATTGTCATTTTATAATTTTGAGACCACAATTTTTGCCATTGCTCTAAATCAATTCCATATCCAAAATTCTTCCCCCATGCAATCATAGTTTCTTTAACTTGTTCTTCCTCTAGCTTAATTCCCAATAAATAACCATATAACTTTTTAATCACTTTCTCATCAGTACCCATCAATATCTTATCTAAATCAGTCTATTTATCATAGAATCCTTCCGTTTTAAAATCTTCAAGATATCTTGAGTGTATTTGCGCATATGAAAACCAATTCATCCTTATACCTTGTTCCTCTAAATTTTGGATCGTTTTAAGTCCACCCTTTTCATCCAACAGTTCCCCATATCTAACTGTTTGTTCCTTTTTATAGATCATAGGATAGGAAAATGCTTCAATAGTCGATAACCAAACTGGAATTTTCAAATAACATTGTTTTTTTATCTTCTCCCAATTTAACCACAAAGACTCCCGTATATAATGTCTTCTGAAATACCCCTGTGTTTTAGTTCCCTTGTACCATAAAAAAGCATGCCAGCCCAACAGTAAATCATGTCCTTCTAATGTCAACAATCTATGTTTTCTTAATGTTATCCATTCTTTGACCCACATCAAACTTGCAGCTTGATAATACAATTCCCAATTAGGCAGTCCAAAACCTCCTCTATTTCTAGCATCTTGCAAAAGTTTTAACTTTATTCTCGCTTTTTTACCTTGCCATATAAACTTCAACATAGTTTTATTTAAATCTTCAAAATAGTCTTTTCCAAGTCTAATTGGTATTGTTTGAAAGAGAAATAAAATTCTAGGTAAAATATTCATCTTAATTGTTGAAATTCTCCCTATTAATGACAATTGTAAATTTTCCCATTTCTTCAAATCTGTAATTATCTGTTGTTTAAGTTTAATATAATTATTCTCTTTTAATGTGCTACATCTTGCTGTCAAATATATCCCCAGATACTTAACCTTGTTTGTAATTTGAATTTTCAAAAGATCTGTCAGTTCTTCTCTTTGTCTCAACAACATATTTTTTGTCAAAATCTTTGTTTTATCTTTATTTATTTTCAAGCCAGCCATCTCACCATATGTCTCTACCTTTTCCAATAACTTTGGAGCGGTTTCTAACGGGTCTTCCAGAATAAAAGCTAAGTCGTCAGCAAAAGCTTGTAGTTTAAATTCTTCCTTTTTAATTTTCATTCCTTTTATATTTTTGTCATCTCTAATATTTCTACTCAACACTTCCAAAGTTAATACGAATAACAAAGGAGATAGGGGACATCCTTGTCTTGTACCTCTTCTTATATTAATAAGATCTGTAAATTCTCCCTCCATCATTACCTTTGCTGTCTGTTTATTATATATGGCTTCTATTGCTTGAATAAATTTTCTGGCAAAGCCCAAGATGAGCATTATTTTAATTAATACCTTTCATTCAGGAGATCAAGGTACTCCTTCCATTTATTGTTCCCCACTATAACTCTGTGAGATCATTGAGATAAGGAAAAAAATGACTGGCTCAAAGGCCAGGGAGCTTTCATTGCTGAGGATGAACTCGAACCTGAATTTCTCAGTAGTAGTCCAGAACTTTATCCATATACCACACTGGATCTCATTTTTAGGATTAAAATCTGTAAAACCTTCAATATCCTATTTTCACTTATTAAGGTAAAGGTTTCCCTGTCCAGTCGTGTCTGATTCTAGGATGTAGTACTCATCTCTGTTTCTTGGCCAAGGGAGCCAGCGTTGTTTGAAGACATTTTCCGCAGTCATCTGGCCAGCATGGCTATATGACAAAGGTGCTCAAAATGCTATTACCTTCCCACCAAAATGGTACCCATTAATCTGCCCACACTTGCAAGCTTTCAAACTGCTACATGGGCAGGAACTAAGGCAAGGAATGGGAGCTCGCCCTATTTTGCAATTCCTGGGTCTTGAATTCAGCCTGTCAGACAAACTCAGTGTCTTTACTTGCTGAACCATCGCTTTCACTTATTAAATGAAAGTATTTGCATTTTGAGGTTTTAAACTCTAATGAATTAGTAATTGTTCCTTTCACTTCCATTTTGAATTAATGTTAGCAAAGTATATCCTCTGAAGTTTGTGTCTGTCCTGATTTGGTTCTGCAACCCAACAGGACAGACACAGACTTCAGAAGATAATTAGGACTGCAGAAAAAACAATTACTACCAACCTGCCTTCCATTGAGGACCTGTATACTACACAAGTCAAAAAGAGGGCTGTGAAAATATTTACAGACCCCTCACATCCCAGACATAAACTGTCTCAACTCCTTCCCTCAAAACAATGCTATAGAGCACTGCACATCAGAACAACTATACTCATTAGTCTGGAACCTACATTACGTATCTGATATTAGCACAGTTGAGAAAGTCCAGAAATATTTCACAAGAAGAGTTCTCCACTCCTCTACTCATTGTAGACTACCTTATACTACCAGACTTGAAATTCTAAACCTAGAAAATCTTGAATTATGCCGTCTTTGGTCTGATCTAAGTATAGTATATAAAATCATACATTGCAATGACTTGCCTGTCAATGAATACTTCAGCTTCAACCATTACAACACAAGAGCACACAATAGATACAAACTCAAGGTTAACCGCACCAAACTTGATTGCAGGAAATGCGATTTCAGCAACAGAGTGGCCAATGTCTGGAATACTCTACCTGCCTCTGTGGTTTCTTCCCCAAACCCCAAAAAGTTTAGCCTTAGACTGTCTACTATTGACCTCACCCCTTTCTTAAAAGGTCTGTAGGGGGCGTGCATAAGCGCACCAATGTGCCAACTGTCCCTGTCCTATTGTTTCTTTTATTTTTCTTATATGTACCCATTTCATATATCCATAACTATGTATATACTAATACCTATTATCTTGTAAGCAATTGACAAATCAAAATAAATAAATAAAAATAAATAAAATAAAACTAGACACAAGGACAGTTTTTCCCAAACGCCATCACTCTGCTAAACAAATTATTCTCTCAACACTGTCCAACTATTTACAAAGTCTGCACAACTATTACTATTAATCTCATCACTCCTTATCACCATCCCCTCCCACTTATGATTGAATGACTGTAACTTAGTCGCTTGCATCCTTACGATTTATATTGACTGTTTCCTAGTATGATTGTACCCTATGACTATTGTTAAGTATTGTACCTTATGATTCTTGACTCTTGATGAATGTATCTTTTCTTTTATATACACTGAGAGCATTTATACCAAGACAAATTCCTTGTGTGTCCAATCACACTTGACCAATAAAGAATGCTATTCTATTCTATTCTATTCTATTCTATTCTATTCTATTCTATTCTATGTATTTTAACATAATAAGACATTCATTATTTAAAATGAAAGCACTGAATGCATTCAAACCTCCTTAAACCATTACCATAACATATAAGTATCTCATTCTTTTCATAAACCATATTTAGCTGAGCAGCTTCTGCTTTGTTGTGAAGTCAAAATTGGCAAACAATTATTTGGGTGATCTCTCCAAAATTGGATTACATACCAGGATTTTAATATAATTTTCAACCCCTGTTTAAAAGATTACTCAAAATATAGTTTGCCAGATCACATATTTCAGTAAATTGGTTTTACAAACTTACATTAAATTGAGCACATAAGAATAGAATAGAGTATGCAGTACATCATTAGCCATTTTGAGTTTTCTATATCTGTTAGGAACCCGGATACTTAGACTGAAAATAATAATGCTGATGCGAGGCTTTCAAACATAGCTATTTACTTTTTAAACACCAGCTCAGACAGACGGAATCATTGTTCTGTGTTTCTCTAGAATCATCTTTGACTTAAAACCAATTCAGCAATGAACTATAATTTGGACTATGAGAGAATATGACATCTAAATGCAGTTCTTGCAATACAAATATTTTTTAGAACTAAAAAAATTGTAGAATAATTTTCTGCAATCTATCTTCTTCATACCTGTGTATTCTAACAAAATGAATAAGCAATGAATAAGTATATATTTAACTATCAAACAGTAATAGCCAGCCTCCCACATGTTATGCAGGCGGTTTCTGGTTAATTGATTAATTAAAAGTGATTAATACTTATTTTTAAAATAAGTATAACTATATCCTTAATGTTGTTAATTGTTCAAGGAATTTCATCCTGATAGCATATATGGATTCCCTTAAATAGACAAATTTTAAGAATACCAAAACAGAAAGTTGAACATAAAAAGTAAAATGTGTCTCTAATCTAAAACTTGAATCTGCATAGATACTGATTTTTTAGTATTTAAATAGTGTCAAGAAAACTTACTGTGCTTTCGGTGTAAATACTTGTCTATCATGAAAAGCATTATAAATATTTCAAATAAAACAAAATAGTAGGATTTTTGTTTTAAAAGCTGTCAGTATTTATAGGATTACACTGCAGCATAAAGTTTCTAACTGAATGTAAATATTTTTATAAAGTTTTAGAAGACAAAAGTTAAAGTTTATTCCTCATATCCAGGATATAATTGGGGGAACAGATAGGATGATACAAAATGGACGAGACAATAGCATGCATATAGGTAGGGCTAGATTATTTTGTTTGTTCTGAGGAAGTAGCTATTTATACTCTTATATATAGATAAATAAATAAATAAATTTGTTGCACTTGTTGTGCTTCTATTTTTCTTTGAGGGTGCACAACCTGTACAATTAATGCTGTGAAACTGAGTGGAGTTAGTTAATCACAAAATTATAAGCTCAGTAGATTGGATAATATTTACTTCATAGTTACAATTTACACCAACAATTTTTCAGTGTTTGTATGGTTAAAAAGATTTAGACATTCTTAGATGTTGTGAGTTAGCAAGCCAAAGTCAGATTTGAAGCAATTTTACTCTGAGAAACCCGAACAATTTGTTGTCAATATTTGGTGAATAAAACTTTCCTCATATGAGGTAAGACTGTTCTAACATTTAATTTATTTTTATTTGTATATAAGTATATGTAATTTTCAAATTTGGACATTTATTTTCTTGATAATTAGACTTTGGATGGTGTCAACTTCATGGATGGCTGGTGACTATTAGAGGAATTTGTTCCATGAAATGGAACCTGTACATTGGCAAACAATGGCAAAGATTTCCTCATTTTTTCCTTTAGCTCAAGCAATACTCTATAACAGGGACCCCCAACCTCTGGGTCATGGCCCATTACCATGGCCTGTTCAAAACAGGCTGTGTATGCAGCTAGCTGGTGCATGATCCCTTGCGCAGCTTGACTTGTGGAAGCAGTGGGTTTTTGGTGGTGATAATTGATATATTCACTACCAAGAGACGGAGGGGAAGGAATTTTTAAAAATGATTCATGCTAACCAACAAAAATGTCACCAATGAAGAATTGAGAGTGCTATATTAGAAATAAAAATATTTAAAGCTGATCAGCTTAAAATTTTAGCAACTATAGATAGACTTTAATACAGTTACAGCAGGCTACTTTTAGTTTTTTCATCCCCTATCACAGTAATTATGAAATAAATGTTTCATTGTCCTTTAAGCCAGGTTAAACTCATTGGTTTAATAGGTCCGTCAATAAATATTAAATTTTAAAAGCAAGTAATACAAATCATGATGTTCAAAGTACTATGCTATCCTGTATAAATGTATGCTCAATAAAGGTTGGCAGTCATCTTTTAGAATTTCACTGGAAGATAATTTCAACTTCCTTGAACTGCTGACAATAATACTTCTTTATCTAGATTTTTGTTGACAGCTTTCTGCAATAATTTCAGGGATTCCAAGTGTTTATTATGTGGAATGATGAAACCAAGAAATTCTAATAACAGGCTTTTTGTCAAATTTATTCATGACAACATCAAAATGAATCCAGGAGGAAAAATGGTTCAGGAATCAGAAAATTACCATGTTCATTTATCTTTCCTAATATGGATACTAAAAATATTAAGAACGAATATTTTAAAAAATGAACTACAAAGCAAAATAATTTTCATTATTTAATTCTATTTAAAAAATAAATGGGATATTATTTAACTTTTAGCTATATTTACTTCATCTAAAACACTTTAATTATTTTGTAAGCCATATAAAATATGCTAAAAAAAGGAAGAAAAAGAAATCATAGATACTATAGAGTTTAAAAAAGAACAACATGAGTAAATTCAAAATTTTCCATTAAAGGTACAAAAATACATCAAAAGTATACTAATTTAGAACTTTATTCAATTTTAATATTATAATTGCTCAATATATACTAGGTCAGTTTTCACTGTCATTTTTCTCATTATGTGCAGGAATGCTTTCAATTTATACTACCAGCCCTACCTCATGCCATTGATCTTTTACGGGATGCCATTGTAAAAGTAAAAGAGGTTCATGATGAACTTGAAGATCTACCTTCACCACCACCACCTCTTTCTCCTCCTCCAACCATCAGCCCTCACAAGCAGACAGAAGACAAAGGTGTACAGTGTGAGGAAGAGGAGGAAGAGAAAAAAGATAGTGGAGTTGCTTCAACAGAGGATAGTTCCTCTTCGCATATAACTGCTGCAGCCATTGCAGCAAAGGTGAGTTGAGGTTCTGTAAAAAGGAGCACATAAGTTTCTATCTCAGGTATTTTCTGTATATAGAAAGAGATCAATCAAGAGTGAAGATGATTTATTTATTTCACTTTGTAGCTACAACAATAACATTTCTAGATATTTAGTCATATTTTTCCGCATATATTATGCTTCCTTCAGTTTTCAAAATGAATTATAAAGATACTCAATTATGCATCTGTCAAAAGGGGAAGTAAGATTCTCAATTGCTGCTAGTTTTTTTCCCATTTGAAATGTTTATGCCACATTGAATGCCATTTCCATGTTCCCATATGGCATTTCAGTAGGTTTATAGGATTGCAAGAAAGGAGAAAGATGAGAGAATATGCTCTAGGTATATAAAAGATTGTTATGAGTGTTGTCACTGTCTTGTTCAAATACCAATTATGTAGAAATGGGGTGTTTTTTTTAGCATTAGTTCATTTATCATCATTTTCTGGAAATCGTGCAGCAGAAATCTTGTAGAGTACCAAATCCTCAAGTTAATTATCTATTTACCAAAAAAATGCTGCTGCTTTTGCAAAATTTGCAATAAATTTTGAGAACACTGCTCAAATTTCATAATGGCAAGCTTCAATTAAAAATATTAAATTTTGCTTATATTTTTTGGAAATCTATCCCAGCTAAGTTTCAAGTGATTTATTTTCCAGTAACCTAATTCAGAATTGTAGAATAGTTGTTTGGGCCATGTCTGTTATAACTCACTTTATGAATGCTAAAACCCTTATGTCCAATTTAAATTATTTAATCAAATGTTAATTTAATGAAACCAATCAATTGACAACAGGAGAAGCTAAATATTTATTTATAGTTCATAACAGTATTTGACATCATGCTCTCCTCAGGCTAATTCTAGACAGTTCTTCTACACTTTCAGGCAAGGAAAATTCAGGTATACTTGTTTTTAGGTTCGCAAACATATTTCCAATAAAATGCTATGAATAAGTGATTGAAAAAATTCAGTTTATTCCTGGACATTGCACAGAAGTCTGAAAATTTCTCATGAACGTGTATTAGTTTCCATTTTGTATATTTATATGTAATACTTTCCCATAAGAGCTATAGACATTATGCTGGTGGAGAGGGAAGTATTCCCATATTTATTCCACAACTTTCTAATAAAGTAGCTAGGTCTAAGAAAATCTGCCCTGTCACCCTAATTCACCTAGTAGCCTTCTTACTTGGATGTGGATTTGACTGTGGGTCCCTCTAGTTGAGGGATATCACAAAGAAATCAGCATTTATCTTCACTCTGTAACAGGAAAAAACTGATTGGGACTAGGGAGTACACATGTGTACATTTTTTCCTTAATATCCTAGGTGAATTGGTTAATAGTATATGAGAATCTAATTAAAAGCAGAAAACACCTGAGAACTAAACTCTGCTCATTTAAATGTGTCCTTTCTTTCCTTAATATCTGAGGTGAATTGGTTAATAGTATATGAGAATCTAATTAAAAACAGAAGATACCTGAGAACTAAACTCTGCTCATTTAAATATATTGCATTTAGGTGCCAACTGTTTTCCCCCTCGGCCCCTCTGTGCCATTTTGCTTGTTTAGCTTCTTATTTTCCTGCCATTGCATTCATGGTTATTATGTATTGTACATTAGAAGCATCCATCCTATACCAGTTCTGCTGTTATCATGGCAAAAGGTGAACATCCCATTCCTGGTCTCATCTGTTATCCCTCTCACTCATCAGACAGTGCAGGAGAACCGGTAAGACACACCTACCAGAATGTTTTGCACAAATATCTTCAGTCAGATTGCTTGCTTTCTCGTTGTATGTTACAAGGAGCTACAGTTATTTTCTTTATTCCCAATGACATATTGTGTTGCTCTCCGAGCAAACGGGTTTTAAATTTCCATTCTGTCAATCTTTATGAAATAGATAATTAACATTTATTTTAGCTGTGAAGTATTAATTTTAAATTTTATTGCCTCTGGAGACTGCTCAGAAATTTTAGACATCATATTTCTATTACCATAAAACTAAAATATTCTTCTGTACTTCAAAGGAGCCATGGTGCATGGATTTTCAAATTACTTGGCTTTGGATAATATGCAGATATTTCTGGTAGATGCTTTTACTGATTATCCAATGCTGATTTTTTTTAAACACTTGCTCATCATATTCCAATACTCTTTAAAAGAACACTTTATTTTACTCACAAAATGAAAACTACAGAGATAATATTTAAGTTGCCTTGCCCCCTTCTAAATTGGTCAAGAATCAAATTTTCTGCTGTATTATAATTAGAATCTGAATGATAACCTCTTTCTAATTCTGAAAAACAATATTTACCAGCATTAGAAAGCTATGATTATGAGTATCAGTAAAAGATCCTGAGCTAAATAAAATTATCATGAGTAAGCTTGCCTCTCTAATTTTTTTTCCCTATAAGCTGCTAAAATATTCATGTGCGCATTACTGTTGTTATAGATAGATAGCTTCTAGTTGGAGAAGAGCCATGCTGGGACGGGTATATGTATGTTCTTTTCACCTTCCCCTTTTTGCAATTCAGAAAAAAGGCCCTTTCCCAGTTCCTTGAAAAATATAGGTAGATAAAGGAAAGACAGCCCTGTGGGAAGTGGTCTTTCCATTTTCTTATAGTAGCCTAACTTCTTTTTGGAGGAATGGGAATTGAAACACAGTTCTTTCACAACAAAAAAGATAGACTTTACTTGTGCAACTATATAAATAACATTAGCTGGAATAATTCTCATTATAACAAAAAATATTTTATTTTATATAAATGCTGATTCAGCAAACAAATGGGTTTATAGCCTCAGTTTCCTTTTTTTTGTAAAATACAAGGCTAAAATAAGCCTTATTAGCTTTTAAAAACCTGTTGTTCTACTCCTGTTGTTATAGCTGATCATTTTGTCATCATCCTAAAAATCTGTGAACATACGCATGTATAATGAATTAATTTTGTTAGTTAAGAAATTGTGAACTATAAGCAATAAAAAGTCCACATAGAATGGTTTTCCTCTTCCTTTAGTCTATGTATCATCTCCCCTACTCTTTTTCTCCTGCCTTGTTTTCAGCTCCTGTTTTTGAACCCTTCTCTTGCTTCCATCAACTTACAAATATCTTAAGATCTCTTGGATTGTTATACTATCTTTTGCTCATTATTTCCTTCTGTCTGTCCCCTTATTTTCATTCCCTTCTCCATGCATCCTAGCCTTCATTGAACTTTGACCTGGCAGAAGGAAACATCCAGATTGAACACTGAAGAGCTGTGTTTCTTACAAATACAAATGAAATACACTAAGCCTGTTGTTTTTTCAATCCTTGCTCAGGTTGGATTGGAAAGATGAAAGGGATTTTTTCCTCATGACATATCTGTAATTGATTAGATGAAGGATATTTGTTTAGGGATATTTAATCACACTCCTAGGTTTTATGCTGAAAGGAAAGCTTGCTTTTAACCATAAACAAGCACTTAATTTTTTCTCAGCCTCTCTATTTTATATCTTTTATATCTTCAGCAGGCATTGAAAAGGTTATTAGAAAAGAAATACCATACTGTTATAGAATCACTGTTAAATATGCACTGGTAGTTGTAGCACCATATGTTTATTTCATCAGAATATCTTTTATGTAATCAATATATTTCTATTAATCTTTCTTGAAATATAAATATAGAGAAAAGAACTATAATAGAACTGCACTTAAATAAAATTAAACTTTTCCTATTTTCTTACATCAAGAAGCAGTGTATTTGTGAAACTTTTTAAAAAGTAATTTCTGAAATAACTATAAAACAAATTTATGCTTTATTGTACATTCTTGATAGAGTTATATTTTCTCTGTCTATGTAATCTAAATCCCAAAATGGCACAGCACTTTGAGAATTAAATATTAGAATTGGGCATACTTCAGAAATTATTCAAAAAGTGCTTCAAAAATGCATAGGAACATAAATCCAGCTTTACTGAAAGCAATTGTATGTTTTTGCAAGCTTTCAAGACAACCTAAAAAAAGATGTGGAGGCTTTAAGGAAATTACTCATGAGTGCTGATTTTTAATATGATTTCTTAAAGCATTAAAGAAACCATTTTTATTTACGTTCAAATTCTCTTTAATGGTATGTGCATATGACCATGCAACATGGAGAATAGCTGCCTGGGGAATAATCAGATACAAAAAGACATAGCCTGCAGTTGTGTAATGGGCGGAGGAAGCAACTCTGAAAGGAACTTCTCTATTCAGACTATAAAAGAGACTATGAAAGATTTGTAGTATCAGACTTGCAAGTTTCTGTTAATCTACAATAAAGTGGAATTAGCTCATCTACTTAAGTTTCCTACCTGGTCTACTTGGGAATCTCTTAACATGAAAAAGTACAAATGGAAATTTTCCCTCTTTTAAAGAGACAAATTTAGACTTTATTATTTAGAAAGAATTTATTTATTGCAAATAGGAAAAAAGTCTATAGATCTTTCAAAGTTTCTTTAATTTTATGTTTCAAAAAATACTGCATGTTCTTAGATTTAAAAGTTACTGACCTCAGTCCACTTAGTGTTCAAAAATGTGTGTGAACAAAATACTGTTCAATTTTTTTTCTAGTGTTAAGACTTCAAATATATTTATATGAACTTCTTTCCCTGGATAGATTTTTCTTGCACTCTGTGGGTATTTAATATTAGAATAATTCAAAGAAGGTTCTTGAACATTTATATCTTCAAGTTTTTGAAGAACTTTGGATCACTGGGGAGAAGCATGTATTATAATTTACCTGTAACAGAACAAATGAAATTGATGATACTGAGCCTTGAGAGGAGAAATATAGCAAGATCAATTGGTGTTAAGGTTTCTTTTTGAAGCAGAAACACAGAAAAACATGAAATGAGTAATTTTGCCAAAATAAGGCAAATTAATTTATCCGTTATAATTTATAGGGAAGGTTTTGGTTTTTGGATATAGTTTATTATACACTAACTGGAATTTGAAAAAAACATGTCTGAACATTTTTCATGAAACAATATTATTGGATACTTTTGCCATAACTGTCAGATATTTTTCAATTTTAATTTCAATTTTAAATAGAAACCTACATTAAAAAGAAATATGTGGATGGGTGGGTGGGTGGGTGGATAGACGGATGGATGGAAAGAGACTGAGATAGATAGATGGACAGACAGACAGACCTAGAAACACACATACACCAAACTAAAAATATTTCCATAAAATATAAGATGCATATAGATGCAAAGAACATCTTATGATATAAGGGTTTTTAAAATTAAAAAATAAGAACCCCGAAGAAAACATACTTTTAATTACCAAAGCAGAATTCAGTAATCTGGAATCTGAGTAAAAAAATTCTACTATATTGATAATGTGTTCTGTACATTTTTATGTAGAGAGATAGATTCAGCTATGTTGATTAACTTAGGATAGGAGTCAAATATGCAAATTTTGTGACTGCACTTCACATTACCATTAATAATCTAAATCAAGCTAATTACAGAGCAGAAATGTCACTTTATCTCTTAATTGACTTGGTGATAATATTACATCTTCTCCTTAATTATATTGTTTGCAGTCCTATGTATTTTCCTAATTTGTTTATTTTAAATATTTTATGTTCCTTGTTATTGTTTTCTACACAGCTGGCTATAACCATTAATAAATTTATGTAAATATAAAATCATTTTTAAAGTCATAGATTACTAAAATTCCAAGTAAATGATGGAGCAAATACTTTAATTGGTTTAGTTTTAATAAGTTGCATGGCGTCACCAAGGAGTACAGTATCCTGGCAACCGGGCTCAGAAAATGCCAGATACTTTCATCCTAAGGATATCTATGTATCTGGAATTGGCAACCAATAGTGTTTATGAATGGAAATATCAGTAAATTTAGTTAAAAATACCTTCATTTCTGTTTTTTTAAGAAAAATATTTTCATCCCTGCTTTCACATTAATTTATCGTTTTTAAATATGTAGGATATTCTGCTGTAAGAACCCTCTGAACTGTTTTGAAATTTGTGAAACGGTCTAAACAACTAGAAAGTTGCTGCTTCTTTTACATTAAAGCTGAGTTGGGAGCTATTGCTTCTTAGACAAAGCCAATTTTCCTTCTCTATCAGCCAAAGACAATCTTGGCTAAAATTTCCATTAAAGTAGCCCAATCAGTCATGAGGCTTTCTGCCTGATTTTTTAGGATTACTGGTAGATTGCTAAGTGAATTAAAGAAAGAAGATGTGTTTTGAGAAAGAACAGAGGACAACAGATATTAATTATTTATTACTCCTATGTACATTTTTCCCACTTATTAGGAAATATGTTCCACATTATAACTAGTTAAATTGATAAATAATGCTAAAATACTAACTGAAAAGAAAGTCCCTGACTTTTTTTCTGAAGACAAAAGAGAAGGGAGAACTAATTTCAGCTCCAAAAAGGTTTTAAGCTAAATTTAAGTATGGAAATATTTTATTTTCAAGATTATGTACATAAGTTCAAATAGATTTAATTTCAATTTACTTTCATGTTTAGATTCCAGATTCCATCATATCTCGTGGTGTTCAGGTGCTTCCACGAGACACAGCCTCACTTAGCACTACCCCTTCAGAATCCCCTCGTGCCCAAGCTACTTCTCGCCTCTCTACTGCTTCCTGTCCCACACCAAAAGTAAGTACAGAAGCTTACCTACATTCAGAGGTGGGAACTTTCTTGATAAATGTTTTCTGCTACTGAAAGTTAGCTCGCATGTAAGATTTTATACTATTGAAAGTCATCAAGGAGGTGAAGATAGTGGTATATTGTATATACACAGTAGTTTTGTGTGTGTGTGTGTGTCTGTATGTGTAAAAGCTTATATATTTAAATTATTGCTGTTTATTTGCTGTGAACCTGCTAATTTTCAAACCTATTTTTAAAGATTTGAAAGAGCTATCTTATTGCAGAATCAACCATAAGGCTGTGAATTTCTTGTAGGTCTCTAATCCATAAAATTATCCTGCTCTTGAAAAAGAGAACTAAACAAATAGTATATTTTTGTAAACACGTTTACAGCTGAGCTGTGGAATTTTCTGCCTCAGGGTCCTATTAATGTACAGATACGGTAGTCATCAATCAACACCACAATTAGAACTGGAAATTTGGTCACTAAGCAATATGGTCTTTAAATAAGTTATCTCATGACCCAATCCAATTTTACAACCATTTTTATCACAGTTGTTTAGTGAGTTACAGAGTTGTTAAATGAATCCAGCTTTTCCCATTGACTTTCCTTGTCAAACGCTGGCTGGAAGATCCCAAATAGTGATCATGTGACCACAAGGACACTACAACTGTCATAAATGTGTGCCTGTTGTCAAGTGCCCAAATAGCGATCACGTGAACCCAGGGGTGATACAATGATTATAACTTTGAGGATGGGTCATAAATCACATTTTTCAGCACTGTTATAACTCTAAGCCATTATTAAATGAATGGTCATAAGTCGAGGACTACCTGTATTTCAAATATTTTCAAGACAACAGTTTTGCCCCAACTTGGATACTTGCTGCCTCCTCTTTGGAAATTCTAAATTATATGGAAAGTTTTAATGCCAGCCTATGAAATGACACATTTGTGCTTTAGATATTATTTCACATGGATTGTTCAAGACTTTTGCATGTAATGTAATATATTTGGTATAATATATAATGCACAATGTATTCACAGCAAATTTGGACAAATAGCAAATCTAGTAAAATATAGAGCTTCTCTTAGAACATGAAATCTCTTCTGTTTGCTCTTTTATATGAAAATGCTTTATTTCTGGCATTTTAATACTGGCACATTTGACAGAAAACAGTATAAATCTAATGAAATGTTTCCTGGTTCATGGTTCTTTGAAATTACAAATCTCTGGTGATTATTATTATTTATTTATTTCTGCAAGCCATATTAAGGTATGTCAAGCTATTATATTTTTTCAATGTTTTGACATTTGTTATGATGTATTTTATATGTTGGACAATACATACATTCCTGAACAGCAAAAGTAGGCTTGGTATGAAAATGTGTTCACACTTTTAATGAATCCTTTAGAGTTTTGTATTGTTTTTCGTGTTAGTTTTGGGAATATCCTTTTTTTCTTTTCAAAATTAATTAAGACCTACTACAAGATAATAGTATAATAAACCCTCAGTTTAATGGATCATTCAGAATCAAATATTTGTTAAATCCATAAATAACATATTTTCATCAACTTCTGTCATCTGATTCAGTTCATCAATTTGCATTGTTACCATATTATATAGATGACGTAAATAGATGCAAATAACCGAATCAATTTGATGTCTCTGGACAATTTTAGGTACAATGGCTTTTGTCCATTTTTTTTCCAAGTGATTTTTAGAGGAAAATTTTGTATCTGAAGTCCTCTAAACAAAAGTTCATTAAAATGAGGATTTATTTATGTCTGGAAATTTACTAAGTTTCGACGAACAGGTTAAATAAAAACTGTAGACTTAATTTTTGAGGTCTGTGCCTTAATTTCTCTTTTTTTATAAAAGCAAATGTTGCACATTTATTTTTGAATTGCTTCTGTTCAATGGAAATAAAATCAAAATTTAATAGTTACTTTTAAAAGAGGATATTGTATAGAGTGTGCATACTCTAATAAAGTGGATTTCTGTGCTCTAAAACCTAATATGAAAAAAATCATTTTATTTTTTTTTCTTCAAGGAATACAAGTTATTAAATTATATAAATGAGCTAAAATATAATGATTGAAATTCCTTGCAACCGCACTTTTATATATACGTTCTTTTTTGGAATGTAATTTATCATGACATAGTCAAATATATTTTAAATTAGATTGAATGTCAGTTACAAACCTTTGAATAGTCTAGTTTGTTGTAAAATTTCCTGTTCTCCAACCCAGATTATGCGTTGGGGATTCTTTTTTTAGGCGGTTTGGTGTAAGCCCTGGAGAAAGGGCCAAAGAGAGAGAGCAATGTGTGTCTTTCTCCCTCCTCATTTAAAAATCTACCTCATAGAGTTTTCCTGATAGTTTGATCTTTGTGGGCTTTAAATTGTTCTTGCCCATTTACCTAGATTGATAGGTTAAATTTTTGAAAAAGTCTTTGAATGTTCAAATCTCATTCGCTACTCATGCATCTTATACTGAGTTTGTCCATAAAAACATATTATATTTCTGTTTCAGAATGTGAGAATGTTTCCAGTTCATTTTATCATATGCCTTCTTTAAAATGATAAATGTACCATAACTTTCTGATGGTCACATATTTCTCAATGATCTACTGAAGAGTAAAAATTTGATTTGGGTATCCCTGGTTGTGATGCACTTCCAATTTTTAATAATGATTCTTCCTCATACGCTTTTACACAAAATTCTGCTAAACAAAACAGACAGTTTTTTCATTTATCTCTTTGTATAGATGAACAATAATGGCATTATTTTTTTCTCTATATGCATTATACAGTAATTCTCCTTTTATCATTTTTGCAGCAATAATTCTTTTATATGCCATTTTTCTTGTAATAGTTTTTTTCAGTTCATCTTCCTACAAGCCTTCGTATTTCCAATTAGCATTTCATTTCATTCAGTTCATCTTCCTACAAGCCTTCGTATTTCCAATTAGCATTATCTCACACACTTGTGTGGCACTTCATACCATAATTATTTTGTTCTTTTCCAAATCAGTTTCCCTATCATCTTTCTTATGGTCACTTTATTTTCATTCTGTTGGAAACTACATTAATATGTTTTTCAAGACTTTTCCATTTAGGACTTTTTCTATTCTCACTTTAGTTTTTTTCACCTCTTTTTCTTTCCTTCCTTGTTCAATTCCCCCCCCCCCCATCCACTCTTGTCATAACCAAAAGAGGATCTGCCCCACATTCAGAACATGTCAGCCTGTTATCCTTCATCTCTCTGCCTTTCATAATAATCAAACTCGTCACATTTCTGTATTCATTGTATGCTTAAGCCATGTATTTAGAGCTGTCCTTTTCCTAAGGCCTAAATACTCGCCAGTCACCATTATAATTAATTGTTCTGGCTATGAAAGTCTCAATCATTTCTTTTGTAATCTTTCATCTCATTCTCACTATCACCTGTGTAATCTATTGGAATAATCCTTTTTTCCATATAGTTTTTTTCCTCAAAAAATCAATTCTTATTCTTTCTAGAACATAATATGGAACTGTCACTAACATAAGAATTTCGGTTTGACCCTCATGCTTTTTGACATATTTAGACCTGTTATTTTCCAATTAAATTTGTATTTTCACTTCTGCCTACATATTAACTCTGTTTGAAAGTTCAGACCTTCATTCATATATGTTATCTTCTTCAGCGTTCTCTTAGATTCATACACTGCCCTCAATTTATTTAATTTCATTAATTCATGTTCTTTATCACATACTCTTAAATTCAAAATCATAATCTTTCACACACCATGGTCATTTGAAAATCAGCTCATGAATACCATTTACAGCTTTGGTGAACTGAGGCTTTCACAAATGTCAGTTCACTGAATGTACCTTCCTAATTAATCACAAGGTCCTAGCTCTTGTGAAATATGTTGTGCATTGTTAGACTAAAATTTGGTTGCATTTCTGGTGTACTAGCTCAAATTTGCCCAAAATGAGCAGTGTTATGTTTTTACTATTAGCAGGGAATACCACATGTCATGGATATAGTCATTGAAACAATTTGGATTGAGCTAAATAAAATGCATTTACTTTACTTAAGTAGCCACTAACAATACTAATATTTATTTTGTTAATTATTATTGAACTGAAGTATTGAATATTTTCTGAAATTCTTTCTAACTAATTATATCAAAATTCTCTTTATTCTATTCATTAGTAACTCATAAAAATGTTAAGTGATTTAAAACCCCAAGTAGATGGATTAAAAACTGTCACGTCACTGAAAGTTAAAATTAAGATTAGATACATTTCCAATTCCTTCAAATGAATTTGTAGGGCATCATCATTGTTCCCTTTATGACACTGAACTTTACACAATTCCTCAAAAGGAAAGTTGACAGAAAATAAATTATAAATAGAGACAATTTCATGCAGAATCCAGCTTCCAACAATTCTAATATCAGGTTATCAGCTTATCTGAAACCAAATGTTCTCCCTATAAATGCTGTGTACATGTCTGTCTGAAGCCACAGATCAAAAATGAATGACACCAAAACATCACATTATTAACTACAATTAATAAAATTGGACATACCATGTCTAACATTAATTTATTCCCTTCATCTACATTTTCCAACCATTCACTGACTCATAAGCCATAATACGCTACCAAATCTACACATACGTTAACATACCTTTCTCTCCTTCCAAAAGAAACAAGATCAGAAAGGGGGAAGAACATGATGGAAACTGGATGAGTACAAGAAGTAGTTGCATTAGGGGGAAATGTTCTTGGTTTTGTTATACAAATTTTAGATTTAGTGAGTCTTGAAAAATAGTTTACAGCAATAGAAGTCATTATGATCAAGCTTTTAGCTTTAGTGTTAAACATTATTTTATTAATCTAGCCA
The DNA here is from genome assembly GCA_015471245.1 of Laticauda colubrina. NCBI lineage: Eukaryota > Metazoa > Chordata > Lepidosauria > Squamata > Elapidae > Laticauda > Laticauda colubrina. Next base: position 53,075,716 of record BLBF01000005.1, on the reverse strand, counting down.
AGGGGGTATTTAATTTCCAGAGGATTGAATTTTTTATTGTGTTGCTACTCTAATGATAAAATAAAAATTAGATCATTTTGACATGTGAGCTTGGTAAATTGAAAAGCCTTGTTGTTTTTTCTTCTCTTTATATTAGATCATGTGATTTATCTAGTAATCTGATCAGAATTGATACTTTACATATATGTTTTTTTGCTTTTACTAATTCCATATCCTATCTACATTGTTTGGAAAATTCTTTTTATCTTGCTAGTAATTTATTAAAAGTTTATTTTTAATAAAATCTAATATACTGTTAGTGCAGTATAACTACTGTTGCGTCAAGAATGCAAATATTCATAACATTAATTAAAAGTGCCAATAGATAGTTAAAAAAAAACTTTTGAAATATACAAAGGTATGAAAGACGTAGCCATAGAAAATGAAGACTGACAAATAAATAAAAATTCTTTCTGACATATAAAGAAAATATTGCATGGAACAGAAAAAGAACACAAGAAAATCCTAGTTGCTCCAAGAAGATTACACATAGACTGACCATGAAAAAACAGCAACAATTATGAATTGGAACATCTGCAAGAAATATTATTTGCTACAAGCAAGAACTGGTAGATTGCACACACACACACACACACACACACACAAAATAGATATTTTTCATAATGGAAAATGAAGAATCAAAATAATCTGGGACTTTAGAATTAAAGCAAACAAGTATCTTCCACATAACATCCCAGAGTTAAAAACTGTGATCAGAAAGTCCAATATACATACACTAGAAAAAGAATTATTCCTTTGATAGAAAAACACAGATATGATGCTTACTCACTTTGTATTTCTAACATAGTTATGTGCTCATTTTTAACAAAAAAGGAAAATTAAAAATCCATCCTAGCATTACTTTTTGATAAACTCTCACCAATAACAATCAAAAAATATTTCTGTCATAAAAGACTTCAGAGAAGTTATGTGAAAGCATTTTCAAATGTCCAAATATTAATTCAATATATTGAATGTTGCATTTTTGAATTTAATCTTTTTATTATATTTTTTTAATCTAAACACAATTAACCATGGGACAAATATAAACATTTCTTTATAAATCATTTTAGATACTCCAATATCTCTATGTATGCAGAAAATATAGATTTTTAAAACACGGATGTACAAAACAGTATTGTTTTTTACACACAACTACAGTGTTTCATTTTATGATTAGTATTGATATTTTAATAGTTATTTCTCTGAATAATCTTTTTAAGACATTTAAAATATATTAATCTGGGATGAGAGACAATAATCTCTAAATGATTTCTGATATTGCAAAGCATATATTCCATACATATTGCTTTATCTAATTTCTTACATAATTTCCTTTAGCTATAAAGTTTTAAAAATTCCATACTAATTCAGAAATATAAATATATATGAATTATAAGAATGTATATTATCTTATTTGTATTTGCACCAATCATATTTAAATAAAATTTCTCCAGATGTTATTAGTTTTTATGAAAAGCAAAGCTTTTAATATTTTTTAACCTTGTAATAATTATATTAAGCTTATCGAGATATAAATACAAAAGAAAATGAAAGGAAAAGGTAGGAAAATGGAAGAGAAAGAAGTGTAGGATAAAAGGAGGAAAAGAAAAAAAAGCACTGACTTCCAACCCTTTTTAGTACTGTAAAATAAGACAGCAACATTATAGCCTTGACTGTTTACTTTTGCATACTTAATAGTATACTATCCATATCTATAATAACAAAAACTATCAGAATTTTTATCATTCTGAAATTACAATATTATAATATAAAGTGAGATAATAATAAAAATAAACATGTTATATGTAGAATTTTTTCTTTGAGAAATACTAAATTTCAGACTGTATCAAATTCTATATTAATATTTGTTGCTGTCCTTATGGAAGCTGACTTGAATAATTTGTTGTTATCTTCCAAGATGAATAGAACAGCTATTTTGCATTCACTAATTAAAATTATTTCTCGCAGTTTTAAAATCTTGGCTTTGTATGTTGTGAAGCTTTCATAATGAATGTTCTTGTTCAAATGTTAGTTTTATATTTATAGATGGTTTTTATTCTACTATATCCATATTTATGCAGAGGAAACATCTTCATCTTAAGAAAACTGTATTACTTTTTTTCTTTTGAAAACTGTGCCACTTTTTACTATTATCTTTTTATCCTTAAATTTATCACTAATTTGAAGAGAAAGAGTAATACAGTTTTCTCATGTTAAATATGGAAGAAGAATATGCGAGAAAACAAGTGGCTTATTTGAGTACTAGCACTTAACCTGAGGCATATAAGCCAAGTTTGACCTATCATATTTAAGCTCAGCAAATTGAATAATGACTATGCGTTTTTCCTGGTGACTTAAGTTTAGGCCTGTCTGTGCTATTCTGCACATTGGGCATTTATTACTCTGTTAACAATTTGATCAGATTCAAAACATAGAACAATAGGATTGGAAGGGGCTTCAGAGAAACCCTTGCCCATGGCAGGAGATCCTGTACCATTCCAGACTTTTGTTGGGCTTGGTGGGATGGATACATGTGATCATAGAAAGAATAACAGAACAATAGAATATAATAAGAGAACAGAATTGATAGGAATGTCAAAGGTCCTCCAGTCAAGCCCCCTACCCAAACAGGAGACTCTATACCAGTGGTGGTAAACCTTTTCCAGCTCCTGTGCCAATAATTGCACTTGCTCACATAACAGCACTCAGAAGGCAATGCATGCTGGGGGGGGCCCACAGTCCCTGCGCCTGCGCAAGCAATCCCCTCGTGGTTGCGCATGCACACTTGATTCCCATTGCTGCGCATCTGTGCCTATGTGCAATCACTCCTATGTGCCATCCATCGGCGCATGTGCGTGCAACCCCCAGCGCATGCTGCGCATCTCTATACACTTTTCTATAATAATTCAGGATATATGAATTCATTGAAGCTAGTACATATTTATCATTTTATTTTCAAGTATATTATGAAATAAAATTGTTGAATGCTCATGCTAGATCGTATTCCACAGCATTGCCCTTATCTATTAAATTAAGAACTTTTACCATATCGATCAGACCACACCCTAAATATTGTGTCCTTTTTGACTTTAAGAGCAATTCAGGGATATTAAAGTAGCCACCCAAAAGGCAATTAAGATGATCAAGGAACTGGAAATTAAGCCTTATAATGAAAGATTAAGGGGATGAAATATATTTAGCCTTGAGAAAAATTGATCAAACAGAAATATGATCAAACTCTTCAAATTCCAGAAAAGATTTGTTCTCTCTTTAATAATGGTTTTAAGTTACAAGAAGGCAGATTCCACTTGAATATTAGAAAAAAAAATCATAAGAAAAGTTCATTCAGAAACAATTACACAGTGGTGGATGTATTCATGCAGGATGAGTACACTCTATCTTTTTCTGGATTTTCTACCTTTAACTTTAACATTATACATACTGCTGAGAGATCTAATATTTTTTTTTCCTTCCATTCAGTCATGTCCAATTCTCAGAAACTGCTTCGAAACGAGCCTGCAGTTTTCATGGCAAGGCTTTTCACAAATGGTTTGCACTTGCCTCCTTTTTAGGGCTGGAGAAAATGACTGGATCAAGGCAACCCAGCTGCCTTTGTGCCCAAGGGACTAGTAGAATTCAGAGTATACCAGTTTTTATCCTGATGCTTTAACTACTATAAAACATATACTTTGGATAAATCCATAATTAATCAAATGCCATCACTGCTATCCTTTTCCCAAACCTTAAATTCTGCAGGTAGATGATTTCCAGTTTAAGTTTCCTAAAGAATATACTTCCATTAATAGATGTTATAATTTTTTCCTATTTCCCTATCAGCCTTATTTTGCAGTTGTCTTTTCTTCATAGTTTGCTTCATCAGCCATTCCTCAATGGTTAGCTTCTTTTTTTCTTTGGCTCACCCACAGTCTTGCAGAGAGAGGATACAAATACTAAGCTTCATTTATGTTTCACTACTCAAAGTATAGAAAGAGATAGCAGCTTGCAGAGAAATCATCCATAATTTACCTACAAAACTCCCAGTGGACCTAAAAGCTTTCTCATCCAAGAAAATAACAACATCTTGAAACTTAAACAACACTATTATATTATTTCAAAACCTAATATTATCAGGTCTTTGATATGTCCATGTAAAATGTGACTTAATTGGATGAACAATAAATGGGAAGTACAAACTGAAAATGGTTTTTGAACATGTTGTCAATTTTTACCATACCCATATCAAGGAAGTAAGTGTAATTCTAACCGAACACCAGATCTTTTTCTAGATCAGTAAAAACTGTTACATAGGTCTCATAGAATTATGGCAAGAGATCCATCTTAAATGATATATACCTGATAAAGTGGGAAATATAGACATGCTTTTATATTAGTCAACTGGAAATGTATTCGATATAACTGTGGTTAGTATTTCTTGGAGCAAGGTGAAAGAAGGTTAGCTTGTGTTGTGACATCACTGAGGATCATGACCAGGTTATGGATAGATTGTCAAAGAGAAAATTTATCTCTGTGATTGCTAAAAGTTGATAATAGCCTGATGGCATATAACCAATCTGAATGTGATATATTCAGTAAAAAGAAATCTGTTTATTTCTCTGACTATTCAGCTATACAGATTAATATAAAACATTCCTTTATAAATAAAAAGAAAATGGGCATTGGTATGATTACCTGAGAACGCCCTTTCTATCTACCCTGCAGGAGAGTCCAGGAATGGTTGAAGCTCCTCCATTTGACATCATAGAGCTCAGTCTGCCACTATAAAAAGCCCGCCCATCTTTTGGCTCAGCTTCTTGTCTGAGAGCATAATCTCTGGAAGAAATATTTGTAAAAAGCTGAAAGAAATTTAGAACATCACAGGAGGCAGCAAATAATTATAAAATCCAGCTCCTGGGGATCCAGTAAAGCTCTGTCTCCAGGAGAACGGGGAGTACTCTCCTGCAGTACTGAGGCTATGGTGCTACTGTGCACCCAGGGAGGGTTCAGAGGAACCTCCCACGCAGCCCCACCAATTGAAAAACTCGCTGTTGCTGCCGTCAGCCAAGCCACTTCACAGCTGATTCGGTAGCTCTGTTCCTGCTGCTTCTCAGCTGTTTCAGCTTAATTCGATTTCTTGGGGCCTGGTAAGAGCCTAAAGAGCAAAGAAGGTGCTGAGGCCTTCCCAGGGGCCCTTCACCTGGTGGGCAGCTATTTTGGAATTGCCGGGTGGCCATTTTGTTTCAGCGATGAGAAAAATATACATTTTTACAGATTTGTCAGATTATATTTATAAGAAAGATGTGTATTTATAATCTTACAAAAAAGCACTATAAAATGTCATAAAAATATGGGGCTATCCTATATTCCATAACTAACTTTAGAAAAATACTTCAAAAGCTCATTTGCAAAGCACATTATTAATAAGAGATAAGATTTGCTATCACCTTGTTGAAAATGATATAATAATATAAGCTTTCAAGAGATTTCAGCAGTTGGTGGACAGTAGAAAATATAGTCATCCCAGGCATGGAACTGTCAGACTTGGAATCTTAAATATCTTGTATCTAATCTCATACATATAGTACTCATTGATTGCAATTGTGACTTTGTCATTAATCATCATGGTCCTTAAGTGAAATGTGACTGCCAATCATTTCTAGCTGTAGTCATTAAGCAAATCATCTGGGTGAATAATGCAAGATCACCTGACCACAACTTGCAACTTCCTGCTAGCTTTTCCATTCCTATGAAAATTTGCAATGGCAATCACAGGACTGTGGGATGTTGTGATTATCATTAATGTATGCCAACTGCCAAGCACCCAAATCACAATCATATGATCATGGGGATGCTGCAATGGTTTCAATTTTGAGAACCATTTGTAAGACTTCTTTTTCAGCACAGTTGTAACTTTAAATGGTGTTGAATAAGTGATCAGTTAGTGAGAACTATCTGTAATAAATCTTTGACTAATCTCATATTAGACAAAAAAATTTCCCAAGATTATTGGTTCCTTTTCTTCATGAGAAAACATACCATTTTATACATGTATTTTTGGTCATCTAGATTCTAGAAGAGTTATTCAGGATTAATCGTGTTTAAATTTGCCTTTCTCTCTAGCTTTGAGAAACTCTCAAGTCCTGTCAACAATATGTGGGAGAAAAAAGAATATGTTTTGCTCTTTCAAAATCCAGTTGATAATCTTCTAGCCGATAATCTTCTAGCTGAGTTAATATTCCCTGTAATAGATTTTCTCTAACAGATCAGGCAACCATGTTAGATACATTCTACTAATCTATGAATGAACAAATTAAAATGACAAGAACGATTCTAAGGCTACAAGACCTTATTAGTTTTTGTTCATATTCATATTCATGTTTTTATTCATATTCATGTTATGAATATGTCAGAATCCTGTGTTTTTCTAGTTGAGATATCCTGTTCTCAACTGCATACATTCTAGTATTGACTGATATTTGAAAAGAAGCAATCAGGGCATTAATCATTCTTAAACCCCCATCCATTGCCTTGGAGAAAAATATAATAACTTTACTGCCATTTTCATCCCAGATGATGCAGTGGAGAAGGAAAAGAGTGGTTGAGCTTTTTCTATCATTTTCGGTCTTTTGGGTGGCATCTGGAACAAATTATCAGCAAATGATCATAGCTAGCAAAACAATGGTAATCAATGGTTTACAACTCTATAAAGGAGATTATAGAAAGGAGGATACAAAGCTACAGTATGCTCGAGTAGATGTACCATAAAATTTTATCTTGAAGGTAAGTAATTTCTTACTTTATTTTTTTCTCTATCTGTCTTGTCCCTATGCTTTCACTGTGTTTAATGTTTTCATGTGCATTATTTGAAGTTAGTACATTTTAAGTGCAGATCTGTAGAAAAGAACAAATACATTTTATACCCTTAATTTAGGGAAATTCATCATCTGCTTTCCAAATCACCTTTTACTTAAGTACAAATGCATACATGGCAGCAGATATTAATATCTCTGAACCAATCTGTCTAAATACAATATATGTACCACCTTAATGATGTCTTTAAATCTATTTCTGGCTTAACCTGATGAAAAAAGTTGCCATGGTCTTCTTTATTTTCTATCTGAGAAGACAGAGGCTATGTGCCTTTCATTAATTTGCAAGATCCGAGGCCCAGTAACTTGGTATTATCAAAAGAGTGGTGTGTTATTTCTTTTAACTCAACATATTTCCAAATTAATAATGGAATATAGTACATTAATGGATAAATTTATTTTTGGAACACAATCTTCAGCCTATCTTTTCATATAATATTTTGGAGCATCAATGCAAATATCTATATATTTTTATTGTTTTATTTGAAGTGAAATTATTATTTTTTTAAAAAAAAACTAATGTTCATTCAATATGAGTCCCATTGTGTACATGTGTAATTGTAGTGTACAGTTATAAATATTGAATTATACCCTTTCTATATTCTTTAATATTTTTGTTGAACAAGCAAAATTTAAGAAAGTACTATTTGAAATGAAATAATGAAGCTTTTCACTTCTGAATTTCTTTTTCATCTTATTACTTACATATATCCATAGTCTATTAGGATATAATCAAGATATATGTGATTAAATACTTCAGTTTTATAAATGAGGAATTAAGGCACAGAAATACTAAACCAGAAAAAATCCCTCATATAAGTTGTTTAGCTGAATGATTGGAGTTCCTGTCTTTCTAATTATTATTAGTGAGCAAAACTAGTTCAGCTTTTTTTATCCTTTTATGAAATATGAACTTCACTTTTAGTTGCAATTTTCTACTTTATCAAAATATTCTCAGAAATTCTAGAATTCAAGATCAACTTGTGGCTTTGGTATTATGCTACCTTATTTGTTAACCATCCCATTCCAGTGGGAATATTTCACCATTTTTATGTAGGTTTAACTCCTTTAAATTGTTATATACCATATAAAATGTTAGCTGTTACACTTTGTGGGGAGGTGGGGTTTCCAAAATTTTATCAAAACAGATACAATAACAATTCTATGTTGTCATGTGTGTTTGTGTGTGAGTGTGTATGCACATTTTTCCTATTTAGTTTTCAATTTTCTTGTTAGAAATCCTACCTCTTGATAAAAACAACAGAATTATTTCTTAATTGCTTTGCATAGTGTAGGATACAATGAGGTTAGTTGTAAAAAAATAGATCTGTCTTGGCTACTGTTAAGTAGCATTTGGTATGGCATTAAAATTTTCTGGCTGGGCAGCAAAATTATTTAATTGGGAACCAAGAACAGCGGCTGATATTTTCTTTTCTTTTAACATGGGGCAGCTGTACATTATTTTGCCAACTCATGATATTTAACAGGGCTATGTATTCAATCTACAAAGCAGGTTTCTCAGATCTGTGCTTAAATTTTATATAGCATATGGCACAATTTCATACATTTCAGCTATATTTCTGTCAATGCTTCATGAATCAAATCCAGACTCTTGCAGTGTTCTATATTTTATTAAAACAATAATCAGTAAATACAACATGTATAATTTCAGTACGTGTATCGTTACAAAAAAGAAAGAACTCAGCAAACAAGTCATAATGTGATCCAGAAATAAGAGTCTGTGTCCTTGTTCCCTAGAAGTTTGTCAGAAAGTCAAAATAATGTCTTGCATGCACTGCTAACAGACTGTGTGGAAATTTTTTTAAGTTTACTTTTTCTTTATTCTTCTGTCTTTTTTATCCATCTTCCCTCATTGTAGCAAATTAGACGCCCGGATGAAAGCAAAGGAGTTGCTAGTAGAGTTGGATCCCTCAAAGTAAATATGTTTCTAAATTTTATTTTGCAAGTTTTCTTCTATAGCCTACACATTTTTTTTTACAGGGAGTGGGGGAGGGAAGAAGGGTGGGGCTTCAATATTTCTCACCCATTCCACTTACTTTCATGTTTTTTTAATCACTGCGGGATCACTTTTTATTTGTTTCTATGCTATACAAGAGCCATTATTACTCAATTAGCTAGAGAAAAGTTGCCAAACTGTTATTTCTGAATCATACTGTACCTCTGCAAAAGAAATTAGCTTACTTAACCTGTCTTTGGATTAGAATCATGAACACTTAAGATGGCAAGGTAGCAAATTCTTTTCATTCCAGGTAGAGAAAGATTCTTAGGCATAATCTACCCCCTTCTTAAACTTATTTAAATGCAATAAATGAGTTAGTCTAACACCTTGTAAGTGGAAAAGATAGTTTAAATGGATATACTTTCAAGTGTATCAAAATAGACACAATACTTTTTCTTCAGTTTGAAAGAAAAGTTTCTTCAGTTTTCTATTAGTGCTCTTAGGTTTTATTCTTCAAAAGTACTTATGTATCAATAAGTTAGACAAACTGGAGCACGTGTTTGCACTTTCATTTGGAGAGAGTTTTGTGAAATTTCTTTGAATAAATTTCCTTTAAAATTAAAAATTAGACATCACTAAATTAATCTCCATCTTGTGTGGTATATGATCATTAAGATATGTTAATTTATACATTTTATAGACTTGGCTAACAAATCAATGAATGTAGTGGAAATATGTTTAATATTATAAAAATGCTGAAAGCTCATAACATAGTTATCCTATATCCCCATAGTTATACAATATTCAGCAGTATAAATAGGTAATTATTATTTATAAACTTTGAAGCATTTCACTATTACTTCAATTGTGTTTTGCACCATATGGAGCACTAATTTCTTTCTGGGTATTTTGTTTTGTTTTTGTTTTCGCACTTTCTTGCCATCTCAATTTTCTGTCTTGAAAATTATTTTCTTTTGTGTGTGTGGTATGTGTGTATCACCTTTATTCCAAGAGAAGCCATATTACTATTTCTCTTAATACTACTCAATAGAATTGCTGTCTGTAAAGTCTCATTGCACTGAGCATAAAGAAGGGGAAAACAAAATTGTAATTATGCATTTGTTTCCCATATTCAGTTCAAAAAAATGAATCTAATGAAAATGAAAATAAAAATGCTATCATACCTATACTAATGATAATGTTACATTCCTCTTATGTCTTTCTCTGAGGATTATTTTTTTTAAAGAATTAAACTATTGCAATTGAGGTATACATTATGTACATTAATTGATGCTTTACATAAATAAATAAACAATGCCAAACAATATGTTTAATAGATTAGCCATTATAAATAAATCCACATTAAACAACCAATGAGAAATCAGTTTCCAAATTGTATTGTTAGAAATGTATACATTTTTGCTAAAATATGAGTGCAGTATTTTAAAGTTCATATTTTTGTTTTTTGAATTTATTGGCATAGACCCAAAACACAAGGATGAAATAAAGATAATTACTTGGAAATATTATTATTATGGGAAACAACACAGTGATCAGAATAAGAATAATTAGAAATTGTATGAGGATAGAGTATTTTAAATATTTATTAAAAATGTTCTGAAAATGTTTAGCACTCTGATGGTTAGAAATAAATATATGAATATATTTGCTAATTAACATGTACATTTTTTAAAAGTTGCTATTTTAACCAAATGATTTTTTATCTTTACAAAAGGCTAATCTTTTTGTATCATGCTACATGTATTACAAAGACTATGAGAAATGAGTTGCACTGTATCTTCACTTTTTAAAAAAATGGAAAGAAAAAAAATGAAAAGACAATTGATGGCTTTTTCAATTCATTTTCTAATGTTTACATATCGCTCCATCAAAAGCTGGAGGAGCTCAGAGATCACCTACATGAGAATGTCAAAGGATGCTCTCTCCGAGTAAATGTAGGATTTCACTCGGTGAATTATTTTTAATAAGCTTTTGCTGGCTGGTTATACCAAATGTGATTGGTTTGTTTTCTCATCCCATCATCCTTCCCCTTTTTCTTTTCCCTCTCCTGTTACCTTTTCTAATTCTGGTTTTAAACCATAAAAATGATTTTTTTTTCTAAATGATTGACCAACTGTTAGTTACTTTGTGGACTCACTGCTATTAAAAAAATACTTTTTGTCTCCAAATACAACTGTGATGTGAAATCATTTCCTAATTCTAAAATAAATAATCTAGTCCAGCGTTTCTGAAGCTGCTTTCCTTCAGTTTTGTTGCACCAAACCAATTTCTAACCGGGAGTAGCAGTAACCATGTCACCTGAAGATGGAAATTATAAGACATCTGGAGAATAATAGATTGGGGCTAAGACAGAAAGTACATTATGTGAATACTAGACAACATGTAACATCTCAGAAGTATACTTAAAGCATATGTTCTTTTGTGATTTTATTTCTAGAGCTTTACAATTTAATAACAAGTGCATCTCATGACTGATTACTGCATATTATCTCTCACTGTAGTATTTTATTTTTCTTTATTGCACACCAGCCTTTATATAGGTTTTTTCTATTCAAGGGGAAAGCAGTTTGAGTCTGTTATGTTTACCATTGGTCAATCAGTTGGAAAAATAAAAGTAGCTGAAGGAAGCACATACCTCTGTGTAATATCCATTGTGGCCCAAATCTTACATTTTGGAGATATTGACTCAATGTCCTTTCCATTGGCTCATTGCATTTGTTAAAAATTTAAGCACATAGATGAAATAAACTGGGACAGAATTAGTCTAATCAGGACCATATTTCCTCTAATTATATGCCTTCTATTTTACAAAAATGCCCATACATCTTATTCATTCATTCAATTTATTCATTGTGTATATATTGATCACAACATCACAGATTTGTCTGGAATAGCAACATAATGAAAATAAGTGAGTCTTAGATAATTTTATTTGTTAATTTGTCAACACTGAACTAACGCTATGTGATCATAAAAGTCCCTGTTAGAAATTTGTTCCATGAAATATAATTTCCAAATTATTTTTGTAATATTTATAGTATTGATAAACACATATAGAAAATTTTAGTGCTGATCCTGATTTTCAGGAGATTGTTTTGATATTAGAACTTCTCCAAAATTTTATATAAGGTAGGAATATTTAGCAATAATTATAAAAATAATGATATTAAGCTACTCCATATTTTGATCAGAGATTTGAGATTTAAAGTTATATTTAAATTTTGGAAAAATGTGGTGGCAAACCATCTCCCTATAATTTAGGTAATTTGAAATCAAAACTACAGATGACCAATGGTCAGGGAATCTAGGATTTGTAGTTCAGAATACGCTGTGCAAAATCCCTTATTTGTGAAATGTACGGCCATATAAATTTGATGAATGAATAAAATACTTATATAGCTATAAATCCTTCACAATTTTATGCAATGCATTTAGATCCTGAAAATAATTATGTGATGGCTAAGAGTTAATACCAACTTGAAAGCACATCATCATCACCAGAAAGTAAGAGGTCTGCAAGTACTATGAATGAACTTGTGATGGAAGCCTATCTATTTGGTTACATTTAGACATTATTTCAAGAAAAAGTAATCAAAGAGAGCATCAGAATGGTTCCAGAGTGACAATCTAGATGCAGAACATATTTTGTATCTTTAATAGTGTCTGCAGCCCCACAAATTAAATAAAAATGCCTGTAAAAAATTGGAATTCTTCATGATTGCAAAATTTCACTAAATTTTAACTTTTGTGAATTGCCTATTGGGTCTGAAAAGGTTCCTAACTTCTACAGTAATCTAAGAGGTGTGTAACTGAGGACTCCTTTTTCTGCCTAAGGCATAAAGCTAAGATAACTCTAGATTTCTATATGATTTGGCAGTTAGGTATCCTAGAATTGCATTCCTAAACTAGAAAGTTGCCTGCCAAGAATTAAGAATAATGCCCTTCTTGGAAAGTGAGAGAAGATGTACTAGGAGGCACCATCTAAATTACCAGGACTTATTATTTGGAACAGCCTCCCAGTTGAAATTAGATGTGCTGATGATCTTTAAAGAGTAGTTTAAATCCAAGCCCTCCCAAGAGCAGTTATAAATTGAGAAGGCATCATCTCGATTTACTATCTTGTTGACTGACTGAAATGATAATGGAAGTGAGATTTATCTCATTCACTAGATTACTTTTTGTTTAGTTTAACTTGTTTTCTTGTTTTTTTTAATCCTTACCCAGGATTATTTTTATTATGTTCACTTCCAAGGTTCATAGCAGAGCTATGGTATAATATGAATGTATGAATGAATGAATGAATACATCTGCCTACTAACTTTTATAAACAGCACTGGATTCAGGAATCATATGAGCTGTATATGAGCCATTCTCATCCCATTTAGGTTGTTATCCAGGTTGTTTGACCTAATTCATTCCAAAATGTCTTCTTTAGTGTTATAAATTTCCTTTCTTTAATGGAATTAGAAGATTTCTGTTGTTTGCCTGTTGATAAGTTTTTACCCAGGTCTCAAAATGAACTCTCTCAGCTATTCCCTGTAGAGATTCACTGCAGCTCACAAATAAAAGAATGGGGGAATAATTTGAGGGTTATGCAAAATTTTGAGAAGTTTCAGTAGATTTATATTATCTTCCAATTTTCAAGATAGCAATACTCTGTTAACTCTCAAGATAGCTAATATTAAGTATAAAATTTATAAATATAATAAAAAAATAAGTTATAGAATTATTCCCCTTAGGAAGCTCCTTATGTAGCTATTGGAATTATGAACAGATTCCTTGGTCAGTGATATCTACCTTTTCCCTCTGTCTTCAGGGATCCTTCCCTCAGGACCGTTGTTAGTAATAGTCTTGTGGACAGGAGAGAGATGAGTCCACCACAATCATCTTTGGAGTTGGTTATCACTATCTCTCTTTTCTTTCCTTTCATTATTTAATAATTTTCCTATAGAATTTTGGTCAGATATCGATATATAGAAGAATAGCCAGATTGTTAAGCATATCCAAGCTGTCAGTTAGCTGCAGCTACTTAGCTTAAAAAAGTAAACACTCTAATCCTTATCAGAATGGAAGTACATCCTCAACACAACTTAAAGCCCTATGTTCGTCATCCCATTGAGGATTCAAGTAATCTTTATGAAAGGATTTTGCAACCACTCCCCATCTCCCTCCCTCCAGTCATCAAATTTTGATCCATTGCTGACTACATGGAGATATTCACAAGCATGAAAGATAGCCAATAATGCCGTGGCATCCCAGCACTATCTTGTGAACATGTGCCTTCTGAATAGACCAGCAATTCTGTGGCCACATTTCCTTTCTATTCTAGTTGTGAGTTTTACATTTTGCCCTTATCTCTTAAAATATTTCCTTTTCAATTCAGGTATGTCATCACATGTTAGTCACCTAACATTTTTATAGATCAGATAACAAATAATGTATCATTACTCAAAATATAATTAAAGATGCAGAAATTGGTATGCAGTTTTATATCACACCAATTGTGCAAACTTTACAAAGTCTGGCTTCAAACTTTGTCAGACTTCACAAAATAATATTCATAAATTGTGTAGTGAAATTGTACACAGAAAAATGTTTGTAAATTTTAGTCAGCATGATTTTTCCTTTTCCATATTTGGTAAATGTCACTGGAACAGCTTTTAGGTTTATAGGATTTGACAGAATTCAATACAAGAAATCTCTTTGAGGTTTTTCGCCTAAATATGTGACAAGAAATTTCATTTTCTTAGATTCGCCTGATAACAATCTAACAGCATTGCATTCCACTGTGAATTCTTCTCTTTCATTCAGGTCTTAGAAAAAAATGAAACAATGAAGTCTTTTAAATTGCAAGGTTTTCTCTGTTCAAGATTTGAGCCTAAAGTAAAATATACACACTTAAATACCTACACTCACACATTTACTAGCTATAGTATCACTTTAACATGATAATGAAGGTGAGATGGGAAATACCTCAAATTGACAAACATAAATATAAGCATCATACTCCATCTGGCCTTACCTCCTTCCTAATATTAAAAAGGGTTTCCAGAGATAGGTGGAATTTTTCTGGTACCTAGCTTTTCTTTGCTTAGTAAAACATTTGTGCTTCTTTTTGTCCATCATTTTTACTCCATCAAGAGCTTCCTGCATTGGGTGGACATGTCCCTATGAAGTTTTTCTCTTTCCCTTTCTGATCTTCTACATGATTCTCCACATAGTGCCCAGTAGCTCTCTTCAGCAATTGTTTCCAGAACTGCTCTCAAACAAAAATTCTCAGTAGTACAAAATAGTGTTGTTCATTGATCCTTACTAAAACTAATCACCCAACTTCAACAATCAGAGTTGTCTTATCCGATTTAGTTGATCACAATTATCTTCATTCCAATCATCATTTAGTACTTTAGTATTCATAAAGGTAGTCTTTCTCTACCTTTCTTCTGCTCAGAGTCCTTTCTGAGTCCTCCTTTAAGACACCATCTTTAAAGCCAGCCCATCCTTTCTTTTTGTGAGAAACTTTCTTGTGATAACTGAATTATTTCTATCCTTATCAACAAAACTAGCATAAAGTAACAGAAAGCATTTGTTTGAATGTGAGTGTGAAAGTAAGAAAATGTGACCGTGATAATTCCAGGCATGTCATTGTAAGCAGTGATTATATATGATTTGAGTTTATATGTGCTGTAATATACTTGTTTAGCTCCACAAATAGATAGAAGAAAACATCAGCCAATTATATAACCAAGTTGCTTGGATTATTGATAAAAACATTTTGGATTATGTTAACCTTGTCCTGAACTGAACATAAGAAGACATAAAATGCACTGGTTGATTCATAAAGAAGTTTATGGAGAAATTAGAACTTCTGTTCTATTTACCAAAAATGCTTTCTGTCAAATAAGTGGGATTTTCTTTTGCAAAAATGAGATTCATTTATAGTTTATAAATGATATAGATAACTCATGTCTTTAAAAGTTTGGATTAGCTCAATACAACTTGTTTTAGTAAAATTTAAGGTAAATTTTCAGGAATTTAGCATACATTTTGAAAGTCTGTATTTGTTACAATTATGAATTAACAATTGAATTATTTATATATGATTACAGTCCTAAAATATTCATATTTAAATATTCTACTTTAAATGGCATTGTAGGTGGAAAGCCATCTCAATCTATAATAAAAAACACTCCAATTTAATTGCACTACTTTATGTATTTGATGAAGTGAGCTGCAGCTCATTAAAATGTATGTCTTTAAATACAATTGTTTGTCAGAAAAATTACTACCAGACTCCTGAGTTTTTGCTATCTTAAATGGCTTAATCTGCAAAATATTTTTATATCAGAAATCTAATTTGTAGAACACATAAAATCTCTGCTATGTCTCACTGCTGGAACTACCAAAACAGAAAACATTCTGTAAGAAGACCCTTACTATGTCATCACCTCTTTTTTAACAATGTTTTCTTTTCCCCACTGCATAACCAGGCTCGGCTCCCTTCGTGCTCATCCACCTATAGTGTTTCTGAGGTATACTTTGCACGTGTTCTTTCATAGTACAGTTTCTTCATTCATCACTCTTTGATTTAAATCTATTTATTTCATTTGGTCTTCCCCATGCAGAAGTGAGAGAAATAAATATCACCTTCTGGGATTTATTATGCATGCTCACCTTGCAACCATGTCCAGCATAGTTTAATACCAATCAACCACTTAATCTTAGAACAATATTTAATTGCAGCATTTTATAGTCTATAACAATATTGTATAATCACATACAAACCAAAATTCTTTGCAATTTTTTCAAAGAAAAGTTTTTTATGTAGAAAATTATGTATAATTTTATAACCTACCCACAGCCACTGCTATGAGATGAATGGCCACATAATTCACTGAAATTAATTAATTAAATGCTTGTTTATTGGATTTTTTAATAATCAGGTCTTTCAGAAATAGATTACAGAGTTCAATAATTGTACGAGTTTGAAGTTTTATCTGTTTCATAAATGAGATTGGAGGAAAAGTGAAGGAATTGCTCTGTCAATTACACTTATTCAGTGGAAAGGAAATATTGGAAGAAGTTTTTCAATAACTGGAATTTTCTAGAAGCATCCATAAATCATGTTTCCCTGATAACTATTATTGGAATGGAAAGAATGGAAAGATTTCTTGTATTTAATACTGTTCTGGAAGAGTTTTGTAGTAACAAATTTATCATGTATCCAGCATTGTCACCAAATGGTTACTATAAAAATGTCTTAAGATCTCACTGCGTTTTTCCTTTCAGGTGTACAAATACTGTCTGCATGCAATTTTGCAAATACAGAGAATGTTCCCAAAGTTGTTATTCTCAAGTCTTTTTTTTTCTCGTTCTAACAAAGCCTGCTGCCGTGCTTGACATCTTGCAAGATATTTAGCCATGTCACAATAAATTATCCATTAATCTACCCTGTGTTTAAATATCTGCTCACTTATTCATGTTCTTTATGGAGACAGAGAAGGTCAGGAGATGCACTAGGTAATTATGAATTGAAAATGTGGGGGATTTATATTATCGGAAAGGGCCATAGGATAGATAACAGCTACATTATAATATTTGAAATTCCAGTGAATTAGAAAAGCTCTAAAAAGATATGTCTGGATTATTTGCCAGTATGACTTAGTAGTCCATAGGAGTAAATAGAAGTTACCATTTTGGCACTCCACTGAGGTAAGACCAAATGCATCCATCCGGAAACTGCTAATTTTAGAACTCTAATTGTAAATGTAATGGCATCTTTTGGTAATGAGTATATTTGTTCCTATCATAAGTGAATGTGTTAAAACAGTGTTTAGTACCAGGCAATTTATGTTAACTCCTCTTCATTTAACATGGTACAGCACTATATATCTTGAGTCCTTTTGCTGCCAATTCCATCATAGCAATTCACAATGCTCATGTAGGAGGAACAGTCATTACAGTGCTTGAATTTTACTATTATATCTGGTATATACATAAGATTAGCAGTGACACATGTTGCACCCAGTCACCCTCTCTCAGTCCAATTTATTTCAAATTGTTGCTGTGGGGAAAATAGGATGAAGGTGTGTTTGATATTTTGTCGCCTTGAGTTTTTGTAAAAATAATAAAAGCAGGATACAAATAAATAAAATAAAAATGAATATGTTGAATATTTAATACTACCAGTATGAAAAAGTTTAATGACATATAATAAATAGTTTAGGAGAATAAAGCTCCTCCCCTTAGCTTTCTTGAGTTTTTTGTTATCTAGTGTGGCATACTATTTTTTACTTGAAGATATAGCAGACATACCAAATTGTAATACAAAAAGTCATTATACCATTCTTCTCAAAGTATAGAATAGTGGCCCATAAACAATGTGAAATCTGTTTGAAGAATACTTTAGCCTCTATCCTCAATGTCCTACTTTCACCCTTACCTCATTATACACACATCTACATGGCTGGGAATGCACTGCTTAGTCATATGTCACATGCGTATTGGCCATTGCTTGCAGTGAACAATTGAAATTGAAATAATTCATTATTTTCTGTTGTAAGTTCCTCCTGAGATCAGAAGGTGGCCTAATTTCTATGAAAATTACTGGATAACTTAGGCACCTGTTTAACTGTTTTAATAACTTTGATATTCTGTCTGTATAGTTTGGTTTATATCTCATTCTATACTTTTCTTTCTACCTTTGCTATGTTTCCTTTAGCCTTTTACTATAACATTAAGTAAATAAAAATATCCATTATTGACATCTCAGCAAGTAGAAACAGAAGCACATAACTCTTTTCTATTTTGATAGACAGGTATTGGTTTTAATGGAACTATCACTGGACAACCCATGCAGCTTTTATTCATAAAGTAGACTTGAATCTTGTCACTCTGAAACTTTATTTTTATTTTTTTAGATATCTCCTAAAAATCTCCCAATAGTCTTAATAATAAGTTGTCTAATATAGGAGACAATTAAAGGAGGTTTATTATTAATTTAGCTAGGGTCATGATGTTGCATTTCATTACTGCTGTAGTGGATTTACAATTATGATTGCCCATATATGTCTAAATAAAAGAAGCCAAAGACAAACACTGGAAAATCATAATCTTCATACACTGTTTGTGTGAGCTTAATGGTATATGACAGGTCAGTATTTTAAATAGGACACAAGAGTCAAGGACAGATCCACTGGTATCAATAAGCAAAAAATACATATTCATCCTGCTTTTCCTCAGAGGGCTCAAGATGGCATACATAGTATCTCCTTTCATTTTTTGCAGCAGCTCACATAATTAGGCATTGAGAAACTGTGGTAGTCAAAAATCACCTGAGCTCCATGGTGAGTGAATATTTGAATCTAATCTCTCTCTCTTGCCAGTTCCATTCAAACACCTAACTACTGTATTTTATGTATATTTTAAAGCACAGGTGTCAAACTCACAGCATCACGCTACTGTCATGTGATGTATTGTGATTTTTTTTTCATTTTCCCAGAACTGGGGCAGGCATGGCCTAAGTGTGATACATCTGGTTTGACACCCCTGGTTTAAAATTTAGGAGTTTTAACAATATGTCAGGCGGAGCTCCATTCAAAATCCAGGAAAGAAATACTTAGACTCTTTAGTTTAGAGAAAAGACATCTTTTACTGAAAGTGAAGTGGTAGCAACCAAAGAATTCTGAATCTTAGAAATTAGGCGCGCAATTCACATATACAAAGTGATGGAAATGTTACCACCCCCAATAGTTCAGATGACACTTCCAATTAGAAGTTGTGAATATGATCATGTGGGCATCTTCAGATGATGATGAGGCCTTTGTCCGTTGACCTTGGCATATTTTGATAACGGGTTGCAGTTGCGCAGAGAAAAGAAAGCTAAGCAAGAAATAGAAACCTAACTCTATTGTATGCTTCCCCCCCCCCCATTTACACAACAGAAGAATTTAACACCTCCAGCTCACTTCCCAGACTTTCCCTTCCTCCCCCCATTACTTATGGCAGTCAAAAGATGCAAAGCAATAGTAGAAGATCTTGAAGGCTGACATTCGGCCCTCCTAGAAAAAGGAAAACCATCAGTCCTAGAGGAGAGAGAGGAGAAAATATAAAGACAATTATTAATCATTCAGCAATTACAAAACAATACACTCCTAAAGCTTATCAGGATACTTGGAACGAAATGCTTTGATCAACTTAGGGGCTTTAACGTCGGTTTCGTTAACCCATTCGGCTTGCGAAGAAGGGAAATGTTTCCAGGCTACAAGATACTGGAGTCGACCCCTCCATTTGCGAGAGTCCAGAATTTCTTTAACTTCAAAATGCTGTTCACCTTCAATCAGTATTGGTATAGGAGGGTCAGCTTGGATGGGTCTTAGATCAGAAATACATTCAGGTTTTAGCAAACTAACATGGAAAACCGGATGAATTCGTCGAAGAGTTTTGGGTAAGTTCAGCTGGACTGTAACAGGATTTATAATCCATTCAATCGTGAAAGGACCAACGTACTTAGGACCAAGCTTCTTTGACTTTTGAGTGGTCTGCAGGTATCTGGTGGACAGGAAAACCTTGTCACCCACTTTATATTCTTTCTGTGGGGATCTTTTCTTTTCTGCAAATTTCTTATGAGCTTGATGGGCCTCATCTAATGCTTTGTGTGTTACTGGCCAGTTAAGTTGGAGTTGAGTTATCCATTCATCCAATGAATGGATGTTAGGTTTTTCACGAGGAAGTTCAGGTATGGGAACGAAATCTTGTCCCGAAGCCACTTTAAATGGAGTAAATCCAGTACTACGATGTACGGAGTTGTTATATGCCACTTCGGTAAACGGTAGTAATTCAGACCAGTTATCTTGTTGATAATTTATGTAACATCTAAGATATTGTTCTAACACTGCGTTTGTCCTCTCACAGGCCCCATTAGTTTGGGGGTGGTGGGTGGAGCTTAACCCCTGGGCGGAGCCTATTAACTTCAGGAACTCTTTCCAAAAATTTGAGGTAAACTGGACCCCTCTGTCAGAGATTATGCGTTCCGGAACGCCATGTAACCTATAGATATGTGAAATAAACAGTTTAGTCAGCGTCTTAGCAGAGGGAATCTTGGAACAAGGTATGCAATGTACTTGTTTGGAAAACAAATCAGTCATCACCCAGATGACCGTGTTTCCACCACTTTCAGGTAATTCTACTATAAAGTCCATCGAGATTTCTTTCCAGGGAGTCGTTGGTCTAGCTATATTTTGTAACAATCCTACAGGCTTACCAGGAGGTCTCTTTGCCGAAGCACAAATTGGACAGCTAGCTACATAAGCTTCAATGTCCTTTAAAGTAGGCCACCAGAATTGCTGCTTAACCAGATGTAAGGTCTTCACAAATCCGAAGTGGCCAGCTGCTTTAGAATCATGAGCCTGTTGTAGTATTTGGCCCCTCAGCACCTGTGGCACATACAACTTGGCCCCCACCCAAGCCAAGCCATCTCTAATTGTATAGTCACTTGAATGAGCCAGGAACCATTCGTCCAGTTTTAAAGCTTCTTTTAATTGTTCGGTTAGGTCATTCGATAAAACCACTTCTTGGTTCTTCCTTTGGGCTCTGGTGATCACTGGGGCGGATAGATGTTTGGCTGAGACAATTGGGCTTATCGCCTCCTGGCGCATACTATTATATTGGGGTAATCTAGAGAGAGCATCCGCCATGAAGTTCTTCCCGCCTGGAATGTACTTCAAGGAGAAATTGAATCGCTTGAAGTACTGGGCCCAGCTAACTTGTTTAGGAGACAGTTTCCAGGGCGTTTTTAAGGCTTCCAAATTCTTATGATCAGTCCATACCTCAGATGGGTGTTTTGCTCCTTCCAGGAAATGTCTCCAGGTCAGCAAGGCCCAATGAACTGCAAAAGCTTCTTTCTCCCAGACGGCCCATCTTCTCTCTGTTTCAGACAGCTTACGGGAGGTATACGCACAAGGCTGTAAGGTCCCTTTCTCGTTGGCTTGAAGTAATACCACTCCAATAGCCACATCACTTGCATTGGCTTGAATCATGAAAGGAGTGTCCATATCCGGGTGCTTCAGCATTGGTTCTGTAGCAAACAGTCGTTTTAGCTTTTCAAAAGCGGCTTGGCACTCCATGGACCACTCCAGCGGCTTTCCTGGCCTTGGCTTCACCTCCCCTTTTGTTTTCAAGAGATTTGTGATGGGCATTGCTATCTTAGCAAACGTCGGGATGAATTGTCGGTAAAAATTTGCAAATCCCAAAAAGCTTTGAAGTTGTTTTCTGGTGCGTGGTGGAGCCCATTCCAGAACGGCATGCACCTTCTCTGGATCCATCTCTATGCCTTCAGATGAAATGCGATATCCCAAATAGTCGATTTTGTCTTGGTGGAATTCACACTTTGACAATTTAGCATACAACTTAGCGGCACACAGTTTTTGTAGAACTGACCACACTAACTTCACATGTTCATCCAGAGTTTCCGTGTAGATAAGGATATCATCAAGATAAACCAGAACCCCCCTGTATAAATGTTCATGTAACACTTGATTGATCATTTGCATGAATACAGCTGGGGCCCCTTGTAAACTAAAAGGAAGAACGTTGAATTGGAAGCAACCCATCGGGCAGTTAAAAGCGGTCTTCCACTCATCCCCTTCCTTAATTCGAATTCGGTAGTATGCTTCTCTCAAATCCAACTTCGTGAAAATCTTTCCCTTCGCTAAATGGGCCAACATGTCCTTCATCAAAAGAAGGGGGTACACGTTTTCCACAGAAATAGCATTCAAATTTCTGTATTCCACCACCAAGCGTTTGGAACCATCTTTCTTTTCCCGGAACAACACTGGGGCCGCTACTCGGGGTCCAGCAGGTTGAATGAAACCACGTTCCAGATTTTTATCTATAAATCTTAGCTCTTCCAATTCCCGTGGGGTCATTGAGTACAACTTTGGTTTCGGGAGCTTCACCCCAGGCAAAATCTCAATAGCACAGTCTGTTGGCCGATGAGGCGGAAGCTCATCCGAGGCCTTCTCACTGAACACTTCTTTTAATTCCCAATACTCTTTGGGAATTTTCTCCTCATCTTTCATGGGCTCAGTACTTGTGGAAGCTATTTCAATTAGGTCCTCAGGCTTCGGCTGGGATCTGGCCCCTCCTCTCGGTCGCTGCTTTGTGCGTATGCGCAACAACCCCTTTCTCCAGTTAACCTGGGGGTTCCATTTCCAGAGCCAGGGCAATCCCAGTATTAATGGTTGCTCCATCCCAGGGACCACAATAAAACGCAGGGTCTCCCATGATCATTTCTATAGGTTCCGTGACAAAACGGGCGGGGCAACCTCCAGCCACTGATCCATCTAGTTGCCAAAAGGAAATGGGCATCTTCAAAGGTTTTAGCTTTAAGCCCATTTTCTTCGCTACTTCCGTGTTGATTATACACCTTGTGCACCCAGAATCTAACAGGGCTAGCATTTCCCCTTCGACTCCTGAATTGGGTACCCTCAACTTCACCGGAATGGTCATAGGACCCACACTTGGACTTACCAGGAAGTCGTCTTCTGAGTCAGAATCCTCCTCCTCAGGGGTCACTGGGGCTTCTGATTCCTCTCCTGCGGGAGGGGCGTCCTCTGCTGTCTCTTTCAACTTTAGTGCTGTTTCGCGAGGCTTCGCTGGGGACTTTTCAGGTTTCTTTCCTTCCTTTGGTGCCCCCTTTGGCTCCAACTTGACTCTGCAGTTCACAGCCCGGTGACCTTCTTTCCCGCATCGAAAGCAGGCTGAGGAGTTGGGTCTTGCCGCCACTCCTCCCTTCTGAGATTTAGGAGCCTCTTGAGGACGTGGGGGGGAAAACTTGCTCCACCCATAACCTCCCCGCCGTTTACTTCGGATTAAATCAATCTCCACTTCTTCTGCCAGCAAGTACCACATCTGCAAGTCATTGGGGTCTCTTCTAGCAGTGCATCTCTGGTACACATCTTCATTTAAACCATCTTTAAACAGTTCTATCAGGGCTTCTTGGGGCCAGCCTCAGAAATGGCCGGCTAACTGTCTAAATTCTTGGGTGTAGTCAGCCACAGACCTCCGCCCCTGTTTTATGGCTTTCATCCTAATTCGGGCCTTGTGCTCTGCCAATGGGTCCTCAAACCTAGCCCGCAGTGCAGCCATAAATAGGTTATAATTCAGCAACTGAGGAGCATTATCATTATGCAAGGTCACCATCCACTCTGCCGCTATTCCCTCCAGAGTCCTGGTAACACACCTCACTTTGGCTGCTTCTGAGGGAAAATCCTCCCCATATTCTTCCATATGGCTCCAAACTTGAGCTAGGAAAAATCCCAAGGTTTTGGGATCCCTCCCCCCGTATTTTACTTCTAACGGAGGCAGCCTAGGAGCTCTACGCCTTCTAGGAATCACACCTCCCGCTGAAGGCCCCGGGGCTGCTGCTGGATCGGGTTGATTTATGGGAGAGGGAGTTGCTCTGCTTCTTCTGGCTGGGGCTACTTCCCCTCCCCCTTCATACCTTTGTGCAGCTTGAGGTTGTTCAAAGGTTTCATTAAGGAGTCTCCTGGCTTGATCCAGCAAGAGTTCCCTCTTTTCCTTCTCTTGCCAAGGCTCCTCTTTTCCACACCGGCGGGTAGTTGTGACCCCGGGGGGGGGGGGTCCTCCTCCGGATCTTTCCAACCAACTCCCACTGACCATCTAGGCTTCACAGCTGGATCCTCTTCCAGACTGAGCTCTGCTAGCGATTGGGCTTCCTGCACCAGCAAAGAATCTTGGCCTCCAATGGCTCCCAGATCCTCCTGGTCACTATTTGAAGATGACATGATGTCCAGGCCCCCTCCGGGTGGGCAGGTAGATGAGATTCAGAATAATGTCAGGCGGAGCTCCATTCAAAATCCAGGAAAGAAATACTTAGACTCTTTAGTTTAGAGAAAAGACATCTTTTACTGAAAGTAAAGTGGTAGCAACCAAAGAATTCTGAATCTGAGAAATTAGGCGCGCAATTCACATATACAAAGTGATGGAAATGTTCCCACCCCCAATAGTTCAGATGACACTTCCAATTAGAAGTTGTGAATATGATCATGTGGGCATCTTCAGGTGATGATGAGGCCTCTGTCCGTTGACCTTGGCATATTTTGATAACGGGTTGCAGTTGCGCAAAGAAAACAAAGCTAAGCAAGAAATAGAAACCTAACTCTATTGTATGCTTCCCCCCCCCCCATTTACACAACAGAAGAATTTAACACCTCCAGCTCACTTCCCAGACTTTCCCTTCCTCCCCCCATTACTTATGGCAGTCGAAAGATACAAAGCAATAGTAGAAGATCTTGAAGGCTGACACAATTATTAATAGAGAACATTTCCTGCTTCGGTATTGGTGATCTGAGAAATCAAAATATATTCATCTTGTTTTTTCACATATCAGATTCATCGTTTTTGTGTTTTGAAGAAGAATTGGCACCTCTCAAAATCAGAGTTGGTGAGGCTAATTTCATGTCATTTGGAATATAAACCTTTTAATATGATTTTCCTGGAAACTGAAGTTCTGGGAAGAAAAGAAGCATTTCAAATGATTTTCATGCTTTGTTTGAACTAGAACAGAAAAAGAATAATTTTTAATAATCTTTTAAACTATAAATTTATCATTCTGTAAGAGTCATATCTCTAAAATATAGCCTATTCTCTAAAGACATTTGGTTATGTGTACGTTCTTTCTTTTGTCTGTCTAATGAATATTATTAGAGGAAATCTAAATGTAAACTTGTATTATTATATACATACCTTTGGCATCCAGTTTTTTTCTTATATTTTCATATACTTCTTATTTTTTATATTTTTCTTAGATGTTTTTCCACATTAGTTCTTTCAAGATTCTTGGAAGTGTAACTTCATGCAAATACATAACAAGCTGTATAATTAAAAGTTCTTGGTGGCTAATTTAATCTCGATGATTAAACATTTTATACTTTTAGATTGTAGGACACTACAGTAAATTATATAAAAACAGTTGTACTTAAAGGTATAAGTGTCATGTAGCTGTTAGAATTTTTTTACAGATACGTATCATGCTTGAATAATTTAGCAGTTCCCTAAGTGTATATAAAAAAGGGACTTCTGTCAAAATTATACATAGTGTAAATGTTTCTTTCAAAATCATATTAAGGAGGTAAACTAAAAGGAATGATAGGCAGTAGTGCATCAATTCCTAATTGTGGCATTTATAAAGAATGTTAATTACAGTACATTATAAACAGCATACAACCATTTAAAAAAAAACATTAATACTTCTAATTCAGACAGCCCTTACAATTTGGAGTTTGCCAAAAACTAAGATCTATATTTCTAAATCTTTCACAGAAAAGGTAATACATATTTTTCAAATATTGTGTAGTATACAATATTTGAAGTATCGCACATTATAAAGAAGGCCCTGTGAAACAATAAGGGAGACCCAAAAATAAAGATCCTTATAATCCAGTGTTTTGTCTTGCTCTTGCATTGCAAAGCAATTGTATTTCTCTAAAACCAATACCTAGATTTTGCAACATAATCTTAATAATGCAACTTTTTTCTGAAGAATGCTTCCATGAGTGTAATGAAATTTAAAATTATAACTGCAACCAATAATTTGGTTTGTTTTAATTGAAAGGAATGACTAAGATTTCTCTTTTAGAAAAATACATTACTGTTTTGTACACATTTTTAATTTGATATTTAACCATGTGAGAACCAAAACACCTAATGTAACATACTGGTGAGTTTTTCTTAACTTGTGGCACTTTTTCTTTGGGCAACACATCCTTGTGTCATGTAAAATACTTTTGAACATCCCCCCAGTTTCAGAGGAATTTGCTTTGTTTTATGAGCTCATGAAGGTGGAACATTGCTTTATGGTATAAACCAAAATTAACTATCTTGGACCAATGGAAATATTGTACAGTTCTTTGAACTTGGCCAATATTTTTTCAATGAGGAACAAGGAATTGTAGTGAGATTTTGTAAAAGAGAACAGCTATAAAATAACATTTTCACCAAGTATACTATAAACCAATTTATAATAATCTGGACAGAGGGCTGCTGGTTTGAGGGAGGGGTCAAAAAGCCATTTACATTAAGATTGAACAAGGGGGAGGGATATGACATCATCTATCTCCTGTTTGCAACACAGTTCTTTCAGCAGTTCCAAGAAGTTTCCATTCCCATTTGCACTATTCAGGTGACCTGAGGGCAGATACCTTCCCAAGGAGCCTCAATGACTCTCAGAGAGCTAATGGCTGACATTCAAAGTGCTAACAACCAGATGACTGGTTGCTGAAATCCTTCCATTCCCCAACATTCAGTCAGCACTGAAGAAGCATCTTGGATGAAAAGTGAAATGTCTTCAAGGAAAAACAAAGAAAGCCCAGTTGCCTTTTGAAAACCTTTGCAACAGACAACGTAGTGTGAAAATTATTCTTAACTTAAAATTCATCAATTAAGGTGGTCATTTTTTCCCACCATATGGAACTAAGATACTTTCTATCATTTATTTTACATAAAATAAGTCTTTGTTAGTAATCATTGTCTCTTTGACAGATTTATATTCTTTCTTGTATAGATACTCTTAACATAGAAAACATTTTAAATTAAATGATCTTTTGGCTCTCTTCTATCACAGACAAACGTCTTCTCTATATTAGTTTATTTCTTTTAATGCTACTAGCCTTTTTTTCTCCAGAACTTAAAACTATCATATGAACATTTCTGATGTATGCTATATGACTCTTCTCTTTCTGATTCTACACATCTATTTGAACACATTGAAAATTCTTACTAATTAACATTTCAGCGAAGAACTAAATTAATCTTACAGATTTTTTTTAATCAAAACACATTTGACTATTTGCAGACTGTTTTTAAGAATTAAAAGTATTTTTTTAAAAAAAACACAAGCACTTTTTACTTCTGTCCTTCCATGCTTTGGCCTTTAATCAAATTTGCTTGATCAGAAGCAAACAAATTGTATGTTGTTTCTCCTGAACTTTATTTGAGTACTGTTTATGGAATATTGTACTGACATATATTTTCTATATTACAAATAATTTCTTTCAGGTATATATTTCAAACATGTTTAGCATATTGCAACTCTTCTCAGATTATTTCAAAAATCTAGCATATATGTTAACCAGTCCAAGGCATATCTTAATTATGCTTTGTGGTAGATTTGATTTTATTTCTGTCCATATCTCAAAAGTTATTCTTTCTCTCCAAAGGGTAAATTTTTAAGAAGAGATTGGACAACCATTTGGTATAAGGTTTCCTGCCAGAGGAGGGGATTGGACTAGAAGACCTCTAAGGTCCCTTCCAACTCTGTTATTTTATTCTGTTATTCTATTCTATTCGATAAATTTGAAGGGTGGGCCATGAGTCTGTGCTTGGCCTGTTAAGCCCTTTTAGGTTCAAAGCAGAAAGTTCTTGAAACTTCTTACACTTGTTTCAATGAATCTATGCTTGAAATTTCTACATGGAAGAAAGTTGTTTCCATTAATAGTTTACATACATACATACAGTGGCTTAAATACTGACATTTCTATATCATACTCTGCATGTGGACATGTGAAAAATGTCTGTATCTCAAAATAAGAGTCATTATTGATTTAAGTCCTTATGAGTTTATTATTTATTTATTTATTTAATATATATAAACAGATTTGTAAAGCAAAAATTCTCATACACACACACTCACAGGAAAACACATAAAAGTCATTAAAATCAAGCAATCAACTTTTATTTCATGGTTTACAGCAAATACTACATAACAAAAGGGCGGTAATTTCTAAAGCATGGGTGTCATTTTTCCCCTTTGCGGAACTGGGGTGGGTGTGGCCTGTGCATGACACATCTGGCCTGCAGGCCTCCAGTTTGACACCCCTGATCTAAAGTATTGATGGCATAGGAAAGTTAGTATAACATCTAATCAAAATGAAAATTAACTAAATAAATAATGTTCAAGTATAGATTAAATCTGAAGCATGTGTTTTCTATCTAATTATCTACCAACAGAAATTAGTTATATTGCATGCTTGATTACAATTTTGATTGGAAGTAATCACTGCTTCATATAAAGGACCACTACCTTTCTCAGAAATTTAGAATAAATTCAATATGGTAACATTGTATATTCCTCATACGACAGCAGACTCAGCACTTGCCTGAGAATTTTGTGTAACCATCAATTTCAGGCCACCTACGTGAAGCTTAATAAATCATCTACAAATGCTTAAAAGATGCCACTTGTTTGATCGTATGCTCTTTAGTGATTTGGTTTGTCTTCTTAGACTTTATTTTTAAAAATCATATTCTTGATCTTATTACACTTAATCAGCAAGAATTATTCTCTAAAGAAAGCAGCCAGTGACTGCAATGCTGTTAATAGTCCAGTGGATTATGGTTATAAAAATTGGTTTATCATCCATGTCAGGTAGTTTCAGCACTGAAATATTTTTATTTTCTAACTTTGGAAGACAATCCAATAATTTCAGTATATGTTTTATTTGAGTAGGATTTCACAAAAAAAAAGAAACAATGGTTTTCAGATTTTTTTTTGCATAAATCACCATTTTTAAGAGCAAATATGTTTCTCCAGTGTTTCTCTACACCAGATATAGTTTATACACACACAAAAAAACAACAACCTGTGATATATATTATACTTCTGATGCATTGTTGAAAGTTTGAAAGTTAGACTTAATGCTCTGTAGGCATTACCAAAGCAGTGTCACAGACTGATTTGTATCAATTATCCAATTAACTGGCAGCACTTTATTTAATTATTTTTTGCAAAATTTGCCAATGAGATATTCCTAGACAATAGATCTAGAGAAATGTATCTTCGATATGTTCAGTGCTCTGCAAGAATTATTGCTAAATGAATTCAAGTCTATTATTTCAGCTGATAGTTCTCAAAGAACATTTCCTGTAACCGCTGCCCTTTGTGGTCCCAAATATTAATATGTTGAAGCATGAGTGTGGCCATTGCAAAAGACAACTCTTATGTTTAAATTAACAATTTCAAGATAAAGGGAAAAAATACAATTTTAAGAGATATTTTATATTTTTATTAAGTTTAATACTCATGAAAAAATAAAATAAATTTGTGATAAAATATTCTTTACCACAGCCCTTAAGATAGTCATAGAAATAGTTTTCCATTTCTTCCTTCTATGATACTTTTTGGCCTATGAACCTGTTCTATAATGCTAGAATTTCCGAGTGGTGTTCCATCCCATACTAACCACAGCTGACCCTTCATAATTTCTCAGCCCAGGCAAAATGGGCTGGCTACCAGTCATTTGCT
Source organism: Laticauda colubrina (assembly GCA_015471245.1). Lineage (NCBI taxonomy): Eukaryota > Metazoa > Chordata > Lepidosauria > Squamata > Elapidae > Laticauda > Laticauda colubrina. The sequence goes on along the minus strand of BLBF01000005.1, from coordinate 53,045,508 downwards.
GATAGAAGCCGTAAATGTTCTGAGTTAATACAAACCTGGAAAAAGACCTATGTTGATGGATCTCCTGTTTATAAAGTAAATCTAGTGTTTTGATGTTAGTTAGAAGAAAATAACTCTCACATCATAATTGCTTTGCATTATTTATCTTGCTTCCTTCATAATAGCTTACCTAATCCATGACATTTTCCTCTGTCTTGGCTAATATTATATATATGTTTATACAGTATGTATGTATTGGTACACTGAGTTGGAATTCTAGTGATGCTTCTAGATATTGCATGCCTTTTGATGATGAATAGTAACCATTTCTGTAAATTAAATCTTTCTAGTGTTCTTGAAAAATTGCTTTCAATCAGTGGGAAGGGTTTTTTTGTTATTAGAATTCCCTACATTGTATTATACATGAACTTAAAAAATATGTATAAGAATTAGTTGTTTACATTATATTAAAAATTCTTCATCTTTGTACAGCACTTTATTTGACTTCTTAGTTTCTAACTGTACTTACTCTGTGCTAATCTTGTTATGATATAGTAAAGGTAAGTAATTTGTTAAAACTTTCCTAAAGATTATAGGCACATGGTCAGCATTTTTCGTCAGCTTCTTTGTACTGCGGTTTTGGTTTGGTAAAAAAAAATTGTTTCAATTTTTAAATTTAACGTGAATATTTCATGACCACAGCACTCAGAGTCTCTGATTTTGTATGAAAGATGAAAATGGATTTTTAAAAGTAAACATTTATCACTATTGCAGAGTTCAGCTCTATCATACCGTACTTGATCTTTTTGTTAATAGGTATCATATATGCATTATTTTCCATCTCCTTCAATTTCTTAATTTCACCTGTGACATAATATTCATTTTTATAGAGTTATTACTTGGCATTTTCAAAAATGGAGAAATGTAACTTCAAAACCATGAAAACAGTTGATCTACTTTTTAAAAAAATACTTCACTAAACAACAGACTGTAGTTACAATTTGCCTGAAGCTCTTTTTCTAATAGGAACTCAGAACAAAGGAAAGAAAAATATATATTTGAAATAATACAAAAGACACGCACATGCTATTTTCTGTGAAGAGACTTCCATGGAAAAATGGGTTGAGCCAGCAGAATCCTGTACATACTTGTTTTAAAGAAATATCTATTATCTTCAGCCATATCTCAAATGGAAATCATTGTGATGTAGACAAAAATAATCATATGAATTATCTGTATAATCACTTTTCTTTAGATATATATAGAATAATGTAAGTGGCAGCCATATTGTTGTTCATGCACCATTTTGGTAATATAGGATTCGTAATGTTTTGGATATTCAGAAAAGCACAGGAAATAAAAGACTTTCTTTTCTTGTATTCTACTTCTTGTATTTTAATATATACCTTTCAAAATAAAGCTTTGCCAACTGCTTTGCAATAAGATGTCTAGGATATTCACAAGGATAGAAAAAGAGTGGAAAAGTTATTTCATATATTACATTTGGAAATACATGGGAGGCAGGAACTTATTTTTCCTATTCCAAAGGTTTATTATATATGTGTAGCTATTTTGATATAAAGCCCATACTGAGTTAGAAGATAATGGTATACAATATATTACAATAGAAATGCTAACTAGTAACAGTTTCTTATTAGATAGGGTTTCAGCTAAAAAAAAAAAATGTGAAACTCATTTTATCCTATGCAGTTTTCATCACTGCTTCTATGGATAGAAGATAAATTTTCATAATATTAAACTTGATGAGTGGTAAATTCAGTTCTATAATAAGGTTCTTCCAGTCAAGAAATTTGTTATTTTAACAGTAGCTGAATCATCATACAAGTTTCAGCTACATTTTGTCATTATACATTTTTTGATTTTGTCCCTGCACTAGCTTCACACTAAATGGGTGGGCTTGAAGATGAATGTAATGTTAGGTACAAGCAATAGGTCAACATGTGAAGAGTTCAGTTTGACTACTACAGACTGCTTGTCTTGCCTTGGCAACAGATAGATAAGGTTCCTTGGAACTTGGGGCAGGGTAGGGGTTTATCAGTCCTGTTTTCTTGCAACTGTTCAAGGACTCAAAGCTAACTCCCTGGTTGATTCCTCCCCTGCCTAGCTGAGCAATTCCCAATAATCAGGCTGACTGGAGACTGCAACTTAATTTAACAATTACTATTCTGAGGGACTGTTTTCCATTTGCAAACATCTGTTCTAGAGTGTGAGGATCCTTCTTTTTTATATTGTGTTTTAAAACTCTTGATTTTCACTTTGTTATTGTCTCATGTTCTGTGTTGTATGATCATATTCGTTCACCATTTATCATTTAACAAACTACTCCATGTTTTATCCTTATATTTTTCCTGATAGGTCTCTGGCGTAAACATTTTTTTATATTGTTAAATTACTTTTTTCACTTATGCAAAGAAACCAATTTTTAAAAATGGCACTATCCATCCCAAACAACCCACCTCCACCCTCATTAATGCTTCACAGACACAAATGAACACATTTATACAGGGCAGACATGAATTTAAGAATTTTGTTTATAGTAGATCTAGAATGCAAAAACCAACCTGTTAGGTGTTATTATTGCTTTGATTTTAATCAGTCTGGGAAAGTTGGGGCAAGGGAAGCAAAAAATCTGAGCCACTTTTTTAATTGAAACTATTATTGTGTAATTATGGTAGGAAAGTTTGTGTTGTTTTCAGTTGTTGCTTTTTATTTTTAAATGTAACTTTTTTCCAGGAAAGGATAACCAGAAGCCACCATAGGTTGGAACATTGGCTTAAGTTATTTAATTTCAATAAATAGATTTATGTTAATGCCATAAATTCAGACTGAGATAGATGTCTCTTTGGGGCAAGCTGCTGTGGAACAGAAGAAAGAGGGATATTTGGATTTTTTTTTTTAAATACATAATTATTTCACCATTGTATAAGATGTCTCAAAGGTGGTTTTTGAAAAGGCAGCTGGACTGGTTTTTTTCTTGAGGAAGAAAAACAAAATGTTTTGCTTCTCATCCACAAGCTTCACCAGTTATGATGGTGAAGCGTGGGTGGGTGTGAAATGGAAGAATAGGTATGACAGTTGAGATTGGATGGTGGGGGGATGGAACAGTAGATTCTGACAAGATTTTTGTGGGAGGGGAAGGGAAATGGAAGGATTGTATTTCTTTGCAGTCATTTGGTCATTAGCACGTTCCCTGAGAATTCTTGAAGCCACTTGGGGTTTTTCTTTGTCCTCAGGTTCACCTGAATCAGAGTGCAATTGGTTGTGGAATTTTCTTGAAACTGCTGCAAGGGCTGCGGTTGTAGACTAGAGTCTGCAACAGTTTCAAGAAGATTTTACAAACAGTTGCACTCTGATTCAGGTGAACCTGGGGACAAAGATAAACCCCCCAAGTGGCCTCAAGAGCTCTCAGAGAGAATGCTAACAATCAGATGACAGCAAAGAAATATAATCCTTCTAATTTTCACCCCCCAATTGTCTCGTCAGAATGTATCCTTCCATCCCTTCTCCCCGCATTATCACAATTGATGAAACTTGTTGGATGAGAAGCAAAATATTTTGTTCTTCTTCCTCAAGGAAAAAAGTCCAGTTGCCTTTTGAAAAAACACCTTTGAGACAACTCTGTCTTGAATGACTGAGGATCTCCACAGACATTATATAAGGTACAATTTTGTACTCAGAAGTAGCTACAGAACTACACAGGTCTTATTTTAATCTTAGTAATTGTTTGCTCCCTCTTTACTTTTCTTGTTAAATGTTCTTCGTTGACAAGTAAAACTAGAATCTGGACTTCATAGTATAGGTTTCTTCTTTTCTTTTTAGAAGAAACAAATATTTGGAAATTTAGGCTATGCAATTAATAGTGCCTGCAAAAGTTATACTCCCTCATTCAGTGATCTTTGAAAAATGTGATATTGTTCAAACACCCCCCCCCCCAGCAAAATACAACCTACCAAGAAACAATCCCACTGAGTACCATTATTCAGATTTATTGTCAAGAAACTAAGAATCATAGAATCATAAAGTTAGAAGGCACAATGGTTTTCTAATGCAATCCTCTGTCCAGAGAAAGACTCCTCATATCACCCTAGACAAATTACTTCCTAATCTTCATTTCATCAAGTCCAGTTGTAGAGTACCCACAACTTAAGAGGCAGGTTCTTCACTGCTAAAGAGCTCTCACAGTCAGAAAACTGCTCTTAATTTCAAGTTTGGATCCCCCTCTGCAAATTATCTACACCTTCAAACCTTATCCTATTCTCAAATAAATCCAAACCTTTTCTTTATGATTGCACTTTGTATTTGCTAACATGCTTTCTTTAAGCTAAACATACCCAATTTGCAATACCTTGAGGTTAATATTCATGCATACTGTAGACATGGTATAGAGTGGTGTGGTGGCCTAGAAGTGGAGCTCTCACTTCACAATCAGGAGACTGTGAGTTCAATCCTAGATAGTGGCAGATATTTTTCTCTCTGGGCACAATGAGTAATTATCTGCTGCAAACTCTGCACTGGTGACAAGATGGGCATCTGCCCAGTAAACACTCTGCTTCATTCAGTTGCCCCAACTCCACGCCAATGTAGGGGATTACAAGGTCATTAAAAGACAAAAAAAATACTATAGACATGGTATAGATACTGTAATATATAGAATTTTGGGAACAAAATAATCAAGTGCCAGCATTCATTTATTATTCATTAGGCTGGAGCTTCTGAGAACCACTCAAATCTGTTGTTTCCAGGAGTGTATCCCAACCAGTATATTTAGAAATAAAAAAGATGTTATGTTTCTCAAAAGTCCTCTGTAAAAACACTCTGATTAATTTCCCTACAACAGGCCCTCTAATAAATAATAATAATAATAATAATAATAATAATAATAATAATAATAATAA
>BLBF01000005.1:53004904-53035861 GCA_015471245.1 Laticauda colubrina | reverse complement strand
TATGGTTCCAACTAAAGAAAGGAAACATCTAATAATCAGCCTATATAGAAAACCCACTGGCAAAATTTCTTTATAAAAATATGGTCTCATTTGAAACAAATCAGAGATAACTAATGGTCAGTTATCAACATTTGCTAAAAATTACATGAAACTATATTTTTAACAAAGATTGCCAACTGCAACCCAAATTTTCACAAACCAACTCCATATCATATAGTACTGTACAGTCTACAAAACTAGGTCTTCAGAGCCTTTTCCAAAATGCAAACAGGGTCGGAGTATCTGGAATGGGAAGGTAAAACTACTCCATAGGGCAGGCACAGCAACAGAATAAGCATGTCTCCTAAGTGCCACTTTGTCAGTTTTTAATTGGTTTTATTTAGATGATAAACACAGGAGAAGGCCCTTCCAGTGTGCCCTAAAGAGAAAGAAAATAGATATCTAAGATAAAGCAGCTGAGATTCACAATCACATTAGCTATAAAGTTTGGTCTAGCACAGAGGTCACCAAACTTGGCAACTTTAAGACTTGTGGAATTCAACTCCCAGAATTCTCCAGCCAGCATTGCTGAGAGTTGAGTCCACAAGTCTTAAAGTTGCCAAGTTTGAGGACCCCTGGTCTAGCAATCAAGGCACTAAACTAGAAACCAGGAGACTAAGAGTTTTATTCCTGTCTTAGGTTGAGTGACTTTGGATCAGGCACAACTCATCTCACAGGTTGGTTGTTGTATAAAAAATAGGATGAGAAAGGAGCTTTAGGTATTCTTTCAGCTTAAAAATATAAAAACAAAACAAACAAAAACCAAGCAGGCTGTATTCAATTTAAATAAATGGAAGAGTTTTCCTTTAAGCAAGATTTGGGAAATTATCTTAGAGTTATCTGAATATTAAAAATTATCTGAATACTGCTCAAAAAAGTAAAGGGGACACTTAAACAACACAGTGTAACTCCCAAGTCAATCACTCTTCTGTCAAATTAAACTGTCCACTTCGGTAGCAACACTGATAGACAATCAATTTCACATGCTGTTGTGCAAATGGAATAGACAACAGGTGGAAAGCAGAGGCAGTTAGCAAGACATCCCCAATAAAGGAGTGGTTCTGCAGGTGGTGACCACAGACTACTTCTCAGGTCCTATGCTTTCTGGCTGATGGTTTGGTCACTTTTGAATGCTGGCGATGCTTTCACTCTAGTGGTAGCATGAGACGGAGTCTACAACCCACACAAGTGGCTCAGGTAGTGCAGCTCACCCAGGATGGCACATCAATGCGAGCTGTGGCAAGAAGGTTTGCTGTATCTATCATCATACTGTCCAGAGCATGGAGACGCTACCAGGAGACAGGCCAGTACTCAGGAGATGTGGAGGAGGCCATAGGAGGGCAACAACCCAGCATCAGGACCGCTACCTCCGCCTTTTGTGCAAGGAGGGACAGGAGGAGCACTGCCAGAGCCCTGCAAAATGACCTTCAGCGGACCACAAATGTGTATGTGGCTGCTGAAACGGTCAGAAACAGACTCCATGAGGGTGGTATAAGGGCTCGGCATCTACAAGTGGAGGTTGTGCTTACAACCCAACACCGTGCAGGACGTTTGGCATTTGCCAGAGAACACCAAGATTGGCAAATTCGCCACTGGCGTTCTGTGCTCTTCACAGATGAAAGCAGGTTCACACTGAGCACATGTGACAGATGTGACAGGGTCTGGAGACGCCATGGAGAATGTTCTGCTGCCTGCAACATCCTTCAGCATGACCGGTTTGGCAGTAGGTCAGTCATGGTATGGGGTGGCATTTCTGTAAGGGGCTGCACAGCCCTCCATGTGCTCACCAGAGGTAGCCTGACTGCCATTAGGTACCAAGATGAGATCCTCAGATCCCTTGTGAGACCATATGCTGATGCAGTTGGCCTTGGGTTCCTCCTAATGCAAGACAATGCTGGACCTCATGTGGCTGGAGTGTGTCAGCATTTCCTGCAAGATGAAGGCATTGATGCTGTGGACTGGCCTGCCCGTTCCCCAGACCTGAATCCAATTGAGCACATCTGGGACATCAAATCTCACTCCATCCACCAATGCCACGTTGCACCACAGACTGTCCAGGAGTTAGGGATGCTTTAGTCCTGGTGTGGGAGGAGATCCCTCAGAAGACCATCCGCCACCTCATCAGGAGCATGCCCAGGCATTGTAGGAAGATCATCCAGGCACGTGGAGGCCACACAGACTACTGAGTCTCCTTTTGACTTGATTTAAGGACATTACATCAAAGTTGGATCAGCCTGTAGTGTTTTTTTCCACTTTAATTTTGAATGTAACTCCAAATCCATGGGTTGCTAAATTTGATTTCCATTGATTATTTTTGTGTGATTTTGTTGTCAGCACATTCAACTATGTAATGAACAAAGTATTTAATAAGAATATTTCATTCATTCAGATCTAGGATATCTTATTTTTGTGTTCCCTTTATTTTTTTTAGCAGTGTATATTATTCCAAAAGAAAGCAAAGCTTTTTCTCATAGAGTTGGAAAATATTTTCAGTTGAATAAGAATGGATACTTTAGAAAAATACATTTTGTAAAAAATATTATTTTAATAGGTGTTTTAGTTTGAAGTGCTAGCCATGGTTTCTCATGAGTTCTACAACTGTTTGATGCATAGCCTATGAACCAGTGGTGGTATTCTACCGGTTTGGCCCAGTTCTGGTGTACCGGTAGCGCCGAAGATCAGCTGGCAGAGAACTGGTTCACTCCGAGTCTCTCCAGCGCTCTACAGCTGGGCCCACCCACTGGCCCCTGCTCCTTGGTCCTTTTTAACCTCTCAGCTGTTTGACATGGCAGAGCGAATTGCTGTGCTAAACAGCTGAGAGGGGCAGTAGCTTAGTTTTTACTGCTTTAATGCATGCGCAAAGCGCTCATTTGGCACATGCACATGTGTGTGATTCGTGAGTCATGCAAGTCACACAAGTTGCATGATCCCAGCCCTGCAGCCACGTCCAAGAAGTCATGCCCACAGAACTGGTGGTGGGAACCTTTGAATTCCACCACTGCTATGAACATTCCTAAGTAGGGTAATAGTTTATGTGAAAAAAATATAAAATGATCAAGCATATTGTCGTCAGCTCTTGGGGTTTGACTTTTGGAACACCCTGTACAGGTAGGCCTCTACTTAGAGCAGTTTTTTTCATGACTGTTTGAAGTTACAACGGCACTGAAAAAGTAACTTATTACTGTTTTTTACACTTATGACCAGGTGTGGGATACAACAGGGTTAACTATTGATTCGGTATTTACAAGGTTTGGTAATTTATGATGTGCTTCCCTGCACACTGTGAGCGTGCGCCTATAAATCGTCATCAGCACACTGAGTACAGAGAAGCAGCCTTTGAAACAGCCCTCTTTTCTTGCTTTTTTAACTGCAGCTGTGCCTCGTTTGGCAGCTGAAGTTGAAAAATCAGGAAATAAAGGTCAGGTAAGAGCCCCGGTGGGCATATAGGCAAAAACCTCAGCAGACATAGAACCGGTTCTATGCTCTTCAGAGCTACCAGTTCTACAGAGGTGGATAGAACCGGGAGAAACTCACCCTTCCTTATGACCATTGCAGCACCCCCATGGTCACGTGATCAAAATTCAGATGCTTGGCAATTGACTTATACTTATGACAATTGCAGTATTGCAGGGTTATGTGATCACTTTTTACAACCTTCTGACAAGCAAAGTCAATGGGGAAGCCAGATTCACTTAACAACTGTGTTAAGAACTTAATAACTGCAACGATTCATTTAACAACTAAGGCAAGACAGTCCATAAAATGGGTCAAAATTCACTTAACAACTGTCCTGTTTAGCAACAGAAATTTTGGGCTCAATTGTGGCTGTAAGTTGGGGGCTACTGTAGAGAGAAAAAGATGCTCCTTTCTTTTGGCCATAATTCTCAGAAATATCAAGTAATAAGAAAATGGTTTTATTTTAGAAAAATGTGAGTTATTGTTCCTCAAAAAGAGTCTCAAATTAACAAAAATATCCAATTTATTTATTTGTTTATTAAATTTATATACTGCCCATCTCACCTAGAGACAACTCTAGGTGGCTTACAACCAAGTAAATTCAATAATTGAACTTTATGTATGTAAATAATAAATAGGATAGAACAAATTTGTTCTTGAAACAGAATATTTTTAATGTCTTACCCTGAACAGTATTTTCATTCCCCAAAGTTTATGAAATATTGGTTTGATACAAAGTATTGTTTAGGTGAGGAAAAATATGTACAAATAGTCTTTGACTTAGGACCACAATTGAGATAAGGCTTTTTATTGTAAGTTGTTGTGTTCCTGAGTCAAATTAAATGCAATTTTACAATAATTTTTATAGAGGTTGTTAAGCAAATCATGTGATTGTTAATGCAAATCTAAGTTTCCCCAAAGGATAGTTTTTTTCTAGAAATCAGCAGAAAGGTCACAAATCATGATCAGGTGACCTCGGGACACTGCAACCAGTTGTAAGTTCAACCTGATTGCCAAGGACCTAATAATAATCGTGTGATCATAGGGGGATTGTGACAGTCATAAGTACGGGTACAAGTTATAAGCCACTTTTTCCAAGGCCATCATAATTTCAAGCAGTTGTAAATCGATATCTATAGATATCCACATCTATAGTTCATTCAGGATAAATATTTCCAGGAAAATATTAATTGTGTTATTTATTAAAAAATAATTATAACTTTAATACTCTTTTGCAGGTCACAGTGCCGTAGACATTACAAAAGTAGCAAGAAGACATCGTATGTCTCCATTTCCATTAACATCTATGGACAAAGCCTTCATTACAGTTCTGGAGATGACTCCAGTGCTTGGAACAGAAATAATCAATTATCGAGGTATTTAGTATCAGTTCTGCCATCCAGAAGAAGAATAAAGGGAGAACTGTTTAATTTTCATTTACATTATCTTTATTAGGACTGAGCAGATACTTGGAAAGGTGTGCTTCACAATGCACAGAAATGCATACAAAGTACCTCTCTCTGAATCATTAAAGCAGCCATGGTTTTTTTCTAGACCTGCGTAGCTGTAATGTCAACTGTTTCTGCTTGTCTGCCCAACATCCATCTGCAGGCACAGCCCTCTAATGTTGAAACAGCCAGGAGTAGTTTACAAAGCAGCTGCATGCATCTAGAAAAAAGATACAGATGCTTTAATGATTTGGAGAAAATATTTCTTGCATAATCTTATACATTGCAAAGTAACTGTTTGAAAGAATTTGCACAGCCATAGTTTTTATATTTTAAGTTACGCATATCTTCTTAGAATGTTTACAGTAACAGTTCTCTTGGGTTGGATATCTTTCTACTACTTATAAAAGAGCTGAATCCAAAAGATAATGGTTTATAAAATGCCTGGAATTTACCTAATGAATTCATAGCAAAAATGTAGTTTACTTTAGTTTTCCATTCTAGCAGTAAAATGGCTCAGGTTAAAAAAATGATAGGGAAATAAAAATTAAAATCTGGAACAATGTTTGTAACCTGAAGAAAACAGAAGCAGCAGTAATTTATTATATCTGTATTATGAGAATTGAGCTACATATATAATCCAGTTCTGCTTGGAAAAGTTTTAGCTAAAATATTTGTCTCTGTCAGCAGAAGTGTGTAGTAATAGTATTTTCACAGAAAAAAATCTAGATGGAAGAAGAATCACAAGAACAAACACAGTTATTAATCATACTTACCATCAGTTTCTTTCCCTGCTGCATGTCAAGTAAAAAAGAGAGTAAGTTGTACATTTATTTGGCATCCATGATTATGTTATAGGAAATCGTTTCCCAACAATCTGTCTAATAATATTTAGCAAAAAATGAAATAATACTGTACACATACAGATTATCAGTACAAATACTGCATATATAACTTTATATAACATTACAATTATAAAGCAGGTACTGTATTCCTCTCACGCATCCCCCGAAACTCAAATCAGTGTAAGCAAAGTATTTTGAAAGGCTGCACAAGTAGTCCTTAATTTCCAACCACAATTGAGACCACAATTTGGGTCATACATCATTGCAATTGTTATACGAGATGCCCATATGAGTGCCTCACTCAATAATCACAGCCCTAGTGTTTTGCAGGTTTCAGGTGTGGTTTGGTATAAAGAAAGATAGAATCCAGGTATTTACCTTGATAAGCTTTATGTGTTTATTCAGCTAAATAAAGACGGCCCTCTCTTAACAAGTTACGTATGGAGAACCCTGAATACACTTTGACACTCATATTTATATGTTTGCTACATTGTCCACTTCTCCACCCAGAACCACTGGCACGCTTCATCAGACAAGCTGACACACTCTAGATAAGATAAAGACGTACAAAAATAGCCATCCACCACCCTTGGAGGTCCTCCAAGGACATTGAATGTCATCTCAGGGACTTTGTGTGCTTCCTAAGGAACTTTCCATGATCTTGAAGGCCTGCAGAAGCAATGGTGACATTGGCATATATGCTCCATCAAGACTTTCAATAGAAACATTAGATTCCTGGTCAACACCAGCATCCCTGTTCTGGTCATTAAGCAATTGTAGAGTTGTTAAATGACAACACAGATTGTCCAGGGGGTAAGGGAGGTCCTGGGAGACACTGGTTCACATATTTTTTTCCCCTCCACACCACGCCCAAAAGGATTAGGCCTTCTCTTTGCCCCACTACTCTCCTGGAACATTTGGGCTTTACCCTCTCCCAACCACTCCTAGAAGAGCTGGTCTTCTCTCCAATTCACTACTGGAGCACTGCACGGCTGGTCTTCATCTCCTGGCCCACCACTGGCACTTGTTTCCCAATCTACCTCTGTAGAAAGAGCCTTAGAACATTGCAAGATGAGCACCAGCCTTCACTATGTTTTCAAAGGTTAGAAAGAGCCTTGGAAACTTCTCAAGACAAGCCCCAGACCTCACAATGTTCTGAGGGTTTTTCTACCTTCAGAAACATGCCATTTATTAGCTTTCTTGAGTAACTGCATATCACTTAGGTTGGGCGCATTTCTCAGTAGCTGCACAAAAAGGAAAGGAAAGTAGGCCTGCATAGTTGGGCGGGGACAAGGCCCAAGCCTTCCAGGAGGGAAGTGACAGAACCTTCCAACAGAATGGTAGTTCTCAGGATGCATGTTATATTTTGGTCTTTGAACTTGTGAAATAACTGACCCAAGATCAGGGTTTTTTGAGATCAAAACATTTTGCAAATATATCAACATACTGAAAAATCTACGCTATTATATTACTGTTCTACTCTTAGTCTAGTTATAATAGCCAATATTATTCTTTCTGAATGAATTTTTCAATATATTTTTAATTGTGGTATGTCTCCATGCCTCTTCACAGATTATTGAGAATAAAATTAAAAAGGGAAGTACGGTATTCAAAATTTTCTTGAAAGAAATATGGGCACATTTAAATAGAGAAGTCAGAACTCATTTTATATTAAAAGTTATTGCTTTTAGCACTGTGCATTTAGTTCTGTTCATCTCCCTTAATCTGGCTGGCAAACTTTGGAAAACTTTTCTAAATGCTCCCTTATAAATTTTAATAAAACTTGAAAAAGGTTTTTTTTTTAAAAAAAATAAAGTTTTTGCTATCAGAATTTCATGTATGCTCTCTTTTTTTCACTGTGTTTATGTATTAGATGGAATGGGCAGAGTCCTTGCCCAAGAAGTTTATGCAAAAGACAACCTTCCACCTTTTCCAGCTTCAGTAAAAGATGGCTACGCTGTCAGAGGTGAATGTTAACAATTTTGAATATGACAGGATGCTTTTCTCCAGTTCAGTATCACAGCATAGTTCTGATTTCTGTATGTTGCCTGGAAAAATAGTCCTCAATGGCATTTTAGTCCTTATCTTAATGAAATTCATTCATACTTACTGTACTTAAAAGTAAGCTTCATTTATCATTACGAAATATAAGTTGCAAGTGATATTACAAATCAGTTAGTTTGCTTATGTATATGTTTTTTTTAAATGTATAATAAAGTTAGTTTTTTTAAAGCTCAGTGCTATAAAAGAAAATATCCATCCATCCCATTAAATAATTTTAACTATTATTGTAATAATATGGCCTTTAGTTGTTTTTTTTAAAATTCAGGATAATTTCATTCAGAGAAAAGTATGTTTCTGAAAAAAAATATCTAGTATAACCTGTTCAAAGCAGAAATCTATGACCAATAGACTTTTCATCCTGGCTTGTTCTCAGTGAAGCATTATGAGCACTATTTTCATCTCCCCAACACCTCCTTGTGCTTTCCTAAAGCATTCTCCATAGACATAAGAAATTGTCATGAAAAGATTGGATGTGGTTCAGGTACCGTATGAGGAGGAATGATTAAGAATCAAAATTTCAACATATGTTCCTTTCCACATCAGTCTCAATTCTTGTTTATTGGCTGGACTTATCAATAAGAATATGGCATAAATGATAACATCCTAACAAGATTTTTACATGTACATTATTATTTTTTCAACATAAATGGCACAATAAAATAATTAATTGCCTTTTGCCATAAGTAAAAATTGTAATTTTGCTCCCAGAAAGTAAACCCAAGAAATATTTCTGTAAGAAATGTTAGTAGGTTGTGACATCAAAGTGTTTACATAAAGCAGAATGTGTAATGTATGTTACATAGTAACTTATCTTGTACATTATGTTGTACATTAGGAAAGTGGTCAAATCAAAATTGTTATGCAAAAATATACATGGGAGAAGGAATTATAAAGTCAGAAATACCCATAGCAAAAATAATGAGGCTGATAATGCATATTTTATTGATAACTGTAATTATCATGATCCTATATTAACTCTCAGCTGCTGATGGACCAGGGGATCGTTTCATCATTGGGGAATCCCAAGCTGGTGAGCAAGTAGGTACAATATATTTTGCTTCCCCTTTCTATTTTTTGTTCATTATGAACTAGAATAATCTCATAAAATAACATGAAACCATTCCAATGACTATTGTAAATAGCACAAAGGCTATATGAATTATTGTATTTCTATAATTACATATTTTAATGTGGTGATAGCTTCCTCCATGCATATAAAATCTAGCAATAGTAGTAATAGAAAAATTATCATTTGTCTATAACTAAGTTCCTATGTTCATGAAATAAAAAGGCAATTAGCATGTTTATTAGTCATTGATACAAATTCCAAAATTTAAAGAAATGAAGCAATTAAATAATGCAAAGCAATTATAAAATCACAAAACAAAATAAGGAGGCTCTAGATTAAAAGTTCATAAAATCAACATCTATTCTTTCAAATTAGTAAAATATTTATTTATAGCTTCACTAAAAGCGTAAGAAGAGAAGAGTCTTAAGTTCTTAAGAGATCTATAGCATGAACTTTCTCTTGTCATGTAAACAACTAGCTCTTCTAACACTCCATTTCCTCAAGTCTAACAAGTTTAAATTGTTCCCAAGCAAATCAATCTAATGGGTCCACCTCCCTTCTAGTGGGTAGTAGTATTAGAGAATCCCAGAGAAATCTAGGCAAAGGAGACATTGAGAAGATCCCCAATTTCAGATCACATTGCCACTGCCAAATCCAAAGTGTGATCGCTGTCCTGAGTCAGACTCTGGATGATCTGGGATAGCCCCATGGCTGTCATGGAACCCATGAACTCCCAAGTACGTCAGAGCCCATTCCTACGGAAGGTAGATTAAAGTCTTAGAACTATGAAGTTTCTCCAAAACTCCACTGCCAACCCAGAAATGGAACAGAAACAGGCGGTTGCTATGCAGCAAGGAAGTTGGTGCAACAGCAACAATTCTCAGCTGAGCCTTAGAGGTCAACTTAATGAATAAGCTCTGAGGGCATTAGGGACTTTTGTGATAGAACCGCTGAAAGCCAGAAAGATTCCCTGTTGAAAACTTCCACTCCCCACCCCCACTCAAAAGTCTTGGTTGATGCCACACTCAAAATACACCTTGGCAAATTTTCGGAAGGACAGATCACATCCAGATCTTGCTAATAATGACAGGTCAGCATTTCACCCACAATTATAGATTGGGGAGGACGGGGTTATTATATACTGACCTGGCCGTCAGTAGCAGCAACCAGAGGACAGGGCCGCTGAAGATCCATTCACAAGTAATTGGGTCTGAGATCAAGGAGCTAGAATGTTGAACTGTTGTGAGACAAGAGTTAGGTAGTTCTTGATCATTCATAGAGAATTTTTCAGGGGATAAATGGATTGAGGTTTATTTTCTACGCATTATATTTGAAAGCTTCTACTTCAGTCAGTTTTGTTTTGTTTTGTTTTTTTTTTAAAGATGAAACAGAAGAAAAAAATAAATTAATAATGCTTTGTATATATGTTTCCTGGAAATAAAGTGCTGGACTCAAAAGAAACTTCTCTCAGTTCCTCCTTCAAAAAAGTTCCTTGTTGCAACCTTCACGTCTCATAATTCATAATAGTATATTTATAGTATATTTATTCATTAACATCCTGAAAAGTGTAATGCAATTTTTTATAGTTTTTGGTGTTGTCCTATTAAACTAATGAAGAAAATACCTGTAATCCAAAATGTTAATATATGTTTCATATATTTTATGATTCTAAACTTTTAAAAATAAATTGACATTTTTTGGTATTTTTTTTAGCCAACTCAAACTGTAATGCCTGGTCAAGTAATGCGAGTTACAACTGGTGCTCCAATACCCTGTGGTGCTGATGCTGTGGTGCAAGTGGAAGACACAGAACTTATCAGGGAATCTGATGATGTGAGTGATACCAAAACATTCTTTCTTGCTATATTTGCAGTAGGGCAGCTCTAAGGAGTCATCCATCAGTCTGTAACCCTACAACATGAATACAAACTTGCATTCGCACATTTGAAATGAAGAACAGTGTTAGCAATTGTACAGTCTAGAGACAGTAGACCATATATGAGAAGGAATGGCATACATATGAGAGAAAACCACACATAAATAATTGTAAATAAATATACACAAAGTTAATTTTTGAGATAAAGGGAAAACATTCCCACTTCCCTCAGAACATTTTCAGTTGGCTGTATTTTAATGGAACAAATCTTAAAATGGCTTAAATTCTAGCCATAGAAAATAACAGGAATTCAGAAACAACTTCTAGCTCCCTACGTTGGAATTGGTCTTAGACAAAAGGTTAAGAAGAGATTCTCCTCTTCCCTTATCTCCCCCTCCCCCGACACACAAGAAACGATGTGGTAGCAGCTCATGCTGATTCCTATTCAAGCTACAGAATATTTGAACAAGGTCACAACTTCTTAAATTGTTTGAAAAGCATTAAAGAAAAGGGATTTTTAATGATTTCTAAAAAATTAAAAATAATCTCCTTGGAAGTGTTTGTGAATTCAGTGGTAATTAACACTTATTATGGACTAACACTTTATCTATTTAGCAAGTAAACTAAAGTCCTAGAATTGTGTCCTTAAAGTCATCCTGCTTCATAAACATAGGCCCAGTGAAAAACAATTACTTTATTCCTCTTTGCTAGTCTTATTTGCATGCTTCTATTTTTAGCTGCAAAAAATATAAGCTACTTTTTTACCTTCTCATGAAATAATTACATTCCAATAGTAAAACAATGTTCTGTACTGCTCAGGTTCTACAAATAATCAAAAT
Source organism: Laticauda colubrina (assembly GCA_015471245.1). Taxonomy (NCBI): domain Eukaryota; kingdom Metazoa; phylum Chordata; class Lepidosauria; order Squamata; family Elapidae; genus Laticauda; species Laticauda colubrina. Next base: position 53,024,225 of record BLBF01000005.1, on the reverse strand, counting down.
TTACATTTAAACACCCTAAATTTTGCACCCTGAATAGCAACACAACTTAAAGTGCATACCCATCAAAAGCCAAAACATCAACATAGTACTTTGTCTTTGTATATTTATAATCTAAAACCTGAGCAGCATTAGCACTATGTTTGTGAAACTGTATTAAGTATAGCCAGACAACTTTACATTTAGCTACCAAGTATTAGTTTTATTTACTTTCTATTACGGGCAACTTTTCTGCAAATAGAGCAGAAGATCAATCAGATATGTAACCCCTACATAAGTTCTGACTTCCCTATAGGAACTACATTTTTAAACTGACAGAATGAGGCAATAAAATTGAGCCGTCAATGGCTCTTCAGCTCTGAGTTATGTACCTACTAACTGTTCCTACCTTATCTCAATTAGTACAAAGCATTAACAGAATAAATATAATAGTACAACAGAGAAAACTAGAAAATAAAGAAAAATTCCAGCATCAGAAAAGTCCAGTCACAATGCCCAAATAATGCTGTTCAGGCTGGTTGCATTTTGTTCTGAGCATTGAACAAAAGAGCATGAAATAAAACTCTCAAACCACACATGCTTTGTTTCAAATTTGAAACATTGGATCACATTTGGAATATTTCGTGCCCTCAGAAAATGTACATCCACCTAGGAGACTCCGTTAACATAGAAACTATTGTGGTGGTGCCTTGATTGGTTTGAAGGAGGAATGAAAAGACTGATAGATGCATTCAGAGAAATATTAGAAATGAAATTTGCAGTCTTCTTATGCTTAATAGGTATATGGAAAAAGTACAGTATAAAGTATAAAGTCTATTAAACAAAGTTTGAGAAATACTGTTGTACTTTTTACTCTTGTAAACTATCTTTACTATAAGATTTATAAATAGAGAAATATGTTAACATTAATGTACTTATTGATTTAATTTAAGATTGTTAGAATAGAATAGAATAGAATAGAATAGAATAGAATAGAATAGAACAGAACAGAACAGAACAGAACAGAACAGAACAGAATACTTTATAGGCCAAGTGTGATTGGACACACGAGGAATTTGTCTTGGTGTAAATACTGTCAGTATACATGAAAGAAAGATACATTTGTTAAGAATCAAGAATCATAACGTACAACACTTAATGATAGTCATAGGGTACAATAAGCAATCAAATCATACTAGGAAACAGTCAATATAAATTGTAAGGATACAAGCGACAAAGTTATAGTCCTACATGCACAAGTGGGAGGGGATGGGTGATAAGGAGTGATGAGAAGATTAACAATAATCGTAATATACACTTTGTCATAGTTGAACAGGGTTGAGGGAATTATTTGTTTAGTAGAGTGATGGCTTTCAGAAAAAAACTGTTCTTGTGTCTAGTTGTCCTGGTGTGAAGTGCTGTATAGCATCGTTTTGAGGGAAGGAGTTGAAACAGTTTATGTCTGGGATGTGAGGGGTCTGTAAATATTTTCAGAGCCCACTTTTTGACTAGTGCAGTATACAGGCCCTCAATTGAAGGCAGGTTGATAGTAATTGTTTTTTTTTTTTCAGTCCTAATTACCCTCTCAGTCTGTGTCTGTCCTGTTGGGTTGCAGAACCAAACCAGACAGTCATAGAGGTGCAGATGACAGACTGAATGATTCCTCTGTAGAACTACATTAGCAGCTCCTTGGGCAGTTCTAGCTTTCTGAGTTGGCGCAGAAAGAACATTCTTTGTTGTGCTTTTTTGATGACCTTTTTGATGTTAGGTGTCCATTTTAGGTCATGTGATATCATAGAACCTAGAAATTTGAAGGTCTCTACTGTTGGTACTGTGTTGCTTAGTATTGTTAGAGGTGGTAGTATGGGAGGGTTTCTTCTCAAGTCTACCACCATTTCTACGGTTTTGAGTGTGTTCTGTTCCAGATAGTTCTAGTTACATCACAAGGCAAGTTGTATAACCTTCTGTCTGAATCCAGATTTGTCGTTGTCTCAAATGAGATCAATCACTGTTGTGTCACCAGCAAACTTCAGTATTTCAACAGATGGATCACTTGAGATGCATTCATTGGTACATAGGGAGAAGAGAAGTGGAGAAAGCGCACAGCCTTGGGGAGGGCTGTGCTGATTGTACAGGTATCAGATGTGATTCTGCCTAGCTTCACCTGCTGCTTCCTATCTGTTAGGTAGATAGATAGATGTCATTCTTCCCCAGAATAATATATTCAGGATTGTAATAGGATGCTAATATTGATTCACAAATAACAGAGTTGAGATTTTAATCAGTATTTGATAAATACACCACAATGGACTCAGTGTAACACTTTAAGCCAGAAAGAATTTAACCATATTACTGTTTTATGGAAAGCCAGTCATTGCCTTTAACAGATTTAAACTTCTAGCCCACATGAACAAGTCTGCTTTGTTCATACCATACTGTAATGTAAGCTGAAATCGCTCTTATTTCCATAAATATAGGGCACTGAAGAACTTGAGGTACGCATTCTGGTACAGGCTCGACCGGGTCAAGATATCAGGTTAGTGATTATTTATCTTTGCATTTAAAAATGAAAAATAACTACTCAATACCTATAATTTTAATAGCTTTTGAAATGTTATAAAGGATGTGTTCTTTTTGTTAGTAACAATTCCTCTCATTGTTTTTGGGGCATATTCAGACCCATAGGACATGACATTAAAAGAGGTGAATGTGTATTGGCCAAGGGAACCCATATGGGCCCATCAGAAATAGGTCTACTGGCAACTGTTGGAGTAACTGAAGTTGAAGTTAACAAGTTTCCAGTAGTTGCTGTAATGTCTACAGGGAATGAGGTAAGAGCATGTCTATTATTTATAAATTGTCAAAAAAGCATGGTAGAATTTTTCATAAAGAATGGTACTATAGTTCTGTTTTGATTATAGTTTTACAATCTCTTTTTGCTGCCTCTTTATTGGTAAAATGGATATTTTAAAGATTTAATATAGTGCTTTGAAATATCTGTTTTCAAAAGTATATTTTCATTATATGTATAGTGGAGTTGAAAATTTGTGAATTCTTTTGAATTTTCAATATTCCAGGATAAATATGACCTAAAAATGAATGTTTTCCACATGTCTTAGAGCTAGTTAAAGAGAACCCAAGAAATGAGTCAAAAATACTTTACTTTTAGTTTATTTATAGAGAAAAATGAACGAAAGATACAAAAAGTATGTGAATCTTAAAGTAGGTTTATCAGTTCATTAGAAGAGGAAATAAAAGGCAATTGTTTCAATAAGTGGAATGATTCTTAGGTGTCAGAGTGGGTATCCTGCTTTATTTGAAGAACAGAATTCTAGATATTCACTATCAAAGTCTTATCTTTACAACACAGGTATGAGAAAGTATATCATGCTTGAATACATGAACTTTCTGAGGACCTCCAATAACAAAAGAGATTGATGCTCATCAGGCTGGAAAAGGTTAAAAAATTAGTTCCAAAGAGTTTGTAAAACATAATGGTAGCAGCATTGCTATTTGGGCCTGCTCTTCTGCCTATGGACCAGGACAACTTACCTCCACTAATGGAACTGTGAATTCTGAATCGTATCAGCAACCCTACAGGAAAATACCAGGATATCTGTCTGTGCCCTGAAGCTCAAGAAAAAGTAAATCATGCATCAGGACAAAAACCCAAAATTCACAAGTTATATGACCAAGGAATTGCTAAAGCAGAAGACAGTTAATGTTTTGGAATGGCCAAATTAAAGTTTTGACCTTAAACCTCTGGAAAAGTTGTGGAAGTGCCTGACATTAGGATATCATGAGAGGAATGCCACCAACATCCCCAAGTTGAATTATTGTGAAAATAGGAATGGGCTAAAATTCCTCGAAGCCCTTGTGCAAGACTGATCAACAGTTGGATGAAACATTTTGTTGCACTTACTGATGCCCAAAGGAAAGTAGGGGGGGGCGACAGTTACAGAAAGCAAAATTATTTTTTGCCCGATACATAATTTTGCCCTATACATATATTTGGTTTGGATCATTTTCATCCATAATTAAATGAATAAGTGCAATGTTTTTATACATTTATTTAATTGGATTTTTATCTAGTTGTAGAACTTCTATGGAAGACAGATTAAAGTTTAGGTAAAATGTATGCTAAAATATTGAAAATTCAAAAAGGATTACAGATTTTTATTGTATCCCTGTATGAATCTCAAAAGTAAAAAACCCAAAATTTGGGTGAATTATGAAATGGCAGTGATACTGGCCAGAGATGGAATTCAGTTAATCAAACAGTTAAGCAAGACAAAATCTGAATGACTTTTATTTTATGTAATATAAATGGATTTTATGCCCTCGTGGTAGAATTTTCTCTCCATCACGCCCCTTACAAATCAGCTCCAAAAGATCCTATAACCCACACCAGGCTGCTTTGCGGGCCTACAATGTTTTAGAAAGATAGAAGATGCCTTTCCATCAGCAAAATCATGTGACTGATAAATATAGCTGGGTGCAATCTAATATGTGCAGATTTGAAGCTATGTACCAATAAAGGAGAATTTTTGTGGCTCAGGGTTAAAATCAGGGGATCCTTGATGCTGTCTGAGCTTGGTTGTTTGCTTTCAGATATTTCATTACCCAAATTAGGTAACATCATCACTAAAGCTATGTACATACTTTCAAAGATAAAATCCCAATAGGAAATTAAAGGAAGAATGGATGGTGAGGATATGAAAGAGAAGGAGCAGAAGAATAATTGAAATAAGATGGACATTTTTAATTTGGGAAAGCATCATGCAAGGCTATATGCATTCCAACCATGTAAAATGTTACTAATAAAATTCTATCTACCAATTTCTCTTCCTCAACAACTTCAAAGCACTTCCTTGGCAACTTCTTTTAATATCTGGGAAAGTGCTTGAATCTAGACTTTTACAAATTTTCAAGAAATTGTTTTTCACGGTAGTGATGCACACAGATATTACAAATGAATACCTGTTCACAGTCTTAAGATTATTGTATGTAACAAATGTGGTTTCACAGTTCAATTAATTTGATTATATTTTATTTCTAATTAGCTATTTTGACCCATTTTTCACATGCTATTTTTATAGCTATTGAATCCTGAAGATGACTTGTTACCAGGAAAGATTAGAGATAGTAATCGTTCAACTCTTTTAGCAACAATTCAAGAGCATGGATATCCGACAATCAACCTGGGGATTGTAGGAGATAAGTATGTGCAAAATGCTTTTTCTACCACAATATTATTATTTTTATATATCGTTATATACCTCTTTTTGTTAACAACTTTTTGAAGCAGCACTGAAAAATGTGATTTATGATCAGTCCTTGAACTTAATGACCGATGCAGTGTTCCGCAGTCATGTGAACAAAATTTGGGCAACTGACATGTATTTACAATGTATTTACACGCAATGTCACAAGATCATATGAACACCATGTGCAACCTTTCCAGGGGGCTTCCAAAAAACAAAGTCAATGGGAACCAGATTTGCTTATAAACCATGACAAAAATGGTTGTGAAATTGGGTGAGACTCATTTAACAGCATTGCTTAGCAGTCCCAATTATAGTAGTTAAATAAAGGACTACTTGTTTGGTAAAAAGGTTTCTGTGACATTATGCCTCGTCAAAACATGCTGCTTTTTAAATAATGCTTTTAGATATACATGGGGTAAATTAAATTAAGTTTTCTGCTCATAGATTTCAATCAGATGAATGTCATATTCATTTATTGTAATATTTTTCTGTTTTCATTGATTCTTCTTTGATTATGTATGAAGATGTGTTCCCTTAAATTTCCCAAATTTTAGAAGCAGGAATTTTCTCATCTTCATTATAGTCATTACTTTTGTTTAGAAGTCAGGCATTCCCTTGAACTGCAATGAACTTCATTTAAATAGTGTTTAAAAACTTTTAAAGTTAAAATTTCAAAATTGTTTGACCTCTTCCTTGGGCTCAGCCTGGTTATATCCTACAATTTGAAAAGAAAGCTATAGTTTATAGAAAGACATCAAGATATACAGGTACAATTGAGCCCCAAATCTCTGTTGCTAAGCAAGACAGAGCAAATATCTGTTGCTAAGCAAGCTAAGTGAGTTTGCTCCATTTTATGACCTTTTTTGCCACACAATAAGGGAATCACTGTAACACTTTTTCAGTTAGTAACACAGTTGTTAAGTGAATATGGTTTATCTATTGACTTTGCTTATCAGAAGGTTGTAAAAGGATTATATGACCCTGGGACACTGCATATGTCATACATGCCAGTTGCCAAGTGTCTGAATTTTGAGCATGTGACCATGGGGATGCTGGTTGTAAGTGTTGCTTACACTGTAAGTGTCACTTACACTGGGTCATGTCGCTTTTTTCAGTGGCATTGTAACTTTGAACGGTCGCTAAATGAATGGTTATAAGTTGACTGTAATTCATATGATTTTGAATCAATTAAATAGTTCTGCTAAATATTTGTCCATTGTCTAGTTTATATAAGGTCAGCTGTAAATTTGAAATCAGATTATATTTTCTAAGCAAGCAAATGAAAACATTAATGTTAAAATCAGATTAAGAATCACACCGTGTTGTGGAATTGTCTCCCTATTCAAGATATAAAAATATTGCTAGGAATTATAGCCAAATGCCATTAATTCTAGTTTATATGTCCAAAACTGCAGTCTATACATATTAAGGCATGGAAGCTACTGAATTTAGTAGGGTTTATTTATAGTTGGAGGGATAAAAAATGTAAACTAAAACAAGAGGACTCCTTATTTACTATTAATTGACACTCCTCAGTGTAAATCTGGGAATCAAATCTGCACAGCTTGGGTGAACAGGTAGGGATGGAAACCGGATGCAGCAGGGCATAAATTCAATTCCACCACTTCTCTTTTTCACCGCATCCATCAGACTTGTTTAAGACACTATCAGCATTTTCTCTGAGAGAATATTGCATTATTCATTTCTAATCTTCTTGATTGTAAAAAGGAAGGGTAATCTGTTATATGCAGAAGCTGAATTGTTTTCAAAGCAGTAAATCAAATCTGTAGTTTATTACATTCTGCCCCATCTCTTTCTTTATTGGCTAAGCTGAAGTACAGTTCAAATCCCCATAGATCTGCTTTGCAGTTTGCAGCACTGGAGTTTTTGTGGGCTTATGGACAAGCAACCCACTTAGTCATAATCTTGATTCACTCTGTTTCTTGGTGCTAGAACTCAAGATTCCCCAGCAACTTACATACACAATTTGATCAGTATCTGACCTTTCTACAGTAGTTCTTTAAATCTCTGTGAAGAACAGGATCAGGTTTCTTTTCTACTAATATAAAGGCTAGGTCACACTGGCCGACGGATGCAAAACGTATGTAAAAAGGACACAACAGATGAGGAAATTTTCCATCTGTTGTTATCCGCTCTCAAAAGTGCCCCAAATTTGCATAAACAGAGCGGACAACAACGGAAAAGAACGGACATGGGGAGGATGTAGTGGTGATGTAAAGCGGATGTTCATAGGAAGCCTAGCGGATGGAAGCGGATGGAAGCAGATGACACATCTGCAGGGCTTCTGGGGGAGAACAGCGAAGTGGACGCGTAGCGGAAGGAGCAGATGCATAGCGGATGCGTAGCGGATGATGTGGATGCATCACGGACGCCTATAGGATGCATAGCGGATGTGTAGCGGATGCAAAGCGTTCACTGCGCATGCGGAGAGGATGAATTGCGTAAGCTCCGCAGATATAAAAGGATGCACCACGCAAGCAGTCAGCATTCAGAGGAAAGACCTGCTGCCAGAGATATCTTGAGAGAACACCATGGGGAAGCAGAGGAAGCCTGTGCCTACTCCTGCCAGCCCTGGCAAGAAGGACAGAACCACCATCCCACCCCCTGGCCCTGACTCTGAAGCTGCTGGTGCTGCTGGTGGTGCTCCTGGTACTCCTGGTGTTGCTGGTGCTTCTCCTGCTGGTGCTGCTCCTGCTGGTGCTTCGCCTGTTGCTGGTGCTTCTCCTGCTGCTGGTGCTTCTCCTGCTGCTGCTGGTGCTTCTCCTGCTGCTGCTGTGATGGACCAGCCCCAAGGCCCTCAAAGCCCTGCTGCTGAAGGCCCTGAAGCCCCTGCCAGAGGGAGGAAGAGGCAAAGCAAGGAGAAGGGGGAGAGGAAACAGTACTCCATTTCCGAGGACCATGAGGAGGAGGTGCTGGAATGGCTGAGGGAGAATGACTACCTGTGGAGGAAGGGCCACAGGCTCTATCATGACACTAAGCGGAAGCAGGCAGCGTGGAGAGAGAAGGCGGAGAGCCTGGGCTACACTTCAGATGTACTCCTTGGATGGTGGAAGCACATGCACACCTGGTATGGCAAGCTGCACCTGAAGAAATCCGGGCAGGCCGCTGTCAAGCTCACTGACCGGGATACCTATGTCATGGCCAGGTGTAGCTTCCTGGAGGGTGTGATCCGCCACCAAGGAGCAGCCCCTCTGTCAACCCTCTCCCTCAGACAGCCCACAGAGAGCCACTCCTCTTCCAGCCAGGAGACAGCTACCGTGTCCAGGCAGGCGTCTTTGGAGGGCCTCACAACAGAGACACCCCCTGACAGCTGCACTCCCCATGCCGGAGGAGTGTCTCAGATGGAGCAAGAAGAAGCAGCCACCAGAGACCAACCCACACCAGCTCCACCTCCACAGAAAGCAGGCAGAGAGGCAGACCGGAGGGACAGAGCCACACTGTCCTCTTGGAAATCAGGGACACAGTCAAAACCAGCACAGATCTCCTCTCCCAGCTGGTCCACTTTGACATACCATCCTCTAACCGCAAGCCCTTCATCACATACGTGAGCCAGACCCTCATGGACATGCCCGAGGCCCAGTACCAGGCGATGAAGGAGAGGATCACAAGTCTTCTGCACCACCCTCCAGGCCCAGCTGAACCTGCTCCTACCCACTCCAGGTCTGCTCCTCCACCCCAGGCAATGTCACAGCCCTTCCACGGATTTCAGCAGCCCCTCGCCTACCAAGCCTACCACTACCAGGACTTCCCACAGCAGAGGCAGCCCTTCCCAGTCCACACCCAGGTTCCTCAGACGCCACAGACACCACAGACAACTCACCTGACCCAGCTGCAGACCAGACAGCCCCACTACACTCCTCCTTCCTCCACCCCACAGCCAAGCCCTTCCTCAGAACATCTGTCATCAATCTTGGGCCTCACATCCCAGGTACTTGAGGAAGGGCCTCTCAACCTCACGGGACTGAGTCAGCTCTCTGAGGGCTTCCTGCACACACCATCTCCTATTGTACTCTCGGGGTCAGGCACCCCAATGGCGCCTCAGACCAGCACTCCAGCAACAGCCACCTCCACAGTCCCTGGCCCCTTTACATCTGAGACCATGGGCACGCCTCAGAGTGACTGAGAAGAGTGCCAGAGACTGAGTTGTTACCTGCTCACTTTATCTTTGCTTAAGACACTTTACCTGGGTCATTTTGGTTTTTAATAAAGTCATACAGTTTGTTATTAATAAAGGTTATCTTTGCTTCACACACTTGGTTCATTTTTTTTACTTCATAAAGTGTTGGGGAAACTTTGAAAAAAGTGTTAAGCCTTTGCATGCTTGTGGGATGGGTAAGGATAGCTGTGGGATTGGTAAGCATAGCTGTAGGATAAGGATAGTTGTGGGATGGGTAAGGATAGCTGTGGGATAGATAAACCTCCAGTGCAAGCATAGTGGGACTGTATGGTCCACCCTCCCAGGTGCCACACATATGGCCCTTTATTATCAAAAACAATTTAATCATTGATCAACACATTTCAACATAAACAAAACTCTTTATTAATGCCCTATTCATTGTAAGGCCACTCAACATACATGGCACAATCTCATCAGTGTGATGAGACAGGCTGAAGGAAGCATCCATTAAGCATCTATCATCCTGTCTTGCCACTCCACTGCTCCAGCTGGGGAGTTGCACCAGTGTTTCAGGAGGTTGCGCTGCTTCTTCCCTTCACGTGAAGCTCTGTTGGGGCCTTGCACATCCACAGTATCTATCAGGTTTTGTCCTTGCCTCCAATCACCAGGCTCCATGTCCCCATTGCCTTGTTGACGGTCCACAAGCCTGTTCTGCAACACTGGGTAGCGGGTGCGCATGAGATTGTGCAGGATGCAGCAAGCTTCCACGATGCTCCTCACGGTCTGTGGGCAATGCTGCATGATGGTGAGAAGTACCTGGAACCTGTTGGCCAGGATGCCAAAGGTGTTCTCCACCACCCGTCTTGCTCTGGACAGCCTGTAGTTGAAGTTCCTCTCTTCACGGGTGAGGTATCTTGAAGTGTAGGGCTTCATGAGGTAGGTTCTGAGGGAGAAGGCGTCATCATCCACGATGAAGTAGGGCACATCTTCTGTGTCGTTGGGTAGGGGGTCTGGATCTGGGAAACCCATGATGAGGTTGCATTCCAGCCCATCCTTGAGGTCACTGGCATTGTATATCTGAGCATCTGAAGCTGACCCGTTGCCTGAAGCATCGATGTACATGAACTTGTAGTCAGCATCAACCATGACAAAGAGGATGATGCTGAAGAAGCCCTTGTAGTTGAAATAATTGGATTCCAAGTTGGGTGGAGCTTTGCAGGCCACGTGCTTCCCATCTATGGCTCCAATGGTGTTGGGAAAGTTCCACCTCTGATACCACTGCTCTGCAAGTTTCCTCCAGCCTTCTTCAGTGGTGGGACACTGGAGAAGCTCCTCCATGTATTCTTCGATTATGGCCTGCACCACTTCTCTGACCACAATGCTGATGGTGTTGTGTGGCACCCTCCAGTCATACTGCACCACTGCTCTGACCACAATGCTGATGGTGTTGTGTGGCACCCTCCAGGCATACTGCATGTTTCTGTATGTGGTCCCAGAGGCCAGGTGGACAGAGTCAGTGCCACCTTCAGTCCAGAGTCCAGGGTCCAGGGTCCAGGCTGGGATGGAAGTTGGTGCTCTGCTTGGTCAACCTGGGTCTCAGATGCTCCCCAACTTCGTCAAACATGGCTGGTGGCATCCTCATGAAGTGCTGGAATGCATGAGGGTCTTCATTCCTCAGCTCCACCATCAGCTTGTCATAGAGTCCAAACTCCACTCTTCTCCCGATCCATCTTCGGACCCAGACAGCTCTTGGATGTCTCCTTCTCCTTGTGTGGAAAAGGTGCAACAGTCTGAAGAGGGCTTGGTTCTGGTGTTGAATGATGGCGTCTACCAAAAGGAGTGTGCGATGATCCATGGTGGAGATCAATGGATTATGTGGAAGAGCAAGAGCAAGGCTGAAGAGGTCTGCACACCAGGGCTGCTGGACTGATAGTGAGATCCCAGGTGATTTCCTCCCCCTTTTTATCGGAAATGTCGGTTTTCTGCTAGGTGTCCTTCCACATACTCTAGACATCCTCCAGACATCCTAAATATCTGAGATACGTACCATATACGAATGTTTTGTCCGTTTTAATGCTTTATAGCCGAGCTGCATCCGCTTTCATCCTTTCTATGTCCGTGCTACTAACGCTGTGTGGACGTTCCACGTACCTTTCGCTTCCTCCCTCTTTCCGCTTTCAGCTGCAGCGGATGTGAGTTGCACGGATGACCAGAGGATGCCGAGATGATACATCGGACGTGTAACGGATGACAACGGATGTAGAACGTTTGTTGCCCGTATGTGTCGCGGATGTAGATGATACGCAGCGGAAAGTTCATCCACTCAAAAAGTTTTGTGCAGCTCAAAACTTTTTGAGCGGATGAAATAGCAGTAGACGGATGCTCGACGGATAGAGCGTATGAAAGACATACGCAGTGAGTACACAATGGATGCATCGCGTTTTCCAACGGATGGCAAGCTTTTTTGTCTGTTTTACATCCTCTTTGCATCCGTTGGTGCAGTGTGACATGGGCTTAAAATCTTGCCTCCACACAGCAGACCTTAGAGCTTTTTAATGACACCTGTACAATAAATGCCTGATTGCAAAACTACAAATATCACACTAACATCACATACATTTCAGCAGAAATTTATAAGCAGGAAGAATGCTTTCATGCCTAGATAACTTTCTTGAACCCACAGCTCAGGGTTACAGATTTCTATTTCCTTCTTTTCTGGGTATGTTTTGTGTAACATGATACCATTATTGTAGTTTATTATAGTAAGGGTCCCAAACTCCCAGTCTGTGGCCTGATACCAGCCTGTTGGAAACCAAGCTGTGCAAGCGACAGGCAAGTGTGTGAGCAAAGCTCCATTTGAGTAAGCGGCAGCCATGCACACTAAAACCCTTGCTGTAGTTGCTGGCAGTCCAGAGCCAGAAAGGGTTGGACACCATTGCATTACAGGACTCTGTTGTTACAGTTGGAGACAGTTTCCAAAGCTTCTTTCTGATAATTGACTCGTTTCGTGAGAATTGTATTTTTAAAATGTTAATATCAAACATGATAAAAACAAATTTCAGCAGTTGACTAAATCAACTGAAGAAAAAAGATTAAGGCAAGAAGATATTATTGGAGTGATATGTGGAATTTGTTGATGATCTGTAGAAAATAAATTAGAACTGTACTGTGATTCAGCTCCCAATGCCCCATTCTCTCATGCCATATTGTTTCATAATATCTCTGTCTTTTAAACTTGTGATATAATCAGGTATGGTTGATTGCCAGATTTAATAAGCAAGTTGCTGAAAACTTTTCATATGGGATTAAGCACATCAGCAGAAATAAGAAATCTAACCAAGAGATATTTTAAAGGAAGGTCTGCTCTACTTTGCCTTATTGAATTAAGACTTGTGTTGATTAGACTTACTTGATTTGTTAAATGTGCAGTGTATCTATTTGAGACTGAATGGCCATGCTGGAAAGTTCAGAGAAAAGGCCAAGCTAACACTTTGTCCCCTGACATCGACTTGTCACACAGAGAAAGTTCTTAGCTGACACTTAATTTTATTTCACAAATGGAAGTGAACTTCTGCTAGAAAAAAGTTCCCAGAAGATGGGCTCTAGAAAAAGTCCGAAGCTCGGAAGAATAAAACCTCTGGTCCCAATGACCAACCCAGATTGGATCCTTATTTTTATTTGTTCGTTTTTCACATTTTTAAATCACCAATCTCTTCAAAAAACTCTGGGCAGTTAAAATAGGAAAACAGTATATACATGTTAGAATGTTAGAATTAAAATTTTGGGAGGAGAAAGAATAATAATTAAACCCTGTTAAAAAGGTGAAGAGGGAGCTCTCAGGGCACCAACTAGCCCAGTAGCTTTATGCTCCTTTGGGCTCCTCACATAAGATTGCACATGAGGCTGCAGAGTCATGTTTTAACTTTAGGGTCAGGATGTGTGGGGTGTGTCTGCCTCACCTCCAGAGGGATAATATTCCACAGGACAGAGGCAATAGTAGAAAAGGCTGTCAGAAAAATTGAAAGTTCTTTAATTGACAAGATCTGTAACATACCTTCCCTGCCTGACCAGATGCAACAGGCTAATGTAATGAGGTGAAGCTGGTTCTGCCACTTGGCTCCATGCCATGGAGAGCTTTATAGATTACAAACAACATCTTGAACTGGATCCAGAAGCGAACTGGCACCCATTGGCATCATGGAGTAGAAATGTCACATGTGCCCTTCACTGGACATCCTAATATAGTTTGTGCAGCCTCGTTTTTCACCAGCTGAAGCTTCCTAATACATCTCAAGGGTACCCCCACACTGCAGAGCACATTGCAGTGGTCCATGTTACCTTATGCTTCACGGGAGAAGGCTAGAAACTGTGGCGAACTAGACTGCTTGCTTTTCTGCTTTTGCAGCCGTCTGGATACCTGAAAATAACAACCAGCTTCTCTAGCCTAATTCTGGTGTTGAATCATTGTCTCAGAGTTTATTGTTTGTTTTGATCTATATTGCTTATTCAGAGTACTGCTGATTTATAATTCACTATCTGTTGCTTGATAGTCTTATTTACAAATTAAGGGAAGGGACAACAGAATAATTAAATAAACATGATGTATCTTTGATTAGGTGTGATGACATCACTGTTCATTCAGATATAATCTGTCTAGAGCAGGGCTGTCAAATTCCCAACCTGAGGGCCAGATGCATCACGTGCTGGCCATGCCCACACCCAGTTTAGCGAAGAGGGGAAAAGTCCTGATAGGTCAAGTGACACCGCAGTGACAATGTGAGTTTGACACCCCTGGTCTAGAGGTATCACAGTTTGGTCTTAGAAATCTGTTCTATCAATAGTACATAATATAAGAAATAACAGTTCTTAAAAATATTTTTTTCTAGCACTAGTTTAACTAAATGAAGAGCCATGGAAGGATTAAATGTTGATCTGTATTACCAGTAGCAATCTGTTTTATTTGCTTTGTGCTATGCAGAACAATTACTAACGTTGCCGTTTGGAAATTCAGTACATTTCTAAGATGACTTTTTGAGTTGGCTGCCTTCTTTCCCACTTCAGCAGTATGGTTTTATTCTGGTTAAAGGATGATAAAAGGAATGTAAGCTGAACAACAGCTTACAACATTTGCAACAATATATGTAAGGTTAAAGTTTGTAGCACACTTTCCCATTTAGATTCACAACTTTGTATTGATTTTTCTTACTCAGAAGTAAATGTGATGGGGCAATGGTGACAAAAAGAAAAAGTTAGCATTATATGATGTTTTGACAGAGCTGCAGGATGCAGTCCTTTCCCTTGTAGCTCAGATTGCCATATGTGCGCCACTTTCTGGAATGACCCAGTCTTTGAGTAAGATTTTCCAGAAAGGTGCTTAAAATGATGTCTCCCCTTCTTTCACGTTTTTAAAAATCTAAGCAGAAGATTTTGTAGTTGTCAGGTACCAATTTATATGACAGAATTCTTATTTATGTTATTATCACTAGAATTGTCAAAATCTTATCCCTATAAAGTAGGCATGTTTGGGAGGTATTGCAGAAACTGAGTTGGGCGTCTAGAGACTATAATTTTATCAGAAGGAGGAAAGAAAACACAAGTCTGAGAAGATGACAGCAAAAAGAGCATGAGCTGGGACTTCAGGGGACCAAATAAAGAGAAGCAGAAAGACTTGAAAGCAGCCCAAAGGAAAGCAAAAGCAAAATAAAAACCAATAAATACTGAAGTAATACTCTGAGATAGTAGTGAAGCTTCTTCCAGCCTAAAAAGGAGTCTTAGAGAAGTAGAAGCAGAGCCATGCCTGAGAGCAACAGCTGTGCTATTACTATGTTCTTCTTAATAAATCTTATTAATCAGATCTCTGAGACAGTTGTTTCTTGTAATAAACTAGTTTCAGTCCTGGCTGATAGAAGAAGCCTGAGATTATGTATGGAATGAAGAAAAGGTCACTGGAGACTATTGGTCTGGATCTTGGAATCCAGGTTTCAGTAATTCAGGAGGAGGGACAAATGACTACCCAGAGGATTGCTTATGATGAGGCAGTGGCAAATAAGGTCAGCATTAGTTCCTGAATTTTTTAATGGAAGGACACACTTATTTTCACTGAATTTTTATTTAAAAAAAAAAGTTCACATGGATTTAATCTAAATGATTAAATGGGCTTATTTATTTAATGCCCATAATATTAAAAGAAAATATTATTTTCTTTGTATCAAATTGTGCTTATTCTCAAGGAAATGTGTTTAGTTATAAGAACAGCAAAAGCAAATCGTATTTTAATCCAGTACTCCCAGTGGTGCTGTGATAAGAATTAAAATGTTAAATTGTGGAATCTCAGCATATTTTTTTACCAGGATAACAGATTTTTTTTCGCTTTCTTTGTTGCTTTTATATTAATATAGCAAGAATAAAACTGTTCTAACGGAATTTATTTATTTATTTATTTTATTTGCCATCCATCTCATAATGAAAAGACTTGGGTCAATTATGGCAGAAAAAAGGCAGTTACGCAGTGCATAAGGCTGAACATGTAAAATGGTCTGCTTAAAGGGGCCCTCCATAATGCAGGGCTTAGTGTTAATTATCTGCTTTAGTATGTATTATATCCAAAACAGCTCTTCAGGTTTATTGGTCCTATTACAGTGAGTTGAATTTATATATTAAGTTTAAGATATTTGAAGAGTAACAAGCGAGAAAGAAATAGGGCTATGAGATTTAGTAGATCAGCAGCAGACTCTTTGCTGTGGATTGGATCTTATCAGGTGCTGATAAAACCAATCTGTAGCCATAAATAAGAACTTCAGGAATAACTTTTGCATGATAATACTTGCATCTAGTAACAGCTCCGGAGTAGGAATGAGAAGCCACAAATATCATGGATTTATCTCATTTCATGGGCTCTCTATGAATTCTGAGATTTTTGTAGACCAAATTTTTTTTCTAAAAAAATATTATTTGTTCTTTTTCTCCTTTTATGGCTGCTGCTTAACTTTCTGCAGTGTCCCATCAATCTAATTTATGGTAGTGTAATCTTGAAGTGGCTATATTTCCCTCCTGAGAGTCAGCCTGAAATAGCTTATTGCAGGCCAGTGAAATCTCTTCTGCATTCAATTAATATTCCCAGTAATTCTGTGCCTCCTATTATGATTTCTTGGTTGTCTTGCTCTTGAAATTTATATTCTTCCTGCTGATGAGAATCAAAGTTGTAATTTTTTGTACCTCTTCCTTTGAAGTACATAAAAATCTACACATATATTACCATTAATCTACTTTCATGTTGTCATCCTACAGCCCCGATGATTTACTTAATGCCTTGAATGAAGGAATCAGCCGTGCTGATGTCATCATCACATCAGGGGGGGTATCAATGGGAGAAAAGGTATGTATGATGGATGGTATTGGATCAAAGCAGATGGTTGAACTTTAAAATAAAGTAATGGGATGAAAACTCTTTAAGAAATAAGTAATAGCCTAAGGCCGTGATGGCAAACCTATGGTATGCGTGCCGGAAGTGCATGCAGAGCCATTTCTGCCGGCATGCAAGAGGTTGCCTGGAAAAGCCCAACTGTGCATTGCGCATGTGCCCCCCCCAGCCAGCTGATTGTCGGGTATCTGCCCTGCAAGCACAGGGGAAGATGCACATGCAGGAGGCGCATGTGCATGCACATGGGGCAGGGCGTGCGGGGGCCTTGTGTGCATGCAGAGCCATGTGGCATGGTGGGTTTGTGGGCACATGCACAGAGACACACGATGCATGGTGTTTTGTGCACACATGCACAGAGGCACGGCGTGGGGATTGCACGTGCATGAACCGAGGCACATGATGATACACGGGTTGTGCGCACATGTGCAGGGGATGGGGGGGGTCGCACATGCATTGCATCATGGATGCAGGCATACAAGTGTACACACACAGACACGTACATTTTTGGCACACGATGTGGAAAAGATTAGCCATCACTGGCATAGGCGAATCTTCAGGCACCAAAATGGAACTTAAGGACCTGATATTATGGCTATCAAAAAGAGAGCGATCTTGTAGAGCTGCCCAGTATTCAGACTCAGCATGGGTACTCTTTGTCTTCTCATTGATTGCTCCTCACAGGACAGCTTATTGCCATCTCCTTATCTCAAATGCAAACTTTTCTGAGCCCATGGAGGTATCTACAAGCTCAGGGAAAGATGTGGCTTCTTTAAGGAGCATCTGGCAGATATAGTGCTGCTAATGCCAAATTCAACGCAGTCTTTCCTGCTTCAAACACTATCAACATCTGTGCAAAGTCTAAAAGCTCTGGATGGCGATGTTACCTGTCATTGTTTGTGAGGCAAACAGTATGTTGGATAAACTTCAAAATAAAAGATTCAGATATGTTGAATGTTCTGAAACATCTAAACAATTGATACTCCTCTTCATAAAGGAACAATAGCATTTCACCATCTATGCAAAATTACACTTTTGTGATGCCCTTTCATGTTGTTATCAGTTTTATTACAATGTTATATAAAGATATTTATACTGATATAATTTAACACCATCTGAGGAAATGATATAAAAATTCAATAAACTGGGATGTGCAACCTATTTTTGCCAAGATCTGCAAGCATTTGAAAACCCAATTGGTAGGGTTGAAAGAAGTATCGTGTGGAATGAAATTCAAAATTGGGAAGTTGGTTAGGTTGTTGTTTTTTAATTAAAGA
The DNA here is from genome assembly GCA_015471245.1 of Laticauda colubrina. Taxonomy (NCBI): domain Eukaryota; kingdom Metazoa; phylum Chordata; class Lepidosauria; order Squamata; family Elapidae; genus Laticauda; species Laticauda colubrina. Next base: position 53,006,150 of record BLBF01000005.1, on the reverse strand, counting down.
ACCTTTCTAATACTTTGCCCTCTCCCAAACTGTAGAGAAAACAGCATTTATTATATGTTTGATGTGATCTTTTGCATAGATGGTTTGAAATTTGGATTTACAAGTATATTATCTTAGCCTGCAAATTCTGGTGGCCTATTCTTGAAGTGAACATATTATCTATGTTTTTAATCTATGCCTGCTTAGCTTTCTAAGACTGGATGATGGTTCATCTTACAAATATCCTAATTAATACCTTAGAATCCCTTTTTGGTTCTTTTTTCCAAATAGGACTATCTTAAGCAGGTGCTGGATATTGATCTTCATGCCCAGATTCATTTTGGCAGGGTTTTTATGAAACCAGGGTAAGTAATATTTTTTATGTAGCATTAGTCTTCCATATAAATAATCTGGACAATATTGAGAGCTTAATACTTTGCCTAATAACCCAAGAAAGTGTGTTCTGATAAGAAATATTACATTGCCCCCTTTTCTCCAAAATTATTCCGCTACAAGTGCTGCTAAATAATCATGCTAATTACAAGTAAGATATCTTGATATAATTCACTGTAAATGGGGCAGAAGAACATTTAACATTTCCTGTTAAGATTGAAGAACCTGTTGAAAACAAAAGAATGAAGAAGTAGTACCGGTCAGACTGGACCTCCTTGTTAAAAAGCATGGATGCTTTTGAATATTAACTTAGATTGTTTAAGAGGACTTCCTGCCTGCTCAGCATTTTTAATACCTCAACAAGGCTTTCTCATTCTTTCCCTATGTGGTCAGCTCAGTTCATCTTCATTTAATTTTGTGCCCCCTCCTTTTTTTTCATTCATTTCTGTTTCCATGTATAGCATGTCTTGCTTCCTTTTTGCTGTTCACACCAAAAGAAAGCAGTGGGAAGAGTTGCATTTATTTGTTTTTCTAAGACTGACAATTAGGAATTGTTTAATTGAAAGAATGATTGGTATATACAGACAGGGATCAGTCAGCTTTCTAAACAAGATATTTTTACAGCCAATTCATTTTAATGAACAATGATTCAATTAAGGTAAATCCATCCATCCAAATATGCATATATACATATACATATATATATGCTATTCAGCTTTGTTCGGGTATTTTCCCACGTCATTGTAGTTGAGCTTTTAAAGTTGTAGCAATGTTTCGGCAGAATCTCATTAGCCATCATCAGGCTTCTGTGTTGTGTTCGTCTGTGAGTCAGACTTTCACAGCCGTTTCAGTTTTAAATTTGGGGCTAGCCTAC